>JAWZYV010009542.1:0-407502 GCA_038373885.1 Cheiracanthium punctorium
GAGAGCAATGTCTTGAACGGGTATTCGGGATTGAAAAGTACTATATATGCAGAGCCTGATTATCACACGGGCATACGGGGCAACAGCCCGGGGCCCCGTAAAAATAAGGGCCCCCAAATCATTCAACTAAATATCCTTTGTAATATCTATAGCATAATTTTTAACAATAGATGGACTTAGGAGATTTATTTTCTGTTCTTCTAATTCAATGGTCTTCAAGACTCATGGATGAATAAACTAGGAGTTTTTGGAACGTATGATATGGCCATATATAAATATATGCTTATCACAAAATATCCATTAGTTAACATTTTTTATTTCGCGATGAAGGAAAGAAAATTTCGAACTTTTTGGTGTATCCAGAAAAATTTTTGGCGTGAGAAACTTTGCACCCGTGCCTCGTAATTGCCATTCCTTGAAATAGCGCACCCATGCGCTAATAATACAAACGGACTCAAAAAGTATTAAAATCACTTTTAAATACATAGTCTTGTTCTAAATAAGTATCAATAAATAGGTCATTTTTAATTCAATTTTAGTATTCTTTAAAAATGTTTTATTTTTGTGTCGGGAAAATGCAACAGCAAACAAAAATAAGTTAAAATGCTTGTGATAGCAGGGGCCCCAAAATAACCTCTTGCCCCGACCACCTATGATCAGGCTCTGTATATACGAATCCCTTGTTGACAGCGCTTTACTGCTGTTGTTCCTGGTGGATGCAAATAAAAATGCCGAAGCATCGAATATGTGTCATTGCTTTAAATGAAATTTTGCTCAACTTACCCGTTTAATCTTTCCCGTTGTGAAGGTGGGGGTTATGATAGTCCTCACTCGTTTCCAATCTTCCCCTTGTAGATTAGATACCATACTGTCAAATATCTTGTCACCAGTTTCAAGTAGCTAAAAAAGAATAAATACATATGCATATATCTCTGTCTATATATAACATCCACAATAGACAAGAAAGATAAATCATTCCGAGAATCCATCTCTTTTTTCTTTCTTTCTTTTTTTTTTTTTTTTTAATAAATAAAACTTTCTAACACAAGTACCTCAGTTCTGCAATATTCCATCGTAACCTTCCCCGAATAGTATTTATTTTATTCGTGTTAACCCTTTGAGGCGCAACCCTTTCCCAATGCTGAAAAAAGGGCAGCCGTTGCCATCGCTCGACTTAACGACCAGCAAGAGGGCGGACGATCGAAACGTTCATCGCGTGCCACGGATCTAGAGACCCTTTTTTGACGACAGCTGGCTGTGCCGCACGCCTTTTTTCAGCATTGGACAATCTAACCAGCTGCTCTCACATTCTTCCATTTTTCAGCAGATGTCAGTGCTGTTCAAAATAATCGTGACCATTTTTTTTTACGGGAAATGACGTGCTAAAAAGTAAAGGAATCTATTCTTCGTGACCGGCAACAGTCAAAACGTCAAAGTTTGGTGTTTCCAGAGCGGGAACACTGCGCTTTAAAGGGTTAATGCAAGAAAGATAAATGGTAGCAAATGCATTGAATATAAATTATTTTTCCGAATTCAGATCTTAATTGCAAAGCGAATAGTCCAAGTACTGTAAGTAGTCAAACGTTACTAATTTATTTCATTATCTTCCTAGAACATTACCTAATAGCATTCCTTCCTCGGAATTCTCAGTCCAATCACTGGTGCCTCTTATTTTGATAGACACAAAAAGACCCCAATGCAAATGTTTAAGGTAAAAATCACAATCAATCAATCACTTAAAAAGGAATCCATTACTTAAAAGTTATACAGTAAACTCCCTCGTAACGGGATTTCCACTTTAACCGGCCGTATGATTTAACATAAATAAATAAGCTTAAAAAAAAATCTCGGCTGTTCGAGCTTCGTCAGGGGGAGACCCCCTGAACCCCCCTAACTTTTTAGTTTCATGATTGCCATATTAAAACGATATTAATGGACTATGTCATTTTATCTCTCATCTTTCACGTATTTCGTCTGGTCACCCTATGTTGAAATTTTTAGGATTGTAACCTATATTTATAGAAAAATACAGGGGATGCCTATTCTACAGCTTAAGAAATAGTGTAACAATAGATTAAAGCTGTTGTGAACTAATGGTATTTAAATGTCTGTAAAAAATACATGGGATGCATATTCTACAACTAACGAAATATTGTAACAATAGATTAAAGCTGTTGTGTAATAATAGTATTTAAAAATAAATGCAACCTTACGGAGCTTATAAAAGTCGGTAACACATACTAACATTTTATTTTATCTACACATTGCTGCCACATTCTCATATAATATTTACAAAACGGATGAAATTCTTAAAAAATCATTTTATGAAATAAATGCAACCCTACGGAGCATATAGAAATCGGTGGTTTACGTAACACATACTAACATTTTCAAGCGAAAATTCATTCTTACTTTTATGTCGCATTTTCGTGTCTCATTTTTATGTCACTTTTCAATAAACGGGGTGAGAGATAAAATGACATAGTCATTAATACAAAAAATTGAAAATTTCGGGCAATGCCTCACAATGATAAAATAAAATACAAATATTACAGTTAAAATATTTTAACCGAATATTTGGTATTCGGCAAAATATGATATTCAGTTCGTCCCTAATTAAAACACATAAGGCAGTAAGCAATTTTCTGATCAGTCTCTATAGATTCAAAATGTATAGTCCAGCGCTGTGAAGAGGCAGAAATTCCTCCGCCCCTCCCCCGAAAAAAAAGTGGGGGAAACCTACACACCCATGGCTTAACACTCTGTGAATAGTCTTGGTCTTGCAAGATCCTGTAATTGGGTGGGAAAAAAAGAGAAAATTGCATACCCTTCTTTTAGTGAAAGCATGAAAATCTTTCACGAGTACGTTGCGAAGATTATCCGGCTCTGCAAGAGATAGAACTGCGTTATTGCCTTCATAGTGCCTGGTTTGGGAAAAAGAAAAAAAAAAGAAGCATCAAAATTTTAAAATCATGAAACGGCCTTGTTCGCAAGCATTGCACTCTTTTCGCGAGTTACTTTCGCAAACTGAAATTGCGCGTTTTATGTCTTTTTAAGCATTCGAGCTCACATCGGTGCTACTACCTTAGTTTAACACATAATGAATGGGGGAAATGGAAAACTTAAAATGAAACATGGCTCCTAAAATTTTTACGTTAGAGAGAAAAAAAAAAAAAAAATTCTATATTAAGATAAGAAAATTGCCTTACATTTTAAGTCTTACAACCAACTCTCAAGAGAGACCTCATATAACACACGTGCTGGAGATCTTACAGTCTGGAGTTTTGGGCGATTTTCTCCAGATAAAATGTGAATACTCCTTTAACCCTTTGAGGCGCAACCCTTTCCCAATGCTGCAAAAAGGGCAGCCGTTGCCATCGCTCGACTTAACTACAACAAGATGGCGGACGATCGAAACGTTCATCGCGTGCCACAGATCTAGAGACCCTTTTTATGACGACAGTTGGCTGTGCTCGCACACAGCCAGCTGCGTTAAGAAAAGGGTCTCTAGATCTGTGGCACGCGATGAACGTTTCGATCGTCCGCCATCTTGTTGTAGTTAAGTCGAGCGATGGCAACGGCTGTCCTTTTTGCAGCATTGGGCAATCTATCCGGATGTTCTCTCATTCTTTCATTTTTCAGCAGATGTCAGTGCTGTTCAAAAGAATCGTGACCGTTTATCTTACGGGAAATGACGTGCTAAAAAGTAAAGGATTCTCGTGGAGCTAGGTCACCCGCAACTATTTTTATAGAAATCCAATCTATTCTACGTGACTGGCAACAGTCAAAACGTCAGAGTTGGGTGTTCCCAGAGCGGGATCACTGCGCCTTAAAGGGTTAAAACGCCCTCCGTCCCAAGCACCCCCGCGTGGGTCTTTCACCAGCGTTTGCACGCGAGAGCATGAGCTGGCCTGCAGCAGGGGGTATACAAAGACCCACACCAGGAAGCAACGATGAGTACAGAAGGGAGAATTGCTGTCGTCGAGTCCTTGCAACGACAGGAGGGAACAGGTTAAATGATTCTTTCGTTATGCCAATCTTGCAATGGAAATCTGCGCGTCTTTCAAATGTCGCTCTTGGCAAGTGCCCTACTTTGGATACACCGTTGAATACACTTACTTCACAAGAAGTAGGTAGCAATCGTTTCTAAACACCTTTCGCCCTCGTCTTTCCTGTCCGTGCATTTGGCAAGCCCGTTCGAAGAATTTTGGAAAAGATAGTGAATGTTTTTCTGAATGATTGTTTTTATAAACAAGTTTCAATACGATAACAAATAGCCGGCTGTGCCAAAAAAGGACTTTAGCAAGCAATGCAATGCAAGAGGGAACTGAGCAAGCAATGGCCTGAGGACTGAGCAAGCAATGGCCGATTCAATCGACATGTTGCTAGTAGTTAACTCGAGAGATGGCAACGAGTGTACTTTTTCAGCACTGGAACCATTTAAACATTTTTTTTTTTCGGCTACCAATTGAAAGCGTTGAAAAGAGGCGGTTTCACGACGCGACCACAGCACGCGTTAAAGGGTTAAAACAGTAGAATTTTATTGGGCTCAATTTATTTGGATATATGTAGTCATCCTATCCACATTGCTCACAATTCCAGCCGTGATGAGAATTTATGGATATTTTTTCAAAGGTTAAAAACATGGAGGAGCAAGTAAGTGCGTTAGTTGCGAACATGGCTAATAATTAAACAGGGAATGAAGTTTCAAACTGTCTCAGCACACTTTAACTTTTAAAAAGGCTTTTAAGTAAATAGCATGTAGCTTATAAAACTCTTTTTATCTATTTGGTCAAGCATTAAACAAACAGGAAAAATAAGTCTAACGGAAAGTATCACTATAGAAATTGTTTCCAAGACAGATGTTTTATTTGTATACATACACTGCAGGGGCGTAGCCAAGGGGGGGGGGTTTAGGGGGGTCATAACCCCCCCCATGAGGAACTTTTTGCCATACAAAATGTATATTCTTCACTACATTGTCACACACACGCATACATATATATGAGTTGTAGTAGTCGTAACCCCCCCCCATGAAAAATTTCTGGCTACGCCCCTGATACACTGTAAAAATAGTTTCCGTGAAAATACGGGAAAAGTAGTGGCAGCTGAGACGCCAGTACTATTTCCGTATATTTACGCAGTTTTATTCTTGTAAACTCCAGCAGAATTTCTGTTCCAGAGAGGCGCTGACCCTCGATGTACGAAAATTGTCCTGTATTCAAATATAAAAGGAGAATTTCCGTAACATTTTACTGATAGTATCCAGTAGTATTTCCGTTATTTTTTAGAGTGTAGTTAAAAAAAAAAAAGATTCGAATGATCGTGTTTTGTTTTATTCTATACGTCAAAATATGTTTGCATCTCTTTGCGCAATTTTTTTATGGTGTAAAATTTTATGTTATTGCTCAACTGCATTTTTTCAAAGTCTGTATTCGTTTTCCAATGTAATTAAAAGTGTTATCAAGTAATATGCTTCCTCTGAACGAACTGTTAAAGTCACACGGGCTCGTAAAGTTTGTAGGTACAGTTTTCAATTTAAAACATAGCATCCGAGGGAAATAATTTTGCCCATTCTATGGATATTCCATGAAAGTCCGTTCTAATGAATGTAAGTCTATTAGAAACACTTTAAAGCACAATACAAAACATACGTTACCCATATATTCTTCCATATTTGTTGTATCGCTCCAGTTCTGTATCTTGAAGAGGCTGCAACAGAATGGATTTGTTAACGTAGAATGAAATCTTAAATTTAACACTCTGCTTGTGCAGCATTCATCAAACATTAGTGATTTAACTCACAAGGAAACCTTCCCAAAGCTCACTCACGAAATGGAACGAATTTCACAGAATCACAAATGCACACTAAAAGGAACCTACAGTGTGAAAAATTAGCTGCTATCTCCTTATAGAATTTGAGAAATTAAAGGTTAAAAATTAGTTAAAATCGCGCCAATTGTAACCCTTTGGCTAGAAGTGGTAGAAAAGTGACGATTATAAGTAAAAGCGGTAGATTGTTATCACCATTTACTTATCGTACATTCCGAAAAAAACTGAAAAATTCGGTATAAATGTCAAAAATAAAATATTTCAATCAAGTAACATTTATACCATGGTTTCTAAATTTGGAAAGATGGGTAAAAAAAGAATTCGTCGAATGGTTTTCTGAAGTATATTTAAAAGAAACACCTGACGAAACACTTCTCGACTCATGGGAAAAGCAGAAGAATTCAGAATTAATAGAAGCAATTACTCCTCCAGATAAAAATGTTCATATACTTTGTATGCCACCAAATACTACCCCTTTTACCCAACCTTTAGATAGATACGGTTTCCGCGTATGGAAAAATTACATGCGACAGTATACTGACATTGTGTTAATGAAATAATTTGTAATAAATTTATTTAAGCGCGATAATATTTTTAAATTGCAAGCTATAATGCATGACCAGTTAAGTTTGCCCCGTTACAGAAATATGTGGAAATATTGATGACATGCTTCTTCATACACTCATTTGCATCCAGGACATTTTGAAAATCCACTACAGCAGCGGTTCTCAACCTTTTAACCTTCGCCCCCCCCAACAAAGGCTAAATTACGATGGCGCCCCCCCTTCACATTTTTCAGCATACATTTAGTTTTTTAATCTTTAATAATGAACATTGAGTCGAACTTTCTACAAAATAATGTTATCACTAAAGTTTGAATGAACATTTTAAACGAAAATGGATATATTTTTGAGTAAAAATGAGAATAAATTAGATGATTTTTTTAAAAACATGCATCACTACTTACTCTTTAGTTTTTCTCGCCCCCCCCCCCCTGCAAACGCTCTGCGCCTCCTTGGGGGGTCGCACCTCACAGGTTGAGAAACGCTGCAGTACAGTTTGCTTTTCACACAAAAGTGCCAGAAACTTGAGCGTCACCTAATTGCAGTTCTACTGATCCATTTGTTGTTTGTAGTTGGTGCAAATCTCAGATTTGTTTTTTTTTTACATTTTTTCATCATCCCTCATTTATGTTATGCATATGTATCTTAAAAAACAGCAATTTATATGACGATTTTTGTAAAACGTCGCAAATCTACTTGCTTTAAAATAAATAAAATAAAAAATTTATGTCACATTTTATTCTAGCGATGTTTAGTTTTTATAATCATGTATTTAATAATGTATTTCTTTCAGGGTCGAATCATAGGGGTGATTATAGGGTGAACCTCCTCCCCCTCCCCCCCAAAAAAAAAAAAACAATACCGTACAATTCGCTAAAATTATTTTTAATGCCATTGTTTATCTCAACTCTGCTGTCGCTAAAAGGTTAAGCTTCTTCTAAAAGTCTACGTTTAACCTCTTATGCATGCATAGAATTTATGCTTACAAAATGTTTTTGGCCAACTCCCTCCGTCCCCAAAACGGAACTAGTTACGAGCCTGATTTTTTCCCACCATATGTTCTGCGGGATATCCAGTGAATGATTGTTGTAGATGAATCCAGACAGTGCTTATTTAAAATGCTTATCAAATAGGCATCTTTCTGTAAAAGTATTTATAAAAGAAAATAGAAAGAGCCAAGTGGCGATAAAGGCTCTATTCTGTCAGCTCAAAGTCATTTTTTATTAATTAATTTTATCTTTAATTTGAGGAGATAGCAGCTAATTTTTACACATTAGGTTTCTTTTAGGATGTACTCATGGCTGGATTAAATTCGTTACATTTGGTGAGTGAGCTTCGGGGAGGTTTCCTTGTCAGTAGAACAAGTTACCTCAATGTTTACCGGGGAAAATGCTCTTCACCATGCCAATTACAAGGATTGCCATGATGTCTGACCAAATACAGTTAACGCGTTGACTCTGGAAGTCAAACCGGGTCATTTAGATTTCCTGATAACCGGAGTCATGAAGTTTGGTGAGTGCCGCTGTCCGTGGACCCCACAAGGATGGAGTTGGCTGGACCCCTGGGTCAAGGAGTCCAGTGCTAGGGGGGGGGGGGAGTCCAGCCCTACGCAGTTTGATTTTTTAATTACTATAACTAATACAAACTACACTTTGAATATATTTTTTATCCAATGAAATGTTAGAAGATACAGCTAATTTCTAGCTCAAAATTAAGAAAAAATCATACTTATGATAAACCTTTTATCATAAAAGTTTAGTAAAATTGTCATTGCGTGAGTTGTGGTTGTGTGAACTTGTGTGCTGGTACTGAACTTGTGTACACTACTGGCGAAAAGTATTGCAAGTTTCAGAAATGTAACCCTTTTCAAGATTAAGCCCCTCTCCCCCGTCAAAAAGAAAAATCAATATAATTGATATTTTTTAATGTCAACGTGTTAAACTATAGCATTAGGTTAAAGACCAAAAATATTTTTTTAATCCATTGAAAAAATAGGATAAAAAATATATAGGTTATTATAGTAATCATAATCCATTTTGGCTCGCCGGAATAAAATTAAATAAAGAATTCATTTCAAGTTCAGCAAAAAGAGGATAATAAATAAAGGCAATTGAACTAAAGATCCTTTATTATGTTGCCGAGTAGCCTTCACTTAGATCACAACAGCCACTCTTTTAGATATGGAATCCACACTGTTTTACAACACTTCTTTCGGTATTTCATCGTGCCAACTTAACCCTTTAACGCGCAGTGATCCCGCTCTGGGATCACCAAACTCTGAGGTTTTGACTGTTGCCAGTCACGAAGAATAGATTTGATTTCTATAAAAATAGTTGCGGGTGATATGGCTCCACGAGAATTCTTTACTTTTGAGCACGTCCTTTTCCCGTCAAAAAATGGTCACGATTCTTTTTAACAGCACTGACATCTGCTGAAAAATGGAAGAATGCGAGAACAGTTGGATAATTGCCCAATGCTGAAAAAAGGGCAGCCGTTGCCATCGCTCGACTTAACTACCAGCAAGATGGCGGACGAAAAAAGTGCGTCAAAAAAAGTGTCTCTAGATCAGTGGCACGCGATGAACGTTTCGATCGTCCGCCATCTTGCTGGTAGTTAAGTCGAGCGATGGCAACGGCTGCCCTTTTTTCAGCATTGGAAAAGGGTTGCGCCTCAAAGGGTTAAAGTATGGGTTCCTAAAGCTCTCATTTTGTCTTTAGGTGATTTTTAGATGCATTCTTTCCAATTATACTACATAAAGTCTCAAAAATATTCAAATCTGGCAAATTTCTTGTCCACTTTTTCTGGGCTTATTCTTGAAACGATGGTTAGATTTCTTGCAATATTTTCGGCCAGTAGTGTATCTCCATCCTCACTTCCTGCGAGGCCCGCCGACAGACTGACAGGAGGGGCAATTGCCCCTGCGCCCGGGCTTTGTGGGGGGGGGGATAGAAATTTTATCATACATAAAGTTTTGTTTTAAATAAGATAAGTGAAATGTAACCATTACTAGCAATCCTAAAGTTTAGCTCTTTAACTATGAAACTGAATGCATTCATGCGGTACCTAACGCATGTCATTTTGACATTTTTAAGTAACATAATTTTATAAATAAAATTCAGTTTGGACTTGCTACTATAATTATTCCCCATATATATATATATATATATATATATATATATATATATATATATATATATATATATATATATATATTTGTAGGGTTAAATTACATTCTAAAAAGAGTATGGCTAAGAAATAACAGTGCGATTTGAATGCAGCACACGGCAGGGAAGAAAAGGGGGAGGGGAATGGGGCCCGTCTCTGATCCTGAGTCCAGGGCCCGTAATCGAATGTGGGGGGGAGGCATGCCGCTGTTGGTGCATTCGAAAACGCTGCGTCAAAATCCTTTTTTTTTAGTTGACTGCAAGAAGCTGAACTAAACCTGGCCGAAATCCACTAAGCCGTACTTTATTTTTACGCAAGTACCTCAGTACGCCAATTTCATACCTTTATAAAGATGGGTAACTGAAGTGGAATCTCTGACAAGCTGTTGTTTAAATGTCCGAACATCAGTTTTCCCATTCCTCTAAAGCAAAGGAGGAAATATGCATATTCTAACGATAGCGGAGTCAGGGGTGGGGGGATGGGATAATTTCTTATCGAAATACCCCACAATTAGTGTCGCCAATCAGTAGCGGATCCAGGGGAGGGGCTAGCGGGCTTCAGTCCCCCCCCCAAAAGAGATTACTAGAGGGTAACATTCTGCTTTATTATATACACTTTAAGAAGATAAAATGATCTTCTTTCATAACTAAGCCCCTCCCAAAAAGTTCTACATTACTTTAGACTGAAATTTTGCTTTATTTTGTACATATTGTTTGGGTGAAATGAGCTTTTTTCAAAATTTAGCCCCTCCCAAAAAAATTTCTGGATCCGCTACTGTCGTCAATTTAGGGGATTTGTTATGCGACTGTTCTTTGCATTTTCCGATTTATTGTTAAATTGACGATGAATGTTGCAAGCAAACTAAACAAAATGATCCGTCATTTGAAATATTACTCAGAAAAAGTCTGCTATTAAAAACAAAATCAGTATCCGATACCTTTCTTATGCTGTCGTAAACTGATCCAAATATGGGAATAGGCTTAACGTACGGAATTCCCACTTTTTTCCAGTAGGTCTGTTTTTGAACTGAATACCTGCAAAGAAAAAAGTAGCTTTAATACATCATGAGATACTATTAGATAAACGTATCAATCATCAATTGTTCACAATCAAACAGAAAAGTTAAATCATTTCAGCTGCATAAAAACATAAACATTTTCCAACAGAAGTATAGTCTTAGAACAAAAAATTGGGGCAAGCTCCTCAAGAAGTTAAACTGACGATCACATATGTCTGACTGTTTCCTAGTTGTGCTGGGCCAATGCTAGAACCGTTTATTTAGCAGTGAGCAGTGAACTTGCTCAGCGCTATGTGTGATTTCTAATTATTTTGACAGCAAGATAAGCTGCATTCTTGCTGAACTGTAAATAAAATATTTCTGATAAAATAAATAAAAACTTTGTGAAAAAAACACACATAAAAAGTTACTTCAAGGCGTAACGATCGTTTCGACCGAAAATTCGAAACGATCGAAAATTCGACCTCGGAATTCTACCGACGATTTTCGGTCGAAACGATCGTTACGCCTTGAAGTAACCTTTTATGTGTGTTTTTTTCACAAAGTTTTTATTTATTTTATCTTATAACACCAGTTTTTTGAGTGTTTATTTTCAAAATATTTCAGATTCCGTACTATGGACTCGTTCGTGAGGCACGAGGTTCGCGCTGAAATTTTCTAAATCCTAGCAGAAATCAAAGGCAATTTTGTGAAAAACTTGTTACTTTCGCATTCGGCATACTTTTCTTTATTTTTCCACTTAATCCTTTTCTCTGTTTAAGAATTTTTCATATCTTAAAAACAAACTTTTTATGCACTTAACCCTTTGAGGCGCAACCCTTTTTCAATGCTGAAAAAAGGGCAGCCCGCACAACCAGCTGTCGTCAAAAAAGGGTCTCTAGATCTGTGGCACGCGATCAACGTTTCGATCGTCCGCCCTCTTGCTGGTCGTTAAGTTGAGCGATGGCAACGGCTGCCCTTTTTCCAGCATTGGGCAATCTATCCAGCTGTTCTCGCATTCTTCCATTTTTCAGCGGATGTTAGTGCATTTAAAAATAATCGTGACAATTTTTTTACGGGAAAGGACGTGCTAAAATTGTCGAAGCGAGGATTGTCGTGAAGCTCTGTCACCTGCAACTATTTTTATAGAAATCCAATCGATTCTTCGTGACTGGCAACAGTCAAAACGTCAGAGTTTGGTGTTCCCAGAGCGGGAACACTGCGCGTTAAAGGGTTAAAAAAATGCCTGGGGCGGCTCACGTGAGAGGGGGGGGCTATGAGGGCTATGGCCCCTTCTGAAATGTTGACTTTTTTGAAATTTTATTTTACAACTTTAGATTCACACACTTCACGATTTCACACGTTCAATTAGCATTTCGAACAATTTATAGACTTTGTAAAAAGTTCGATGGCTCCCTCCAAGAACTGAGTATGGAGCTGCCCTTACGCTGACAAAGTGAAGATGCACTTTGTGTGATGAGTTTCGCTGTTTTGTGAAGATGCAATGCCTCCAGTTTGCAGTTTTAGATCATCCACTATACAATCCGGGCCTTGCTACAACTATTTTAATCTTTTACACAACTCAAAGCAACATTTTAATGATGCAAAGATTACAACGATGGCGAAAAAGTGAAAATGGCCGTAATCTCATTGTTACTGAGCAAACGGCAAATTTCGTTGAATAATTGCAAAGTTTCGTTTAAGATATGACAAGTATGCAAACAAGGTGATTGTGGAGAGAAATATAGAAATGTATGTATAATCAGAATATAAATACATTTTCACAACATGCTTTCGGGGTTTTTTTCCTTTAAAAAAAGGGTTTTGTTTTTGAATCCCTGGTGCAAAGCCTAATTTTTCTTTATTTGTATCTTCACTGTTATCGAAAATAAAGAAAAAATAAGGTTTGCACAAAGGATGCTTAAAAAGTAATAACACAGGCTTGCGAAATTGAAGTTTTTGAAAAATACAAAAGATGTGTTTGCCTATTTTTCTATTATTTGGTGTGCTGATTTCGAAAATGACCTCATTGTTTTCCTATCCCATCAGGATTTTTTGTTAAATCAGTATCGATATTTTTGTAAAATCCTATTTGAAAAAGAATTCTCACTAACAATTTTGCATGTACTATAAAGCAGCACTAGTTTTTATCCATTTAAATCTATGTAAAATAATCTATTCTTAGCGAGGCAAAATGATTTTCCATCATTTCATGTTATTATTTGATTTTTATTGGTTTAAATAGATGAAAACAACTGTTGCCAGATCGCACGAGTCGACTCTGGTTGAGAGAACAGAAAGTTACACCGATTTTAAACTTTTAAAATCAAATTATGGTACAGCTTCTAGAAAAAGAATCACCAGTATACTATTTTAATCAGTTTTTATTAAAGTATCTTACTGACAATATTAAAAGATATTGGCCAAGAGGAGCAAATGTGTGTATATCAATATTGCAATTTGAAGCAAATTTTAAACTGAGCAAAGAAAAAAACAAATAAAAAAATGTTTCAATTTAAGTGCGTACTCTTTTCATTTATGTTTAATATCGGGCCTATCTCGAGTTAACATCCAACAATAGTCAGCGAGCATATTCTTGTCCCATCTTCCTTGATATTTACGCTCCATATCTTTGATGTCTTGGTGGAACCTCTCACCCTGTTATTCGCTGACTGATCCCAAATTTTCAGGAAAGAGTCCACATGTGAGTGAAGGAAATGCATTTTGAGACTCCTGGAGCAACCCAATGCTTGAAATTTGTCCAGCATATTCATTACAATTGTTTTGTAGTCAGGATGCTTGTAATTACCAGGAAATTTTTTCTAACGATATTTTTGAAGGTAACCGAAGCTGTTTTTTCTTTTGTTGACAGGCTAGTCTCAAATTCTTTATCCTTCATAAGTTTGCGGATATATCTGGATCAACAAAGATTCCCTCCTTTAACTTGGCTTCGGATAAATATGGAAACTTTTTGCACAGATATTTGAAACATTCGCCATCTTTTGGAATTGTGTGTGGTTTAACAAACTGCTTTATTACACCTAACTGAATATAGAGAGGGGGTAAGAATACTCTTTCTGGATCAACTAGGCTGTTTCTAATAACATTCTCCATGCCTGATTCAAGTTTTTGTCTTGACCCAATGTTGACTCTTATCACGGCTGTCCCACTCGCAAATAAAACACGGGCACTTTGTATAACCGTCTTGTTGACCAAGTAGCATGAAGATAACTTTCAAATCCCCTCAAATGGTCCAACCATGGTCGGCATATTTTATTTTGGTGAGGACGAGAGACAGGTTTTCGTAGCATTCTTTTAACCCATTTATGCCTAGTGTCCTTTTTTTGGGACGGCATTTTCGCTATTAGTCGAAAACGTTTTTTATTTTTCCTAGCCTTAACTCATGAGTATTCAGCCTCAACTCAACAAAATATTTTAACATGGCCAAGTAGGATGTTGATATTTCGATTTTTATGCATAATGATTTTAAAAGAAATCATCCCTTGTTCCAGAAGTTGACATCAGAAATTTATCTATTATTTCTGTTATCAGCAAAAATCGAAGAAAGTCGCAAAAATATCCAGGAACAAATGGGTTAAATGCACCGAGTGTCCAACTGGTACAGATGCATACTGGTTTCCGCGATGAAAAAGGACAGCTTTAAGGCTCCTTTTCCAGGAATCTATAAACCTCCATTCATCTTTATTGTAAGTAAATTTGGTCATCAATCCAGGAACATCAGAACAATACACCAGACTTTCTTCTTCCTCAAAGTACTTAACAAATTAAAGTAATTAAAAAACTTTGTAAAAAACACACATAAGAAGTAAAAGGAAAGAGGATACGCGTTTCGTTCAAAAATTGTTTTTTCACCGCATATATAACAAAAGTCATCTGGCAAATTTTCACAACGTCCCGAACTCGAAGCCATGCTTCAGGAAAATCACAGAGAAAAGCAAATGTTAAAATTATTTCTGTGATGTCCACTTGTCACTATGTCAAAGAATGCGTGATACCATATATAAGACTACACTCCTAAGAGGTCAGCGAACCAACAGGAAGATCTGAGATAAGGATTTGTGCGACACTATTGGCTATAGAGATACCGAGACGTGAAGGGAGGGGTGACGAAGGGGGGGGGGGGGGATCACATAGGGTTATTCTGTAGGTTTCAGTTTCACCATGGTAGTATGATGGTCAATCACATATAAATAAAATGGCCCAATATAAATCTATGGTCAGACAGGGAGCGAAGAAATTCAACCCGAAACATTTTTATGGTAAATGTTGATAAAAATACAAATAAAATCGAATTTTTCAAAAAAACGTGACCTGATAAAAATTTTTTATTGCTATTTTTGAAATCAGCATAACAAAATATAATAAGTTCAGCTTTCAGTTCCCTTGTATTTTTTTCATCGCAGGCCTGTGTAATCCTTATCTAAAACGTCTTAAAAGATTTTATGAGTGGAGCCATGAAGATTGATCACTATTTAATATATAAGGATGATTACAAATATTTTTAATTCAGTACGGAGTCGGGTTATCCCGCAAAAATTTGATTTCCCCAGGACATTGGAAGAAATAGGAAGAAATTAACGAAACCAACAGAAAACGAAACAGATGTATGCACAAAATTAGAATACATTAACTACATAAATGAATCTAATACAAAATTAACTATATGACATCTACACTCTATAACAAATAAATCGACGCACCAAGAAGGAGGTGTCCGATTGAGACGAAAATTGGTGGATAGGAAGACAATGTACAGAATAGTAAATGATTAAAATTTCAGAACAATTGAATAATTTATTTCAGAGTTACAGTAACAAGTTCAATAAGGTGTTGACCCGCCGCTAGCCTGGATACAAGCTGCCACACGGCGTGGCATAGACCGATAAAGCTCCCGGATGGTCTCCTGCGGTATTTCCAGCCAAATTCGCTCCAATTGTCGGACGAGGTCATCAACAGTCCGTGCCAGATGCAATCGCCTTCCCGTCATATCCCAGACATGCCCGATGGGAGAGAGATCTGGCGATCTGGCAGGCCAAGGAAGAGTTTGACAAGCTTGCAGACAGTTTAGAGCAACACCATCCGTATGTGGTCTGGCATTGTCCTGCTGAAAAACCAGCCCAGGGCACTGCAAAAGGAACGGTAGCAAAACAGGTCTTAGGATGTCGTCCACGTACCGCTGTGCAGTAAGTGTACCTCTAATGACGACCAAAGGGGTCTGGCTGTCAAAGGAATTGGCACCCCAGACCCTAATGCCTTGTTGAGGGCCGGTGTGGCGTGCAATAGTGAAAGCAGGATCCCCCTCTGCCCTGTGCGTCTCCAAACACGTCTTCGATGATCGTCAGGACACAGTTAGAAGCGGGATTCCTCGCTAAAGACTATACGTCCCCAGTCGGCATCATTCCAACCTGATCGAGCCCTGCACCAGGGGCGTAGCCAGGGGTGGGATATCGGGATATATCCCCCCTCGAAATTTTTGGATTAGTGATGAAATTCCGTCTATTTATACACATATAAGTTCATATCCCCCCCCCCGAAATTTTTTCTTGGCTACGCGCCTGCCCTGCACCACGGTAATCTGGCTCTGCAGTGTGCAGACGTGAGTGGCAGGTGGCGTAACGGTCGGCGCGAGCATAGATTTCGCTCTCTCAACCGTCTGTGAATGGTCATGATGGACACTGGCGTTTGGGTTGAACGTCTGATGGTTGATAGAGATGAAGAAGGCGCTGTGACAGCTGATCGGACCATCACTCTGTCCTCACGATCGACCGCTACCATCCTGACGCTGCACTCTGCCATTTTCCACCCATCCTTGCCAGCATCTTCGAATCGTCGCATCGCTTCGACTCAAATGACGAGCGATTCTCCGATTAGTCCAACCGGCCTCTTTCAATCCAATGATACGACCTCTGTCAAACTCTGACAGTTGCTCGTAATGAGCACGAATCCTGCAGCGAGGCATTTTTTAAGTTGTTGAAAGGTCATCTGAATCGCAATCAAACCGAAAGTTTTAACAGCCGTTGAAGAACTGCTCCTTCTATACGTCGGCTGGATGCGCAGTTCCGATGCGCTAGAGATCAAACTATTGATTCATTGGACACCAAATTTGAATCATTTGCATATCTGTTCAAAACATTCATGCATACGAAATTTCAAAGCAATCGGATAATTGTTTCTTGGTGCGTCGATTTTTTTGTTATAGAGTGTAAAATGAAAAACTTTCAATTCAAAATAAAATTTTGGAGAAAATAAGTTGTTTTTTAAAAGCGTGGTGACTTCAATCCAGGTTCGGGCTGTGCTTGAAATTTTCGGGCCCTGCGCATATATATATCTAGCGAAGTGTGAGAGCAAATAAGATTGTGTTGGAAAGTGCTTTACAATCGATGCTTTCGGTGTGGTTTATCTTTGTTGTTCAGTCTGTACTATTATCTGCGTAGACGTATCACATGAGGGCGATTCTACTTCTCAAAGGGATGATGCGCTGAAGTGGATGGGTTCACAGTCCAAAGTTCAATTTTGTGAATTTTTGAGTTATGTGATGCTTTCAGATTTGAACCCTCCCACCTCAGGTTTTGCTAAATCCAACCACACCTGACGCTGGTGTAAAAGTGCAGTACTCGCTAATAAATGAAAACAGACAGTAATTTTTCCCACGAGAATCTTTTCCCAAGCACAGAAGTTGATGTTAGATAACTTTATCCGATGTTTTTCTGAAAAATCGCAGTTTTAGTTGTTCTTTAAATAAAAAATAAAAGGAAAACTGTCCGAAATGAGCTCATGCCCTACTTTTGGCTAAAGCTGATAAACATTTATCCACATGTCCTGAGTTATCAGAAAAGCTGATAATGGTATTTAAACTATTTTTACTATTAGCGCATGGTTGACCTCTGATCGCTAAGCCGAAATATAGTCTTAAATTCCCTCACTTCCTTTAGAGATGAGACGTTCTCAGCCTGAGAGCGAAAGCCCTGGCCTCTGAAATTCGCGCTTGTGTTCGGGCTCGGGCTTTACTTTTTTAAATACAGTCGTTTTGTGTTATGACAAAGCTATACAAAGGCTCTCTGCCACGGACAGAGGGGGTGCCTTGGTCGAGGGCTTTTTAATGGGTTCTAACGCGTATTCACGTTACGTTTCGAGAAAACCGACCGCAACTCCAGACCGTTAGATAGACAACAGCGCGATAGGACAGGCTAGATCGCACCACACTGCAAGCAAGGCTTCCGAAAGAAATTTCATACTGTGGGGATTAAATGCTCCCCCACGTCCCTCGCCCCACCCCATTATGCCCCAAACTATCTTAACCCTTTAAAGCGCAATGTTCCCGCTCTGGGAACACCAAGCTCTGACGTTTTGACTGTTGCCAGTCTCGAGAGAGATTTGATTTCTATAAAAATAGTTGCGGGTGACATAGCTCCACGAGAATTCCTTACTTTTCAGCACGTCATTTCCCGTAAAAAAATGGTCACGATTCTTTTTAACAGCACTGAAATCTGCTGGAAAATGGAAGAAGGCGAGAACAGCTGGATAGATTGCCCAATGCTGAAAAAAGGGCAGCCGTTGCCATCGCTCGACTTAACGACCAGCAAGAGGGCGGACGATCGAAACGTTCATCGCGTGCCACAGATCGAGAGACCCTTTTTTGACGACAGCTGGCTGTGCAACACAGCCAGCTGTGCAAACCGCTATTTTTTATCATTATTTGCTCTTTTTAGCACTCGGGTGCTATTTCTTTCAAGCACGGGATTTTTGTCTACGCGGCGCGCCGTGGTCACTTTTCCGTTGGATTCATGTTTTCTGCAGAGTGATTGGATATTGCTAACGGAAACATGGACTATCCCTTCAGATGATTTCCAAATACCAGGATTCACTTTGGTCGAATGGATAGACAGTGATTTCCAAAACAGAAAGCCATCTGGAGTTGCTAACGGATCCTGTTGCTAACGGAAACATGGACTATTCCTTCAGATGATTTTCAGATACCAGGATTCACTTGGGTCGAATGGATAGACAGTGGTTTCCAAAACAGAAAGCCATCTGGAGTTATGATTGTTATAGAGGAAAACTTTATTTTATAAAAAATGAAACACTTTACCCGTGCCTACACGAGCCATATCAAGGGTGTTCAAAGGGTCATTGCGTATATTCAAGATAAAGTGAGATTGGCAGTTACATACGCTAGTCCTCGAATTTCTTATGAAGATAAATTAGACGCTCTATTCGAAACGTTACTGAAGGAGGATGGTTGTAAGACTGTTTTAGTAGGATATTTTACCATAGAATTAAATTCTGATCCAGGATTCGATTTCATAACTGAAATGGATACTTTAGATTTTCCAATAGGCACTCATCCAAAACATTTCACCACTGGGGACGAAACAACAATGGATGCAATTTTCAGCAACAAAATGATGCGAACAGGAGTCTATAGGATCACTTACAGTTATCATTTTCCTCTATAGGGCAGAATGGATTGAATAGATTTTTTTTAAAAATCTGAAATTCTTCCAGTCGAGTGCGTATATAAAATCTGGAAGAATTTTAGATTTTTTTTGCACTTATTATTTAAATAATTTTTAAGGTTTCTACGTACTTTTTGGTCACACGGTAATTTGAGTGTATAGGCCGCAATGTTCAAGGATACATTTTGTAGTTCTGTAAAAGATTATAAGCCGTACACATACCAAATTCTGTTCAGTATGCAAGATAGTGACCTACAGTATGCGTATCTAATTTGAGCTCAATCGAATGCACAATTAATATAGACGCTAGAATAGAATGCTTTGAAGAATTGGCATCTATAGGCCGTAATGTATAAGAATTATATTTTGCAACCCTCTAAACAAACTATCAGCTCTACACACACCGAAATCTATGCAGTGCATGTGACCGGGACCTGTCATATACATACCCAATTTCAGCTCAATCGAATTCCCTGTTTAGACGCTAGCGTACTTTGAAGATTTTCCGTCCATAGGCCATAAAGTCAAAGAATTATTTTTTGCAGCCCTGTCAAAAACTGTAAGTCCAATAAATGCCAAAATCAATACGGTTGTGCGACGGAGGTCTATAACATACATACCAAACTTGAACTCAATCGATTGCACCGTTATCGTCTTCACTCATACTCATACACATACATACACACACACGCATATACATACATACATTCATCTCGTAAAAATAGCATAAATGAATTCAGAAGACCTCAAAACGTGTAAATACAATGTGCACCGGTTATAACGGACCTGGGATATAACGTACTATCGGTTATAACGTACCTAGAAGCTAGGTCTCGATTGAAGTCTTATATTGAAAATGTTATTTAACTTCGGTTAAAACGTACTCAACAAAAGTACGCACTTCGGCTATAACGTACTTTTTATGCCATGGCCAAAAATAAAATTTTGCTTTTCTTAAGCATTTTATTTCCTTGTTCTCGGAAATTTCAGTACCTTCAAAAACATTCGTTGTCCGTTTTCAGATTCTCTCGCGAGATGAATTGTGTATGAAGGAAGGGAGCTATCTTTTATATTTTTCGCCCGCTAGGTAGGGCTAAGAACAAGATCATGTTTTTTATTTGTCATTCATCCATGTAAATGCCTCCTCAAAAGCCCTACCTGTAATGATTCTGATGATAGTGAAGAAGAAACAGGGGAGCCTATACCAAGCATACCCGACGCACTCAATGCTGCAAAAACATGATCACGATTTCTTGAATGCCGCATGGATGATGCAGAGACTACAAAAGTCTATCATGGATATCCTTAACGGTATTTTTAAAGTACCATCTGCCCATTTAAAACAAAAGAAAATTATAGATTATTTATCTCAGTAAAAATTGTAAGTGATAAAGAATTTTCTCTGTTTATTTAATTTAAATTTTAAAAAATCAGACCTGTTTAAAGCATATACTACAATGAAATTATGAGCCCACTTTTTTTTTTTGTGTGTGTGTGTGTAATATTGAATCTTACCGGCGGTACTGCTCATAACGTACTACTTTTTTAGGTCCCGTGAGAGTACGTTATAACCGGTGTCTACTGTACATCAAAGTATCATAAATTTTAGTATAATGGATCAAATCTTTTATATCTACTGCGGTTTCGGATTTTTAAATGTACACACATATACTGAAAAGAAATTAAATGTCACGGTCAGTTACGTTACGCACACACCAAAAAATGGTTTTGTTTAACTGAAAAATATTATTTTATTTCTGTTCTGTTATACCAGTTTGAAATTCCCAACATTTAAATAAGATGGACAACTGTTCAGTGAACTAAAAAACCTTTTTTATTTATAATGAGGTTTCAATAGACTCAGCAAAAAAATGAGTATTTAGTCACTTACGTTACTAGTCAAAATTAATTTAAAATACATACTGTAAACTTTAAGTAATGTTCATGGCATCGCAGTAAAATTTACAGTGTTGCCAGACAACTACGGATAGTATACAAATAAGTGTATATATTTAAAAATTCTAAATAAATTTCGAAAATTTTATTTTTTTTTTGTTCCCCTTAGCACGGAATGACCCTCATATTCAATTATTCAAATGCATCATTCAATCGTACACTACTGGCCAAAAGTATTGCAAGTTTGAGACATCTAACCATCGTTTCAAGAATAAGCCCAGAAAAAAAATGGACAGGAAATTGGCCAGATTTAAATATTTTTGAGAATTTATGTAGTATAATGAGAAAGAATACATCTGAAAATCGCCAAAAAACAAAACGAGAACTTCTGGAACCCATCATTTAAGTTGGCACCACGAAACACCGAAGAAAGTGTTGTAAAGCATTGTGGATTCCATATCTAAAAGAGTGGCTGTTGTGATCCAAGTCAAGGCTGCTAGGCAACATAAAAATTGATCTTTAGTTCAATCGCATTTATTTATTATCCTCTTTTTGCAGAATAACTTGAAATTTATTTAATTTTATTCCGGCGAGCCAAAATGGATTCTGATTTCTATAATAACCTATGTATTTTTATGCTATTTTTTTCAATAAATTAGATAATTATTTTTGTTCTTTAACTTAATGCTATCTTGTCTTTGAAGTCATTAATTTAATATGCTGACATTAAAAAATATCAATCATATCGATTTTTAATTTTGACGGGGGAAAGGGGCCTTAATCTTGAAAAGAGTTAGATTTCTGAAACTTGCAATACTTTTGTCCAGTAGTGTAAGTGAATATGGGATGTGGAAAAATAACTCTTACCATATTGAAAGGATGATAAGAAGACAGGGCGTAGCGACCAGAATTCCTGGGAAAGGATTGAATTCCGGCAAAATGTCCATAGCGAGCGGCGTGGAGAAAGAAGCCTGTCGCCCTCCCTGTCCACTTCAAAGAAACTGAACAGAAGTCCAGTGCTAATGCACGCCTGTGCTTATCTCGAGAGTCGGTGACGTTCCAATGTGCTAAATCGCACACATCGAATTTCGTGTTTTGAAAAAGTAAACGGAAAACACGAATAAACACTTATATCAGCTCGAACAGTGTTGTTCTAACAAATGTAATCCAATATAGCATGTGCCTGCGTGCATTAGGATGGAGCGAAAAATACTTAATTTCAAAATTCACACTACCTGAGTCATTAACCCTTTGAGGCGCAACCCTTTCCCAATGCTGAAAAAAGGGTAGCCGTTGCCATCGCTCGACTTAACTACCAGCAAGAGGGCGGACGATCGAAACGTTCATCGCGTGCACGATCTACAGACCCTTTTTTGACGCAGCTGGCTGTGCCCGCGCACAGCTAGCTGCGTCAAAAAAGGGTCTCTAGATCTGTGGCACGCGATGAACTTTTCGATCGCCCGCCCTCTTGCTGGTAGTTAATTCGAGCGATGGCAACGGCTGCCCTTTTTTCAGCATGGGCAATGTATCCAGCTGTTCTCGCATTCTTCCATTTTTCAGCAGATGTCAGTGCTGTTAAAAAGAATCGTGACCCTTTTTTGACGGGAAATCACGTGCTAAAAAGTAAAGGATTCTCGTGGAGCTAGGTCACCCGCTACTATTTTTATAGAAATCCAATGTATTCTTCGTGACTGGCAACAGTATAAACGTCAGAGTTGGGTGTTCCCAGAGCGGGAATACTGCGCGTTAAAGGGTTAAAGGGCGCGAAAGTGATAAGAACAAATTGTTTCCAAATTTCACTTCAAAATAGTGTCATCTTCAGGTTCCACATCTCAAGCGATTCCATTTCTAGCTTACTTTTATTGAAATAATAATGTTTAATTAATTAATTGAGCAATGAGTGATGTTTGCATTATTAAATTGCTTTATTAATACGTTATTATCACATGTCAGTGCTGGAAATCGTAGATTGAGCAGCAAACGTCGACTTAGGATCTGATCCAGAAATGGAATATACCTCAGAAAAGGATGACGATTTCGTTCGTCAGGAAACCAAATGTCGGAAAACGACTGACGATGAGATTCCCTCAATCTCCAAAGACAGTCAACCACTGCCCGAACTAGCCGCTGTTCTTGATACAGCAGGTGCATCGGAGTATTCATTATTCAATTCATTCATTAAAAAGTAATTATTTCAATAGAAATTCATAAAAGACTAAAAAAGACACTGGGAATATATTCGCTTGAGGTGTGGACCCTAAAGATGACAATATTTTGAGCTGAAATTGGGAGACAATATTGCTCTTATCAGTTTTGCACCATTTAATGACTCAAGCTATGTTAATTTCGAGAAAAAGTGTTTTTCGCTCCACCCTAACGTGCATCTAGGCGTATCTAGGTAAATTAGCGTCCATTTCAGACAGCAAAGCGGCGCTCTTTTACTTAGAAACGACATAAACGATTGAGCTCAAATTTAGTATATATATTTTGGACTACCCTCGCACGATCGATATTGATTTTGGTGTGTATAGGACTTGTAGTCTTTTTGCAGTGCTACAAAAAACAACTCTTCAACATTATGGCTTATGGGCGGAAATTCTTTAAAGTGCGCTAGCTCTAAACGGCGCATTCGATTGAGTACAAATTGGATATGTATATTATAGGTTACGGTTACATGATCTGTACAGAGTATAGTGCGTGTAGAGCCGATAGTTTGTTCACAATATTGCATAAACAATTCTTATACATTACGGTCTAAGGACCCAAATCATTTAGTCTACTAGTGCAGCGGTTCTCAACCTTTTAACGACGCTCCCCCCCCAACAAAGGCTAACTTATTGTGGCGCCCCCTCCCCTCCCATTTTTCAGCATACATTCAGATTTTTAATCTTTAACAATAAACACTGAGTCGAATTTTCTAGAAAATAAATTTATCAGTAAAGTTTGAATGAACACTTTAAGCGAAAAAGGATACATTTTTGAGTAAAAATGAGAATAAATAAGATGTTTTTTTAAAAACATGCATCACTACTTGCTCTTTGGTTTTTTTCGCGCCCCCCCTTGCAAACGCTCTGCGCCCTCCTTGAGGGTCCCGCCCCACAGGTTGAGAAACGCTGTACTAGTGTCTAAAGGGTGCATTCAAATAAGTTCAAATCGGATATTTACATTATAGGTCACCGTCACACAATTTGTATAGATTTTGGTGTGTTTAGGGCTCATAGTTTTTGTACAGGGTAACAAAAAAGTTCTAAAGCATTACGGCACAATTTCTTGAAAGTGCGCTATAGCGTCTGTATCGAGCATTCGATTGGGTACGCATATTATAGGTCACTGTCTTACATACTGTACAGATTTTGGTGTGTGTAGGCCTTACATTTTTTTTCACTGGGCTACAAAAAAAAAATTATACGCTGTGGCCTATGCACTCAAATTGCTGGAAGTGCACTTGTGCACTAGCATCTGAACACTACATCCTATTGAGTTGAATTAAATTTATTGAAACGCTTGGTAAAGATCAAGTGTTCGGAAAGTCGAGTGGAATCTCACTCCAGATCTTTTTCTCTTCGTTTTATGTAATAATTAGACCTTTTTTTCGTTGCTGTCATTGAAGTAAACTGACGAAGGATCAAGAGCCACAATTCTTTTCATGTACATTAGAGTCTTGACTTTTCGAGTTTCCCATAAATCCGAGTTAGTGAAAAATCGGATCAGCTCCCAATACACATGGAGGAATTTTTTCGCACCCCGAAATTCAAATACTTTGCGCATCCGGAAGCCACATCGGAAATCCCCCTCCCAAAGAAAATGGGTGTATTCTTCCTATGGATGCTCTCACAGACGTTTCTGTGCAGTGTTGGCAGGCTACTTCGACGATGGCGCGATACTGCTGCACGGGTCGACGCGTTAATACAAAAGATATTTTACTCTTATTTTCCGATGTAACTAACCTGTTCTAATCAGTAGTAATGCAGTAATATGTTAGTACATTTTTCATTTAAATATGTACTCGAATTACAAAAATTGTATTGTTTCCGTATATTTGTTGATTAAATTTTATAATTTCGATATTTTGAGTTTTCGATAGTTCGAGACACGGCCGGTCCCGTCCACCTCGAATTATCAAGACTCTCTGCATTATACATCGCGTATCTCCTGCTAAATACTTTTAATACATGGTTCCACAAAGTGTTCTGCGTTGAGCCACATTCCTTGGCGAAAGCTGGTGAAAACATCAAGTTTTCTGTCTTTTAAGTTGAAAATCTTAATATATTATTTCATTTATTATCGCTAGAGATGTATTCAAAGAATTTTTTTTCCAATTGATTTCTGCATCGGCAGATTTCTGCTTGTTGCCAGCAATTTCAATCCAGAAACATTTGAAACAATACGTACCTTTTTGGGATATTCTTTTGGAGCCTTTTTTCTGTGTAGAAGTAATGAGATAATGACGGTTTTACATTTTCTATTAATATTATTGCTCATTTTGCAATTATAAATTTCAATACCACCCATTTCGCAACATTTTTTAATCATAGAATAGCAGTACTTATCTTTGGAAAGCGTAACAGCATACACTTGGATCCACAGCTTGTTTACACGCGACATTTTGAAAGAATAAATTTAAGAGTGCCAGACGATTTTTCTCATTTCAAATAATAAGCTGTTGCCAGAAAATTTTATTTCAGAACCCTTTTTTTCTTACAATCATTTATCAAAGCCGTTCGGAAAATGTGTAAATTCCCTTTATATATTTCTACTTTAACTTCAAACAACTCTTTATTTTTAAGCTGTTTGCAATAATACTCAATAAATTATTTTAGGCGTAAATTTTTATAGTATGCAAATAAGATTATATATGTGTGAGAGAAAGAGAAAGACTGCGAACCTGTTTTGCTTTAGAACACACCAATGTATTTTTCACATGCTTAGAGTTAAGCTACAAGGAGATCTTAGAGATATCTGTTTCCACATTTGGGTAAGATTTCAATCTTTATAACATCTTTATTCTTTTTTCACTTACACACACAGTATTTCTTTTATTTACATATTCAGAGTTATTTATACATACTTCGATTTTCGCGTTTATTTTTAATTCACTGTAATTTTCTTCAATAATTTTTATCACTTGGTAAGTGATGGTCTTGTTTTATTATGTATTATAACGGTTATCATGAATTTAGAGATAGATATGTTTGGATTTTGTACTTTTGTGGATTTTGTATTTTTTACTTCAAGATTTAATGGATGATTTTTATGGATTAATTTTTCAGATTTACTGATTTCTCTGAGGGAGTTTTTTTTTTCCACCTTTCAGCTCCATAGCTTGTTTTTATCTCATTTATTGCTGAGGGTGGTGGCTTAATCATTAAAAGCGCTTTAAGCATCATTGTCGATCCAAATCATAACACAGCATTTTGATAAATGAAATCCAATGTATTTCTTTATATTTTCGTGGTTTTTGCATTTTTGTTCTTGTCTATTTATACATTACCCTAAATTCATTAAAGCGTATTTTAGAGGTATTGGGCTATTTCAAACGACTCAGAAGTGATATATGCTGTTAAGAGTTGCAAAATGAATTTCTCCATTAAAAGAAGTGTCTTTATAATTCTGCTACAAAAACACTCAAAAGATTTCCAATACATTAAGGTCAATTGAAATTTTAGGTATACATTCATCCATTTCAAGCACAATACCGTCCTGCCATATAAGTTAGGTAATGGTCCGACCACGGTCACGTGCCTCCCTCAAGAACTATGCCAAAAGTCACCAAGGTTGAAGACTTTTGGCGTACGTATGTATGTATTTAACTCTCAAATCGCAAATACTATCAGTCTTAGAATGTTGAAATTTCATGTATAGGATTGTTGTAACATCTAGTTCTGCATCTCGATTTTTGGTTCCAATCTACTGGAGAGTTTATTTACAGGACCACCGAAAAGAATTTCAATACTTTAACGTATATGGACATCTTCAATATAATATAACTATAGACAGTCATTGTTGGGTCCATGCCCAAAATCTCGCCGTCTGTCGTCGACCTTGGCGAGTTTTACCAAAATGTCGCCAAATTTGGCGATAGTCAGTCCTTTGGTCGATGCCCAAAATATCGCCATTTGTCATTGATATTGGCGAGTTTTAGTCGAAATATCGCCAAATTTGGCGATAGTCTGTCATTGTTTGGTCCGTGCCCAAAATCTCTCCATTAATCGTCGACCTTGGCGAGTTTCGCCGAAATATCGCCAAATTTGGCGCCAAAAACTATTTCGTATTTTGTATAGCTCTAAAACTTTAACCTGTAGAATTTTGAACTTTTTATTTAGAACTATTGTAATATCTAACTGTTTTCAATATCTTTTTGACTGCAATCGAGTGGGTAATTTATTTGCAGGATCAGCCAAATGACTTTAAATACATTAAGTTGTATGGATGCATTCAATTCATTGAAAGTCTGTGGTCAATGGCTACTTCTTGGCGAGTTTCGCCGAAATATCGCCAAATTTGGCGCCAAAAACTATTTCGTATTTTGTATAGCTCTAAAACTTTAACCTGTAGAATTTTGAACTTTTGTATTTAGAACTATTGTAATATCTAACTGTTTTCAATATCTTTTTGACTGCAATCGAGTGGGTAATTTATTTGCAGGATCAGCCAAATGACTTTAAATACATTAAGTTGTATGGATGCATTCAATTCATTGAATCTGTGGTCAATGGCTACTTTGGCTATCCCCAAAATCTTGCAAACTATCTCAAGCTTGTTGGCTTTTGGTGAAATATCGCCAAATAAAGTGTCAGAAGGAAAAATTTCAAATTGAACTCAGTTTGGCGATATCGAAATATTTGGCTAGAAATCGCTAAACCTTACTATTACTGGTATTTTACCTCTTTCAAACAAAATAAGTTTAGATGAAGTGCGCCTAAAATATTTTTGATTAAACGACGTGCAAGGAAGTCATGTGTTGTCCGCATCAGATTTTTTGTTTCGTAAATCTAATCAGAACTAGAAAGAATACAATAAATAGTGTGTACTAAAGATGCATTTCCTTCGTTTCACATTTGATTCTCTAGGATCTATTTGTACAACAACAACAAAAAAAAAAAAATCTGAAAACGCATTTTCACAATTAAAGGATACAGTAACATATAAAATAAGAGTTTCAGCTTAAATTATCTGAAAAAAAATCTAAAAGGTTAACTTTAAAAAGATTTTGCTACTTGTGTATTGGTCTCACGCTGGACCGAAAACTCGATGTAACTGGAATGCTATGACATTGAACTAACAATTGCTCTTTGAGATACGAGTTGAATTCGTTCCTTAACCGAACGCATTAGCAAAAGTACTCGTATCTGGTATCAGTTTTCTCCAGTGAAATTAATGAAATGCGATTAATCATTAAATAAACTATTTTCCAACTTTTCTATAATAATGCATTTATTTACAGAAGATACATTTTATAGATACAAATTCGAAAATATATTTTTACATACTGCAAAAAAGAAAATTCAAACATATGTTTGAATTTTCAAACATATGTTTGAAAACATATGTTGTTCAATTCAAACATATGTTTGAATTGAAAATAGATTTAACTTCACACTTTCACTAGACAGCTCGTATCCTGAATTCCGATTCGTATCGAGTAAAAAAGTGGACCGACCTAATGTCATCTCTGGAACCTGAAAAAGTCGTTATTTCAGGGCACACTTATTTTGAAGTACTACTTAGTGATTGGAATACCAGTACACTGCGGTATTACTGAATAGCGGTATTTTGTATTTTCAGTGTTAGCTATGAATTGACTAGGCAATTATTTTTATTTGTCAAAGTGGTTAACTTAGGACATCTGCTATTATTTAAATTACTTACGTAATATTTGAAATAGATAATGCTTTTAAAAAAACGAAATATGTAGTAACCGACCAAGGACTGCTTCCTATAATTAAGAGAAATTCGGAACGTTATCAAAATATTTAAACGTACTCCAACCGAATATACTGTTTTACAAAAAATACAGCGTGAATCTAAACTCTTGGACAAAACTTTAAGAGGTGATAGGGCACATAATAACGAATCAGAATCCCATAGCAATGTGGGGTCGGCAACGTCGTCTTCATGTCGGTGTTAATAATCACTTTGGAAAAAGTGCTGAAACAACAGTGCATTTTCCGACCCTTGTTCGTGAGAAACTAATGTATTTTTCTCCGAAAACAGAAGACTAAAATTCATAGTTTAAAAATTCTATTTTATTTCGCGGATGAAATTTTTGGAGACGAGCCTATTGTTTATGAAACTTGGTTAAGAAATGAGACGAACACTTCAATACTTTTCACAAAGTGATTATTATCAGGTAAGTGAAAACAGCGTTTTTGACCCCACATTGCTATGTGATTCTGATTCCTTATGATGTCCCCTATCACCCCTTAAAGTTTTGCCCAAGAGTTTAGATTCACCCTGTTATGAGATGAATAAAGAACTTATGTTCGTCGAGGTTAAGTTAGAAGACGAAGGACTCCAAGAGAAATATTCACAGGAAGTATATCGCTCATTATTAGCAGCACCACCGACCAGCGTGGATGCGGAGAGAGCGTGTTCAAGTTCCTACGTCCGAAGAACATTTCACAAAGTTTTCGAGAGTTTTACATATATTTTACAGAGCTTTTACGGAGTCTTCCCTTTCTTCTAGTGCTACCGTGATTTCCTGCGCAAGAAGAAATCCTTGACCCAAGTAATATTGCAGGGGTACCTGAAAAATAAAGATGATGTTTTAATTTTATACGAGTGCACGTAGTAGAAATGCGTTAATAACAGTAACAATTCTAAATCTTGAAAAATAAATAACTTTAAAAACAAATTATTCCAGTGAAATTAATAAAGAAAATAATCTAAATACCTAAGACATGAAAAAGAATGGGGAATAATAAATAACATAGCTGTAAAATCTTGGTTTAATTAACTTTGAATGATAGATAGCTTGTTAAACCATCATTATTTGTTATATCCACGTACTTAAAATAGGAGTTGAACTTTGATTGAATCATTTACACCAGTGATTCCCAACCACTGGTCCGCAGATCAGTATACCGGTCCGAGAGATTTTACAGCCGGTCCACATGTATCAATTAACAATAAATAAAATAAATAATAAAAAATAAATTAGCAGCAAACGGCCTTCTAACTAAAAATTATATTTTAATAATATTTGACTTAAAAAATAAAATGTATGTGTATACAATAGTTATTATTTTTGACTGCCGCTAGTCAGCGAATATTTTCTTTTTCCTATTTTTGCTGGTCCGCAGCTGCGAAAAGGTTGGTAAACACTGATTTACTCTGTTTACACGCTCGAGATCATACAAAAACTCCCATAAAATAAAAATCTCTGAAGAGCACGCTGCTGTGTGAAAGTATGGTATGAATGAAATGTAAGGCACGTGATGCGAGCTGCATATCAAAACAGCTCAAGGCTTCGGTGCTTTTCAGGCTTTTTTACCATGCATTCATGCAGCAAGCGCGTATATCTGAATATCGGAATAAACATTTTGTCTGCTTCATTTGCTGTCAGCTGGCATTTTTGCCGGCTGCTATAGCAAATGTTTGTTTATAATTGCACTCAGTTGCTTTTTTTCTTGTTGCTGTTTGTTTTTGTTTTTGTTTTTTTTTCACTGTAGCCAACATTACATGAATTGTTCGATTATTTTAATTATCATACCACTAAATGTTGCTCAGTTTCCTCCAATAGTTTATTAGTGCCGTATCCACCCGGGGCCATCGCTAAGCAACGGGCCTGCTTAAGAGTTGCCATCCCTAAAAATGAGTTTATCATTGAGGCCTGTTTTCCCCAGTCAGAGTATTCTATTTTATTATTCTACTAGCTGCGTGCCCGTTCTTCGCACGGTAGGAAACGAAAATTTTCCTTACATGTGTAATTCGAAATTATTCGTGATGTGGAATTTAAAAAAAAAAAGAGCAAAATTATTTGACTCTTAATGTAAAGTTTGTGTCATGAGTACTAACCTGATCATTGCAGTATAATGACTCAAAAAACTACGTCAGTGTCATTCACTATCAAAAAAGTGGAAAGCTTAATGGTTTGCAGAGAACTCCTGGCTTTCAAAATGTCTTATTTCTACATCATACTGTTTTTTAGGCTCAAGTTGTAGCATTAAATACCCAAGACACTACATGAAATGGAGCACCATTTATTTCTTTCCGAAAATGTACCATATAAGGAAAGTATTGCAATCATGAAAAAAATTCGACTTCGAGATTTTGGTGTATTTACACGTTTTGAGGTCTTCTGAATTCATTTATGCTATTTTCAAGAGATGTTTTTAAAATAGCTGCGCACCGGCTCTTCATACGGGAAGAAGGGAATATTTTACTACTAAAATCATATCTGCATGTGACAAAACAGAATTTCATTTTTAAAAAAGTTCAAGTAATCCCCTCTGTTGAAATGACTGCGGGATATATTAACGCAAATTAGAATTACTTTTCGTTTAGTTGGTTGTAAGACAACCGTTGAAAAAGGATAAACACTTTTAATTTCATGAAATATTTATTAACGTGGTACATTGCGATTTATTCATACTATCTTTACAAATCTAATAATACTACCTATTACGTACATTAATACTATCTATACTCGCTTCTCCCTCTTCAAGGCTCCCTTAAAAGAAACAGCTTAGATTATTTGGCCTCAATGGGATCTTTTGATTCTGTGGCGATTCTTTGCAATTTACGCATTAGCATAAATAATAATCATTTCACATAATGGTTGCCATTAAGGAAACTCTCCACATATATTTAATTTATACATAGTTTTATAAGATTGGCGTATTTAGCGCCGTAAACCATTTCATCTTACTGTGGGGAGAAAATATCCAAGGGGTGCCATTTTAAATATCCAATAGCGATATCTTTTATATCCTCCATAGTCCTGTCTCCTGAAAAACATCAAACTGTGTAATCTCGAGGAGCTACTTATTCCCATTTTAATTGTGACAGGGCGTTAGAGTTGCAGAGTTTACAAATTTCACACATTTTTTTTAATTTATGACGTCACTGTTTGACTGCCGTAAAGGATACCCCGGTAGATTAATTTCGGAGTTACTTTCGATATTTCGCATAATTGTTTTCAAACGGTATCATTAAAACTTTGCGTGACCTTTATGGAGGAACGTAATTCAACGTTAAAATAAAACTATACTCGCAACCTGCATGCGTATGTTAGGCAACGCCTGCGCTAAATTAAATGCCAAAAATAAAAATAATAAATAGAAAAATTTTAATATATCGCGCTTTGAAACGAACTTTGTAACTTTTAAAATGAACATTTTCAGCGCCGTGAAAACATTTCAATTTTTAAATAAGCACCGGATTAAAATACCACTTCTAATAATAATAATCGTGAATTTCTTAGTTTATTTCTACAGTAAATTTTAATCAAAATATCGTCTCCCTGTGTTGAAAATAGAGCTGGATTAAATGAGTTAAAATTATGGCGTAATTTTTAGGTATCTTAAAGCATTTGACGTCATAGATCCTCACTTGCGAATTGAAATTCTGATATCCCATTTAAAAACTCGATTGGTTGAAAAAACACTTTTTTCTAATCCTTTCTGTGGCATCAGCCGAACATAAATTCTCGTGCCGTGATCGCAATGTAATGAATGGCGTAAGATCGCGTTGATGCTATTAAATTCTAAACATTAGGCTGCATTAAAATTCGTAAAAAATCATCTAATTTACATAATTTTTTCGTTTTTATTTTAAACGAGGGAGAAAAGAATGTTTCACGATTTGTCAAAATATCTAAAAGTTATGACGGATAGAATTCAAGATGCGACAGTTTTAAAATTATTTTACGAAAAACAATCGCGAAGCAGATGTTTAGTAAAAAAATTCCTAAAAATCGGTAAATCAGGTTAAGTATTCAGAACAAACTGTTTTTAAAAGAGAATTTTCTCCTCTATCCGATGATACAAATGCCGTTTTGCTGCGAGCGTAATTTCCGCCGTTATTACGAATTAGGTGACGAAAAATGCCAAAAATCGCATAAAACATAAAATAAAAAAAAATCTAGGTCGAATTTTGAAAAAATCGCTTCGAGGTGCACAACTACATATTTACATCTTCCCGAATACCAAATTTGGTGTTTCTAGGTGTAGCCGTTTGTCCGTAACGCTGCAGACAGACACACACACACACACACACACACACACACACACAGACACCTTCTTTTATAATAAGTAGAGAAGTATTATAAATGTTATATTATTTTATTATTTTAAAACAATTTTTTTATACTTTTGTCGTACTAAAGAACTTTAGATGTGGGTAATCGTTTTGTGAATCTTGCGCCATTTTCTTTCATGAAAATTTATCCTAAAATTCGAGCATTTTGCTCTGAATGTAAAGGTAAGTGAACGCTTATAATGTATTTAGAAATTCTAAAAATATGTATGTAAATCATGTTTAGTGAATGTAATTGTTGAGTGAATGTAAATGTTTAGTTGATTTATAAATAACACTCATGTGTTATTTATAAATAAATTGTTTTAATCAGAAATCGTATTACTTGAGTAGTTTTTATTCTTGTAAATAAGCATGACGTTGTGATACTATTTAGACAATTTATCTTTGCTAGTTGAAAATGTTATTTATCAGTTATATATGCCTTGATTATGTGATTAAGACTTACATTTGGTACAGTGTAGAAATACAGTAAATTATAAATTATTGATTTTTGCCCGTTTATACAGAAACTTCAAATGTATTTAATATTTTGTACAAGCGTTCATTATGCTTGCTCAATTCCTAAGTTCGATTGAGAAAGCGACAAAAGAATAATATATATACTACATGAAATGTCTTTATTAAAGAATAATTAATTCAGGGATCCCGCTATAGAGCGTATTTTATCAATTTTCTCCAATATATAGGATATCCCGAAAACACTGAAATGCGCTTTAATACATCATTTGTTAAAGATTAATGTTGAATTGTTTAAAATAACGTAGGAAATACGACTACGTTCATGAAATATTCATTATAAAAATGTCTTTCTCATTTGTGTATTTAGTTATTTTAAAGTATATTAAATATCCACTTGTGAAACTAAAATAAGCAATCGTGAATCATGAGAGTAAGCGCTACTTTGTTTTTCCTTCAAATTATATGCATCTATTTTCTTATGTAAATATGTATCATAGCAAACAAATTAATCATGAGTTCGTACTTGAATTAGTAACACGACTACTTAAAACTACATTAAATAACGTTTGAAAGCACTGGGAAGCTTAAGAAATGCCTGATGTATACGTGAAGACTCGAGCATCCGTAGGCCTCTTTGGATAGCTCATCAAAACACACGCGCAGGCCCGTTACTAATTGCGAAGGCCCCGATCCACCAAACATTAAATCCGTGAGTTGATTCAGCAGACCGTGTTATTTCAAAAGTGATTCACCATCCTAACTAATATTATAAATGCGAAAGTGAGTTTGTTTGTTTGTTTGTTTATGACGCTTTCACGCCTAAACCGCTGAATCGATTAGGATGAATTTAGGTTTAGATATAGATGGGACCCTGGAGTTGGTTATAGGCTACTTAGAATTTTAGATTTTTCATTACTTTTTTAATTATTAATTAAAAACCGTTTTTACGTTGCCATGCTTGGCGAGTTTCGCCCGTATCAATCAAATGATTCATGTTTTGAGCTAACAAGAATGCTATTGCTTCAATAAAGAAGCGCGTGCGTGCATCTGAAAAACATTAAATTCCACGGAAATTATGCCAGTTTTATGACAAATCTATCTATCAATAATAATAAAAATGAATCTTCTCCAGACAAATCCACAGAAAGCAGAGCTTTGAAAATTTGAGCATAGAAGCCCATGACTGTGCACCTGAGGCTCAGAATGTTGAAATTTTAAATACTTTTCTAATTATTAATTAAAAACCGTTTTATCGCCCGCACAAAATGATTTATGCTTTTGAAATAAAGCTGAAATTCTATTTTCAGATAAACATGCATTTGAAAAACATGAAATGGTATGCAAATTATGTTGATTTTACGCCAAATTAAAAAGCATTAGAAAGAAAAGTCCAAATGTGTTTCTTAAACTTCATAAATTTTCAAATCCTACCAATAATATAAAAACTCGGCTGTTCGAGCCTCGTCAGGGGGAGATCCCCCTGAACCCCCCTAATTTTTTAGTTTTATTATTGACATACTAAAACTATATTAATTAACTTGGCATTTTATCGCTCATCTTTCGCGTATTTCGCCTGGTAACCCTATGTTGAAATTTTTATGAGTGTAACCTATTTATAGAAAAATACATGTGGTGCATATTCTACAGCTTACGAAATAGTGTAACAATATCGAGACTAAAGATTGCTTTAATCTCTATATTAAAGCTGTTGTGAACTAATAGTATTTAAATACATGTAAAATTATGTCGCTTTATTATGTCGCATTTTTGGTGCACATTTTTCAATAAGGGTATTGAGAGATAAAATGACATAGAAATTAAAAAATGTGCACGTTTGTGTGTTTAGATATTTTTGACTGAATCACACACAAATTGATGAACGGATTTGGAAAAATTCGTAATGAAGATAGCTTATGCCCTGGATTAACATACAGGCAACCTTTCAAGCATATAGCATAAATAATTCTTTTACAAAAACATTCAAAATAATTCTAACGTATTGCGCTCTATGGAAATTTTATAGCTACTAAACCGATTCTAAAACTCAGTACACACTATTCCTGAGTATTATTGTTTGTTTGTTTGTGGATTAAGACAGATTGACTGCACTAGGGTCCTATGCCTATATGGGTTATTCCTCTGTGGGGAACTTTCTAAGGGATCCTAACCCGTATTTACGCGAGGTTTTGGAGAAAACCACGAAAAACTGCGAGCGGCTAGGTCGACAGGCTCAACCAGGGGTTGAACCTGGCACTTCCAGCCTTCCAGTTTTGAGAGTAGAACTTCTTAGAAACTGGTGGAACCCTGAGTGTTATAGGCTACCTTTTATGCATATATCACAAATAGTTCTTTTACAGGGATACTCATAAGAATTACATTACGCTCTATGTGTATCTCTGTAAGTACTGAACCGATTCCAAAACTTTTTTCACTGTTAGTAAGCTACACTATTCTTGAGTATTATAGGCTAAAATTCATACATGTAGTGCAAATAGTTCCTTTACAGGAACACTCAAAATAATTCTAATAAATTACGCTCTCTGGGTATCTCTGTAACTATAGAGCCGATTCTAAAACTTTTTCGCTAAGAAAAAGCTGCACTATTCCTGATTAACGTAGGCTAAAATTCATGCTATAGCATAAATATTTCTTTCATAAGAACACCAAAAACAGTTAGCAAATACTGTCGTAAAAGTATTCGCCAAATGCCTGAAAAAAATCTAAATTTAGTAACTCTGCTTACTCTCTTATTTTAAATGAAGTATACTACCACGCATTATACTTCATATAAAATAAGTAAAAAGCAAATAATATTTAAATGCAGTTTCTTTTGTCGCAAACATATGTGTTATTCACACATGCTTCATTTCTTTTGGGACCTAACTCTAAAGCCGACGCGGACGAAGTCGCGGGTAGCAGCTAGTGGTATATAAAAGTGATATTATCCATGGCAAATGCAAGGTTTTTAATAGTTAATACAATTAATAGGATATATTTAAAGTACAACTTCTGTTTTGTCTCTCTGAGTTAAATCAGCCATTCAGGTTACCTAACTAGTAGAGTCACGGCGTTTGGTGAATACGGCTGTTGGACAGAATGTATACCCATATCATTCATTCATCCTATTTTAAGTAATATGGAAATGAAGAGTCTGGTTTTCGAGCCACACATCAGAAACATTTTTAAGCATAGCATTCAATTCTTCATGCAGTGCACAATATACTTTTGATAGTACAGACTCACCTTCGTCTTTGAGCACCTCTTTATTCTAAAGTTGCTAAGCACATAAGTTAGACACACTTTAAGCTCCAACATAGCGAATTGCATTCCAAGGCAATACCTTGGACCAGCACCGAACGGCAAGTACACATATGGATTTCGTTTGGCCCTTTCTTCAGGATTAAACCTGTATTGCAGAATAATAATAATAATAAATCAATTAATTAATTAAAACTATCCTATATTTTTAGCAGCTCAGCATCCTGAGATGATCAGAAAATGTAAGCAATTATCAAGGCAGCGAGATTTTGTCTAAAAATTTACGAACACTTTTTCAAGGTCTGTACAAGGTGTCCTTGAATTCATAGGCCAAACTTCAAGGGTAAGATAAAATACAGATAAAGAAGTATTTTTACTTTCCGAACATGTACTATGTAAGGAAAGTATTGTAATCATGAAAAAATTCGTCTTCGAGATTTTGGTGTATGGACACGTTTTGAGGTCTTCTGAATTTATTTATGCTGTTTTTACGAGATGTATGTATGTATGTGTGTGTGTGTGTATGTGAGTGAACACCATAGCTCCTAAACGGGGCATTCGATTGAGCTCAAATTCGGTATATATGTCATAATCCACCGTCGCAAGACCCGTAATGATTTTGGTGTGTATAGGACTTATAGTTTTGCTACAGGGCTACGACAAAGATTTCTTTTACATTATGGCCTATGGGAGAAAATTCTTGAAAGTGCGCTAGCGTTTAAACGATACATTCGATTGAGCTCAAATTGAAAAAATTAAGAATTTTTGCTGAATTATTCATCGAATAAAATTGATTTAAATGCTTGGTCATGATCTTAATCGTAAGTGTTCGGAAAGTCGAGTGGAGTCACTCCAGATATTTTATAAAGCAATGTCGGATCGGAAATAAAAACTGTAGGAAGAAAAATAGGAAATGCTGAGGAATGGGGGGAAAAAAAGCTCTTTATTGAAATAATATTGCATTAAGTGCTCAAATGCGCCACTACCAACATCGATACAGACCGGATATCGTCAAGTGATGGTCAAGTGATTAGCAAGTGATTGGCATACATCTTCGAAAATGCCGGGTGTATCAAGAACAGTTGCAGCAGCGACTGAAAATTTTGAAATGATGTCCTCCTTCGAGTCTTAATTGGAGTCTTGTACCTAGAGTACTGCCTTGATTTGTCCCCATCAGAAAACATCCACACTTGGTAAACATCTCGAAACTTTCAAGTGAGAAGTTTTTAAAATCCACCTTACAACCCGGATCCGGCTCCTGTAATGATCATCTTTTTACAAAATTAAGGGCGTTTTCTTAGCAAGGAAGACAAATAGGGCCGACGCGTGAAAAATGATGCACTTTTCAACGTATTAAAGCAAGAGAAAGAAATATAGCCGATACATGGATTATGCACTCAGTGTGCTATAGCTGATATGTGTATAGTTGTACTCAAGTGCTATATGATATAGGTGTAGAATATGCAGCACTTGAGTGCAAATTTAAAATGTGTGTACCAGTTTTCCTCTCTCTACCCATGATCATTCTAAAGGCCTATAATTACACGGGCATAATTTCCAGCAAATTGGTTGCGGCAACTTCTTTCCTGGAAATTTCCCTCGGCTACCTAGAAAACGGTCAACTCCGAGTTTTCCGATCATAGACGAAAATGTTGCTGGTTGCTGGAATGCCAGCCAATTCTACTGCTACGTCACAAGTAAGATGGCGAATTTCTGGCGTTTATGGGCATCCGCAAAAATTGTAATCAGAGCACCGAGTTTGTTTACTATGGTAACCCAGCGTGTTCATCCTGGCTAGAGATGAGACGAGCTCGGTCCGAGTCCGATGTCCAGGGCCCGGGCCGGAACTGGGCTGGGGATCTGTCATTCACGATTATGCTCGGGCTCTGGCGGACTCGGATCATGAGAAATTTCTTTATTGAACATACTCCTTGTAAACAGATTTTTTAAGAGTGATTCATGAGAGAAATCAATTAATCATTATTATTTGATAAACTTGTTGAGAAAAAAGAATTAGAAATTGCGTTAAGAATTCCATATTTTATTTGCCTTTAATTTGCATAAACTTCAAAATTTATGATATTCTATCAATGAAGTCATTGGCTTTTACGTCAATGACTTCATTGATAGAATATCATAAATTTTGAGATGAAATGTTAAATGTTAAATGTTAAAAATCTGTTAGCTGAAATTTCGGGTTCGGGCTCGGACTCCGACTTAAATAGCATCGCTCAGGCTCGGACGAGCTCGAAATAAAAGTCCTCGGGCTCGGGTTCTCAAAAATGAGCCCGAACTCGTCTCTAATCCGGGCTCATCGACTTGCCGGCACGAGGAGGATATTCAAATGAGTGAGCTTAGTAACAAGCGTTCTTAATTAGTTATCTTTGGGCACATTTTATCTTTTAATAATGGAATTATTGAAAGCGTACCTGTCAGGATCGAATTTTTCTGGATCAGGGTAAAACTCGGGGTCTCTGTGGATGGCGAAGGCTGGAACAGTAACAAGCATACCTTTAGGAATCGTCAGCCCCGTGCCTTCCAACTTATAGTCTTCATTCGCAGTTCTCTCTAATCTGAAAGGCGATAATAAATAATATATATCCGTACAAAAATGCGTGTGTTTCTTCATCTGATGAACCACGAAAGTTTATAAAATTAAAATTTCATCTCTGCTAGCAAGACAGAGGGATGACCAATAAAAGCAATCCTACGTTCATATTTATTTATTTGAAGAAGGTTGAAAAGCCTTCCCCGGTTGTTTCTGGGAATGGCATGGATTTAAAAATACATAAATGAAGCATTCAAAATTCCCAAACGTGTACTTTTTGTGCCAAAAACGCACCCCATGTTTGACAACAGTATGGCTGCCATCAAAGTGAAATGGAACATCCATTGCGTTATTTTAAAAAATTAAATAAATTATGAGAGAAAATATTTAAATATAAGTACTTTTTTTAAATACAGTTTATTTGTATTATGACAAAGCTATACAAAGGCTCTCTGCCACGGATGGAGGGTTTTTAAGGGGTTCTAACGCGTAAACACGTAACGTTTAGAGAAAACCGACCACAACTCCAGACCGTTAAATTGACAACAGTGCGATAGGCTAGGCTAGATTGCTTCACACTTCAAGCAAGGCTTACGAAAGAAATTTTATACGGTGGGGATGAAATGCTTTAAGTCCCTCCCCCCTATGTCCCAAACTATCTTAAGACAATGAAGTACATTTGTACTTTCCGAACATGTACCACATGTAAGTAAAGTGTTGTAATCAAGAAAGAAATTGACTCAGATTACCGAGTATTGACACGTTTTGAGGTCTGAATTCATTTATGCTATTTTTATATGTTGTTGTTGCTAATGCCCTCTGGCAACCGCGTTGCGGTGACAGATCCCCCCCTATATAGGCAGGCGATGGGCTGAAGGAGCGGCTTCCATTTCAATGAGCCCCAGTGGGAGGAAGTCCGTCTTAGCTCGGGGTCCCGTAATTTTGAAACAATTCCAGAGGAGGGACCAACCCCCTGAATTCGGCACCCCCAGAGGTATCGTTTAACAACTTGGAGGACTTTGGAGCCGCGACGGATTTTACGTGCACCAGCTCCCATTAGCGTACACGGTTCCACAGCGGACGGGCGGAGAGGGGGAAGTCCCTCCCAAGCACTGGCCAAGCTGGGTGCTGCTTCACTTGCCGTGTTCTTATGGGAACGGAGTTTAGCGCCCAGTCCACTGCGGGACTGCTATTTTTATATTCCTACTATTTATTAGCTCACACTCTCCCTATATATATCTTGTACGAATTTTCAACCGTTAATAAAATACTTTTTTATTCATCCACTCACGTTCAAATACATTTTTTTTAAACTTGTAGTGGCTGACACTGGATGTTAATACAGTTTTGGTCCCAATCGACTGGATAATTTATCTACAGGGTCGCCCAAAAGATTTTAAATACATAATGCTCTATGGGCAGAAATTCATTAGAGCGTATTTTAGAGGTATTAGGCTAGTTCAAACGGCTCAGAAGTGATATATGCTGTTAAGGGTTACATAATGAATTTTTCCATCGAAAAAAGTGTTTTTATCATTTATAGCTCTGCTACAGGGACACTCAAAAGAGTTCCAACACATTACGGTCACATTACCGTCCTACCATATAATTAGGTAATGGTGTGACCACGGGCACGTACCTCCCTCAAGAATTATGCCAAAACTCGCCAAGCCTGGCGACTTTCGGTGTACGTGTGTATGTATTTAGCTCACAAATCTCAAAAACTATTAGTCGTAGAATGTTGGGATTTCATAGATAAGATTGTTGTAACCTCTAGTTGTGCATCTCGATTTTTGGTTCCCATCTACTGGAGAGTTTATTTACAGGACCACCCAAAAGAATTTCAAGACATTAATATCTATGGATCTATGGACTTCTTCAATATATTACATCTGTAGTCAGTCATCGTTTGGTCCATGTCCAAAATCTCGCCATTTGTCATCGACTATGGAGAATTTTGCCAAAATATCGCCAAATTTGGCTCCAAAAATAATTTCGCATTTCTCTAAAACTTTTAACCGTAGAATAGAAATTTATTCATCCACTCAAGTTCGAATACATTTTTTTTTTTAACTTCTAGTGGATGACACTTGATGTTAATGCAGTTTCTTTTCAAATATTAAATATTCCCACTCAACGCCCTTGACTGTTCGCCCAAATATTCTGGTGTAAATATATATACTTTGATTGGAGGTTGGTTGGTATTGAGACCCTTACCCAGGGGGCTGTCGTCTCGATTATATGTACTTTAAAATAAATAAAGAACTTGTAACTAGGAGTAACTGAGATAACGGCCAAAAGAGCCACAGATCTCGATAAACTCTCTGTATCAAGTGTATGGAATACATATAAACAATCAGTACGTATCTTGAGGCCCTAACTTGATGCTATCGTAGAATTTCAGTGATTGATAGTTCTCGTTCACAGATAGTCAAATTCTTTGGATAAATAGCCGCTACTCGGTGCCAGCACGATGAGTGTCGAATAAAAGAAGTGAGAATTTTTGTATCTGTTAGGTCAGTGTCGGCACTGGTATCGATCAACCAATCAAAACACGCTGCCTTTCTCCCCTTTTTTCACTTGTGTTTTCCTACGCTGTAAAAAGTCTTTCACTGTGGTTAGAGTACAATTTCGATTTCCAGAATGCTTGTGCATTCTAAATTTTTTTTTTTTTACTAACACTATTCTATCTCTGTAATCGTACTACTTACTACGTCACTAACTTTGATATCGTTAAATATGTGAAATTCGGAATTACCTACTCAGCTGGGTTTTCTCATATTAATCCCGTATTTCATTAAAACAGGGCTGTTAAAATAATTTAAAGTGGTATGTAAATGTTGTTTGTTAAGGACTTCCAGAATAAACTGTAGATGGCAGCTCTCGAATTAATACGTTAGACACTGACTGTTATATATACGCCCACAGCGCCTAAAAATGTAATAGGCTACAACCGAAGTAAGTTGTAAGCAATCATCATCATCATGATAGATGGCCAGACAGCCCCATGTGGGTCATCGCCTTCCTTTAAAGATTTCACCACAATGACCCCTTTTTAAATTTTTGTCTCCAGTTCTTCTCACCTATTGTCAAGAAGTCTGATTGATTGAAAGATGAAAAGAATACTATCGATAAAATTCAGTATTACCTATACAGGAGACAGAAACAGGTACATAATTTCACAGCAATGAGCATTTTAAGCAGGTGTTTCCAGGGGAGGGGCTAGGGGGCTTCAGCCCCCCCAAAAAACAGATTGCTAGGGTAACATTCTGCTTTATTATACACTTTAAATAGCTAAAATGATCATATTTTATAATTTTGCCCCTCCCAAAAGCATGCACATTTGTTTAGAGCAAAATTTTGATTTATAGTACATTTTGATTGGATGAAATAAGATTTTTTTAATTTAGCCTCACCCAAAATAAATTTCTGGATCCGCCACTGGGTGTTTTAAATTTCTTTAAATGAATGGGATTTAGACAAAGATAGGAATTACAAGAATAGCATTTACATAGCGGAATGACAAAGAAAAAGATCATGGCCTTATTTTTAGCTTTACCTAGAAATTTCGCTTCCAATGTTCAGACTATTTATCTCTCTAATGAATCTAAAACTAAACTTCGGACTTTTTCTTTTTAGCAGGGGAAGGGGAGGAGGATACAGAATTTTCGAGAGAAAAGAATTAAAATGAAAGAAATGCACAAATTTTGGTTTTCGCTCTGGCAGAAAAAATTCGTTATAGTTGAAGTAGAGATTTTTACATTGTGCGTTTTGACCGAAATTAAATAACATTATATTATAATGGTCTTTAACCTGGAGCTTTTTATTCTGAATTTAAAATTTAGCATCATCTAACGATATAAAAAATTCTGGTTTTAAATATTAACAAAAATGAGTTCCAGTCTTACAAACATTATATTTATAATAATAAAGTAACTTAAAAACAAAGTTTATGTGAAAATGTAAGTGTAAGTATCATTATTTAAGAATGCATAAATTGCAAAAATAGTGAGAAGATAACGAACATTATTTTTTATCAGTGCATTCACAGTTTCGCTTATTACTTACCTTATACTGGGTGGGTAAAGCCTCAATGTTTCATGTATTATATTCTCCAAATACTTCATATTTTCAACTGCCTCGTACGTCATAACACCCTGTATAACATTAAAAAAAATAATAGTTATAATAATAATAATAAATTCTTAATGAAGTAAAATAAAAAAGCAGTTAAAAATCCAAGCGAATGTACTGCATAAATCCAGTTAAAGTAGAGAAAATTATTTTTTACTACCGATGAAAAACCTCTGAGCGGTTGAGACGTAAAATTTCGTTCACCTATGCTAGTTTTCACTGCAATACACATACATCTTTTGTTAGTTAAAATACCCTTTATTATCAATTATTTCAGATAATTTTTATGGCATTCTCAGAACTGATTTTCTATTAAATATAGTCGCTTCAATCCATATTTGCTTATAATGTTTTTAATGCTATCATTTAGAGCGTTGCGGTTCAAAAAAGCCCGAAATTCAGCAATTCGCCCAGAATGTAATAAAGATAACTATGAAGATTCCTCTTATGCCAAACTTTGCTCCCCCTGGGATTACAGAGTTGGACTTAGCAAGGTAGGGTCACAGCGGAGAATTCAAAACCAAGCGCAATGATGGGTCCCAGCGAACATTCAACGAATCTAGCTGGAAAGTTATGTAGCTCAACACTTTGGCACAGATGGTATAAAAACCCATCTTGAAAGCAACGCTGACAGCAGAAGGAAAACTCGTCAATTCTGTCTTTGTAATAATGGGAGTAACCAGATTAAACGGGTTAAACTTGGGTTGAATGAAGTGTAATAACACTCCCTTTTCTTCCTATGCAACTGCTCGAACATGATGTGGTGTGAAGAAAAAAAAAAAAAAACTTTAGTTCTTTTTCAAGGCGCTCGGAGGGTTGATCCACAAAAAATATTAAAATACCAGCATAAAGATGGACAGATGAACTTCCGTTCTACTCACGTTGTTTGCTGCTAGAACGCCGTCGATTTCTTGAATGAGTTTCTCTTGGACGTCGGGATTGAGAGCCAAACTGTAGGTGGCGAAAGACAAGGTGGAAGCCGCCGTGTCATAAGCAGTTAGGAAAAACATGACACACTGGGCTATGAGTTCATCTTGTGACATGCCTAGAGGAGGGGAGAAGAGGGTCATTGCTTAAGCTGACAGGATACCGTTAACCCTTTCCCAATGCTGGAAAAAGGGCAGCCGTTGCCATCGCTCGACTTCACTACCAGCAAGAGGGCGGACGATCGAAACGTTCATCGCGTGCCACAGATCTAGAGACCCTTTTTTGACGACAGCTGGCGGTGCCGCACAGCCAGCTGCGTCAAAAAAGGGTCTCTAGACTCTAGATCTGTGGCACGCGATGAACGTGTCGATCGTCCGCCCTCTTGCTGGTCGTTAAGTCGAGCGATGGCAACGGCTGCCCTTTTTTCAGCATTGGGCAATCTATCCAGCTGTTCTCGCATTCTTCCATTTTTCAGCAGATGTCAGTGCTGTTCAAAAGAATCGTGACCCTTTTTTGACGGGAAAGGACGTGCTAAAAAGTAAAGGATTCTCGTGGAGCTATGTCACCCGCAGCTATTTTTATAGAAATCAAATATATTCTTTGTGACTGGCAACAGTCAAAACGTCAGAGTTGGGTGTTCCCAGAGCGGGAACCCTGCGCGTTAAAGGATTAACGCGCGGTGTCCTCACCGTGAGGATACAAAACTCAGACGGTTTGACTGTTGTCAGTCACGAAGAATAAATTTGATTTCCATAAATACACACTTGAAAGTGACACAGTTACACTTAGAATCCTTTACTTTTTACCACATCATTTCCAGTAAAATTGTCGATTATTTGTAAAATTGTCAGGATTATTTTTAACAGCACCGGCAACTGCGTAGAACTAGAAGAATACGATGGAAATACATGGTTGTAGAAGAACAACTGGATAGACTGCCCAATGCGGAAAAAAAGGAGCAGCCGTTGCCATCGCTCCATTTAACTACCAGCAACTTGGCGGCCGATCGAATCGTTGATCGCGTGCCACAGATCTAAGACATCATTTTTCAGGCGAGATCATCGGCCGAACCGTGGCCGATGAGACAGACAGACTGCGGTGCTAACATCTGGTCACACCTTTTTGCAATCTAAATGTAATTCATGTGATGCATAGTGATGTGTAGACTTCATGTGATGAATAGTGTGGCCATCTTAGTCCGTGATAGCTGCGGCTATCTCGGACTAAGATGGCCGCATCCCTTAGGTCACATGGCTCTTGGAAGGCAAAAGGATAGGATCAAAATCTCAGTGCCGCAATCCTGTCTTTCTCGTCAACCACGGCGACGAATACGACTTCTAAAAATTGATTCCATGGGCCAGTTTTTTTCCCCTGGCTTTCTCCCCAGCTGGAGGATAACTCAACTCGGCTAGCAAGTTCAAACTTTGGGGCGGAGTGTAATTAGGTTTTCTCCGTAGTTTTTCTTACTGAAATGCTGGCTTGCTTATAAACTTTTCCGTCTTGAAAATACCTTTCTTTTTAAATTCCAATATGCTCCAAAGTGATTATTATGCGAATACCTTTTGAAGAGAATAATTCACAGAACATGAATAGAGTGTAATGCTTGAATATGTGGCAGATGAATCTTGATTAATTAATTAATTTCTTCATTTATTTATTTATTTAGCTTCAACTTGATGCCTCGAGTAACGGAAGACTGTTCCTCATTATACCATCATACCAGGATATGATACAAAGTATCCGGTGCAATAGTTCATCGGAATGCTTAGCACAGCACTCAGCGTGATTACAGGGATGAGATAGAAAGAAAAAAAAAACTGAAATCATACGTGAGCAAAAAAATTGTACTTAACCCTTTGAGGCGCAATCCTTTCTCAATGCTGAAAAACAGCCAGCTGTCGTCAAAAAAGGCTCTCTAGATCTGTAGCACGCGATGAACGTTTCGATCGTCCGCCCTCTTGCTGGTCGTTAAGTCGAGCGATGGCAACGGCTGCCCTATTTTCAGCATTTGGCAATCTATCCAGCTGTTCTCACATTCTTCCATTTTTCAGCAGATGTCAGTGCTGTTCAAAAGAATCGTGACCCTTTTTTGACGGGAAAGGACGTGCTAAAAAGTAAAGGATTCTCGTGGAGCTATGTCACCCGCAGCTATTTTTATAGAAATCCAATCTATTCATTGTGACTGGCAACAGCCAAAACGTCAGAGTTGGGTGTTCCCAGAGCGGGAACACTGCGCGTTAAAGGGTTAACGCGCGGTGTCCTCACCGTGAGGATACAAAACTCAGACGGTTTGACTGTTGTCAGTCACGAAGAATAAATTTGATTTCCATAACGACACACTTGAAAGTGACAGTTACACTTAGAATCCTTTACTTTTTAGCACATCATTTCCAGTAAAAATGGTCGATTATTTGTAAAATTGTCGAGATTATTTTTAACAGCACCGGCAACTGGGTAGAACTAGAAGAATACGATGGAAATACATGGTTGTAGAAGAACAACTGGATAGACTGCCCAATGCGGAAAAAAAGGAGCAGCCGTTTCCATCGCTCCATTTAACTACCAGCAACTTGGCGGCCGATCGAATCGTTGATCGCGTGCCACAGATCTAAGACATCATTTTTCAGGCGAGATCATCGGCCGAACCGTGGCCGATGAGACAGACAGACTGCGGTGCTAACATCTGGTCACACCTTTTTGCAATCTAAATGTAATTCATGTGATGCATAGTGATGTGTAGACTTCATGTGATGAATAGTGTGGCCATCTTAGTCCGTGATAGCTGCGGCTATCTCGGACTAAGATGGCCGCATCCCTTAGGTCACATGGCTCTTGGAAGGCAAAAGGATAGGATCAAAATCTCAGTGCCGCAATCCTGTCTTTCTCGTCAACCACGGCGACGAATACGACTTCTAAAAATTGATTCCATGGGCCAGTTTTTTTCCCCTGGCTTTCTCCCCAGCTGGAGGATAACTCAACTCGGCTAGCAAGTTCAAACTTTGGGGCGGAGTGTAATTAGGTTTTCTCCGTAGTTTTTCTTACTGAAATGCTGGCTTGCTTATAAACTTTTCCGTCTTGAAAATACCTTTCTTTTTAAATTCCAATATGCTCCAAAGTGATTATTATGCGAATACCTTTTGAAGAGAATAATTCACAGAACATGAATAGAGTGTAATGCTTGAATATGTGGCAGATGAATCTTGATTAATTAATTAATTTCTTCATTTATTTATTTATTTAGCTTCAACTTGATGCCTCGAGTAACGGAAGACTGTTCCTCATTATACCATCATACCAGGATATGATACAAAGTATCCGGTGCAATAATTCATCGGAATGCTTAGCACAGCACTCAGCGTGATTACAGGGATGAGATAGAAAGAAAAAAAAAACTGAAATCATACGTGAGCAAAAAAATTGTACTTAACCCTTTGAGGCGCAATCCTTTCTCAATGCTGAAAAACAGCCAGCTGTCGTCAAAAAAGGCTCTCTAGATCTGTAGCACGCGATGAACGTTTCGATCGTCCGCCCTCTTGCTGGTCGTTAAGTCGAGCGATGGCAACGGCTGCCCTTTTTTCAGCATGGGGCAATCTATCCAGCTGTTTTCGCATTCTTCCCTTTTTCAGCAGATGTCAGTGCTGTTCAAAAGAATCGTGACCCTTTTTTGACGGGAAAGGACGTGCTAAAAAGTAAAGGATTCTCGTGGAGTTATGCCACCCGCAACTATTTTTATATAAATCAAATCTATTCTTCGTGACTAGCAACAGTCAAAACGTCAGAGTTTGGTGTTCCCAGAGCGGGAACACTGCGCGTTAAAGGGTTAAGATATTTGTATATAATATATATGAAAGAAGTTTTAAGAAGTAAAACATGAGAATATGCTACAAGGTAAAAATACATGGTCAATTAATAACTACTATTAGAAATCTGCAGAAGAAAAGTGAATTTTCAAAGAGAAAAGACAAAAAAGTGAATTCCTCTTAATTCACAAAAAAGGGAAATCAGCCTAAAAAACTGAAGAATCTCATCCCTGGATATACAAGTTCTAAGTGGCCCGCGAAATGAGTGAGTGTTTAAAAATAATTCTGTTTTCATAATGTCATGAGGTAAAAAGATAAAAAGCGCAATTGTTTATGATCGTTTTTAGAGAATTAAAAGAAAAGGTTTAATTATTCTTGCAAATTGGGGAAAATACGGGCTGGGACAATATTGATACAATTCGATAAAATACAGTAGCATTTCACCAATTTTTTTGTTTTCGACTTTACGTTTTTTGTAAACAAAGTTGATTAACTATTATCAAAACCATTGAGTGAATGGAAATAACATTCTCTGAGCTTTTTTGAATTTTTCATTTTATCGTTTTATACTGTGCAAAAAGTTTCGTAATTTTTTCTTTTTTTTTTAGATTTTATTCCCCGTCCAACCCCCAGAAAAGATTCCTTTAAGTGGTCCGTGGGTAAATTGGAAGTGGAAAAGTGGTCCGCGGAATTAAGTTGAGTTGGGAACCACTGCTTTAGATTAACCCTTTGAGTCGCAACCCTTTCCCAATGCTGAAAAAAGGGCAGCCGCTGAAAAAAGGGCAGCAGCTGGCTGTGCGCCTTGCTCGCGCACAGCCAGCTGCGTCAAAAAAGGGTCTCTAGATCTGTGGCCCGCGATGAACGCTTCGATCGTCCGCCATCTTTCTGGTAGTTAAGTTGAGCGATGGCAACGGCTGCCCTTTTTTCAGCATTGGGCAATCTATCCGGATGTTCTCGCATTCTTCCATTTTTCAGCAGATGTCGGTGCTGTTCAAAAGAATCGTGACCATTTTTTTACGGGAAAGGACGTGCTAAAAAAGTAAAGGATTCTCGTGGAGCTATGTCACCCGCAACTACTTTTATAGAAATGAAATCTATTCTTCGTGACTGGCGACTGTCAAAACGTCAGAGTTTGGTGATCCCAAGCGGGACCACAAGGGGGTACCACTTAAAGGGTTAACAGTTAACAACACACTGTTGCTATCAAATTTGTTGATGCGATTGCTTACTTCGTTTCGTGGATGCATTTTGCCTCGTTTTCTGGCCATCTTTTTCTGTTCCACAGTTCCCACTTTCACCTAATTTGCCTTCCTCCGGCATCTTCTCAGCAGAATCCATGACTAGCTGCAGAAAGTCGTTTCCTCTCTGCAATTACACATGAATGCATCATGAAACTGTTCCACAAATTCACGTTCCCGGAGAAAGTAAAGTGTTTAGAATTTTAATTTAACTAAGATTACCTGACCAGTTCTCTTTCGTTCTTCGATTATCTGTAATGCTACGGCTTTGAAGAACTGAATCCCACTAGGAGAGAACACAGCTATCCCAAGAAGTCTCATGAAATCAGGGAAGAGAGCTGTAACAAAAGGTTAGGACATGGAATAAGTTTAAATCAAGTTGTGGCAGCACAAGGAGGTGAGATAGTTGAATCACCTCTTCTACTAAAGGCACTATTGAAATATTGAATAAATGTAAAATATGGATAAAAAGAAGAAAGAATTCGTTGTGAATTTAAGTAACTCACTATAGCAAAAATATAAACTAGCATATATTTCAATCCACAAATTCGGGCAGCTGCGTACCTTTATTCTGACAACCTTATAGGACGGCGGTAGCACAGTTGAGAGAGGCGTCGATTTCGTTCAATGTCGAAATTTTTAATGTCTTTTTTTTTTTTAAATCAGAGATCAAGTGGATTTTCAGATTTTTAAAGTAAAGCAGATTTTTGATTTGGTTACAAATAATAATAATAATAAGCCAGGCGCACCAATCGATTGTATTTTATTGCGTTTGTTTTAGCATAAATTTTTCATTGTTTCCGAGTAATTGGGATTAAAGTTTTGTTTTGGAGTGGCACAACCAAGAAGTGTTACATCTAGGATTTTATTTATGAAGTAGATAATTAAAGTTGTTACTTTACAAAGATGGAAGGATCAAGTCTTGTGGCAAAATGTGACATAGGGAGGATGAGGAAAGTCACAACAGACCGAAAAGTATGTTATGTAATTTACGGAGGTTCCGTTAATATAAACGCCATTTTTCAATAGGATACATGGTGAAATAATACCTCTAATTTCAACGAACCCGCTTTTGAAAAAGCTTTTTTTAACACAGTGATATATTTAAGTTACTCGCATTTCCTAAAAATCTCATTATTTAAAGAATCGTGTAGCTGGCTTACCCAACAAGAACAATCTCCAGTTGTAGTGCGCATTGAAAACGGATTTCGCCATTTTCACGAATTTATTGCTGGGATCTTTGAGGTAGTCCATTTTTGCAGAAAAACCAGAGCTTGCAATGACGTCCAACGAAAAAGCACCATAGATACTGAAATAGATAGAAATTATTATGTTTCCTATTGGAGAGATTGTTGAAACGTAAATTTTCACTTTTATGAATTATTTTGACAGACTGATGTATGAATTTGATTGTTTTTAGCAAGGCTGCTCTGCAGTTGTACAAGTTATGCATACCCCAGGATACAAGGATTATAGAAGGTGCCCAGACTAAACAAAGGCATAGTAATTGTTGCTAAACATCTGAAACCTGAAAATAACGTTCAGGTAATCTGTTCTTCGGAACCAACTGCGGGACTAGGCAACAACAAACAAAAAGGGGGCTTTTGTTTGTATCCCGGTTCTAAGTAGTCAATACTTGCTAATTCTGGGTCGCAAAAAACGGAAGTGTTAAAGAAATTCTTTTATTAGCTCTTGTTTTCACGCTACACAAAAGCCCCTTGGAGAAAGATGCACAACAGCCTACCCATCGACTCAAAGGTAAATGGAAGAAGAAAAAAATATATATGTGTAATAAATATAATGCAAAAGATCTTGTTTTATTAAAAAATGTTCATTTTTCAGGAAGCAGGGGATAATTTTAGTTTATTTCTGTGAATGTTTCTTTTGGCCTGCCTCTTGTACGTGAGACTGAGCATCTCTTGTAATAGTATATCAGTAGTCATCCAGCACTGACTTACACTTACCCGACGACCTTGATATCTGCTTTCCTTTGTAGCGATATCTTGATGAAACCTTTCACCAGCATGTTCATCGCTTATAGCTTTACAGTTTTTAGGGGGGGAAATCCAGATGGAAGTAGAGGAAAATAAAGTATCAGAGGCATATTAAATACAAGGTCACGGAGCTTTTGTAGGGAGTTTTTTCACCAAGTGCTGGTAGTTTTCGTCTTTTTTGTTGACTAGAAATCCTCCTACCACACCTCTAAGAGTTTCCCGGGCATCTTTCTCTTTCCCCTCTAAAATTTTATCGAAAGCAAGGTTCTTTACAATTGTGCTTATTTGAAGGCCCACAGATTCTATCCTTAACCTTTGCTTCATTCAACCTTGGCAGTTCGGTTATAAGGTATTGAGTACCCTCTCCATCCGTGTTCATGGAATCCACAAAGTTCTTCATTATTCCCAGCTTACTATGCAGGGGCGAAAGCAGAATCAGGATGTTATTTGGATCTAGTAGAAGCTCATTTTCAACATTTCTCTCCCTGGCATCCAGATTTCTTGAAGGCCATTTATTCATGTAGTGAGATTTGCTATCTCGAGAGTTCCATAAGCGCTGAAAACAGCAGTACTTAGTACAAAATAACTTCATTACCAGGAGTACAGCAATAATTTTTAAGTCCCCCCCAGATCTGTCATTTGTCGTCGTATCTGATTGACTCTAGAAGTAATATCACATTCCTCTAAGTCTCCTTCATGAGGACGGAATGTCCAACTAAGCTTGAAAGAGTCTACAAACAACCTCCACTTAAATCATGAGTTATATTTATGGAATTCGTCAAACCGTTGACATCAATACTAGTCACCAAATATTCTTTCTTCTCAAAGAAATGAAGATTCTTGTGGCGAGTCCTGTGGTCTGCAATTTTGACTTCTGGTTGGAGTATTTGCGATGGCTTCAGTCTTGATGCCAGAAGCGTTGCTTTCTTCTTTGGATAGTCAATATATCTTACGAGATCCCTCAATTCTGTCTGATTTAATCTGTGGGACTCATGCAAATAGTGTGCCTCGAAATCTGGATCATAGGAAGCCCCAGGTCTTAATAAATTCTTCAGCATCATCCTTTTCAATCTCATTATCAGTGGCGCAGAGAGGGAGGGGGAGCAGGGGAAAAATCCCCAGGGCCTCAGCTTGGAAGGGGCCCCGCTTTTGCTGTTTATATGATACTTAATTGTGTGTTGTCAGTTTTGTAAAAAAAAAGTCCAAATTCAGATTATGTCCAGGGATGATTCAAAATTAATTTTTGAATGAAATTACAAAAAGCCAGCTAGAGCATAAACCACCAACTTGACAAAAACGAGGACTGTTAGTGATAGAGTCTTCTTTTAATAGAAATGTAGACATTTATGGTGTTATTCAACGGTTTGCGATGACTAAAAGTAGAAAAGATTTATTTAACATGAAATCATTGTTAAATAGTGGAGGAAAGGTTATAGCCAGAGGAGAGACTATGGGCCCACTCAACCTCCGAAATTTTGAATTTTCCTTAACAAAATGTTAAAGATAAGACTTCCTATGAGAAATTTTGAAATTTCCACTTTTTTGGCCTCCTGAAATTTTTTTGTCTGCCTGCTTGCATGGAAGTATGAATAAAAAATATTAATTTTTCAATACTGAGGAAACATGCCATGCAAAACTGTTAACGTTTCAAATACAGTTTCTCTATGGAAGTGACGAAACCTTCAAAACAAAATGTCGGTATTTTTTAGAGCATGGATATTCATTAAAGTATATACTCTTTTAAATTAATAATTTGAATTCTCTATTAACTATTTTCCAATTACTATCAATTTAAAAGTTTCTTTAAATGATTAATAATTTTAATAAGGAATAAATGATTGATCTAATATGACATCAAAAGGATTTCTGGATAGCAAAGGGACCCAAAAGATTTTATCCCCGGGGCCCCGACTTGGCTCTCTGCGCCTCTGCTCATTATTTAGAGGTAATTTAGAAGCTAGCAGATTAGCCGAGTGAGAAACGGTCCAAAAGGCTAATGGAATACAGGGATACTGTACGAACCATAGTAGCCATACAAAATAGCCATAGTGAGATTTTACTACCCAAATTGCTGCTGTATCATGAAAACAAGAGTTAATCTCAACCTTTTTACGGTGATTTTCGTGTTTAGCGAGACAAAATATCTCGGAAATAGCTTTGTTTGAGCAGGGTACAGTTTTGGTGTTGGGTAGTGTTATTTATTGTCGCTTACTTCTTTTTTTCCCCAACAATCTTTACTATCTACACCCTCAAAATCGCTAGACATGGCAGCCACTTTATTCGTTCGTAAAACTCTAAAATTAGGTACATTTTTTTAATGATAAATCCTTATTCTTTTAACTAAAAAATTAATTTCTGCTCTGTTTTCGCATGCTGACGATATTTTTATTTAAAATGACAGTTCAATATTATTCAGTTCTTTTTATGAATGGCATTTATGTTCTACTGTTTCGAGTCAGGAACTTAAATTATTTTATGCTGCCGAAAATAGACCCATGGCAACCAGGATGCTTTTTTTCAGTCTCCAGTTAATATATATATATATATATAAGATATTAACTTATATATACATATATATTCTATATAATAAAACAGTAAAAGAATCAGGACGCTATCACATCTAAATCATCAGTTACACCGAATAGAGAGGAGTAAGTGCGCCAGTTTCGGTCATTCTGCGCGGTGTCCCTCCCTCGTTACTCCGCACCACTGCAAACTCAAGGTCGTAACAGCGAGCTGACTATAAAACCTAAATAATGATACTGGATTTATGTTTCTAAGACTGACACTTTTGTAATTATGAAGGTAAGACGATATAGATCTTTTCGTTACGGTATTTTCTGGACTGGGGTCCGTGCAGGATTTTAAAGACAATTCACGTCCAAAAAAAAAAATTTTTTTAATTTGCGTATACCTTTTTACTTCAACAGGATTTCCATTCTTCGAAGATTCTTTCATATTGTGTACTACGGTTCTTGCACACTGCTTAAAAGTACCGAACAACTGAAAATACAGTAACACAAAATTAAACAAAGTAATGTGAAAAAAAAATTAATAAAACTAGCCTATCCCCTCCAATATATAAATAAAATAAAATAAAATGAGCAAAGTTGTTATGAAATTGAATTATTCTTTAAAATATTTTTCCATGCCTTTAAAATCCCGTTCGAATGAAATTTTCGGACTTCTTTAACAAACGAGAATAAAATAATTATATAATGTATAAAGCAGGGTTCCCAATTTTTTTTAGCCACTTTGCGGCTAAATTTGTCCATTACTTGAACCCATCCGATCGTTCATTTCCGTTTTTGTTATTAAAAGGTAATTTATTTTGTAATGCGCATGCTCAAACTATAGATATTCGTCGCTGTACTTGTCTTTAGATAATAAAACATAGACGATGTGTGGCAAAGATATAAGCTGACAAGTGTCTCGATGTCTACTCGCTGTGTCCATGACACAAAATGTCGTGTGCCTTGGGTAGCTCATCATAGCTAACGCATTGTACTGTAGGCTACTACAGCAGCAATCAGGTCTTTTAAAAAGAGGGGCCGGAGAAATGGCCTCCTGAACTGGTCTCTCCGAACAGGAGCGGTGAGAGTCGCTGCTGATATCATTCCGTTTGCCCATTTTCACTGAGAGCACAGACCATTCTTTTGCGGTTATCTCTTCCGAACTCTCCCTTCGTTTGTTATGTTCTGTTAGTTGATCCATTTTTTTTTTTAATTTTCTTATTATTTTCATCATTTTTCAGTGAAGTATTTTTCTCGAACTAATATAACTAATTAGGATGTCAGTAAAATAAATGTTTCGGGGCTAAAGCAATGACACTTTTCAACATTGGAACGAAAGATTTAAATAAAATTACTCAAGTCAACACATTAGCAAAAACTTAGACAGATGGCGAAATGTAAGACTAGAAATTACTTATTTATGTATTTTAAGTTGCATGCATTGTTTTCCTTTAACTGCTTAAAACGCAAATATATATTTCAACGTGTAAGTTGCGTCGTATCTGCATATTTAATTTTCGAAATTTTTTTGTGAATCTCCATTTAAATAACCCACGAGCCGCCACTGGACTCTACCGTTTAGCTAAAAAAGTTGTAGCTATAATGCTAGCGTTATGAAATAGTAACAGAGTCATTATTATTATTATTATTATTATTATTATTCATAAAATTAGTCTCATATTAACTTGAAATCATAACTTTTACAAATTTTTAAAGGGTAATATGGGGTTGGGCCTTTTTGTTTGGGTCCCAGGCGCTTGCCCCCAATGCCCTGCGGCAGTGGCGTAGCAAGATATTTTTCATGGCGGGGGGGGGGGGTACGACTACTGCAACTCATATATCATTTGGCCATGTGTGTGTGATAAGGGAGTGAAGAATATACATTTTGAATGGAAAAAATTTCTCATGGGAGTGGGTTGTGACCCCCCCCCTATCTTCACCCCCTTGGCTACGCCCCTGCCCCGCCGGAAATAAGTCCCTGGTCACAGAGACACGCGCCCTCTCCAGACGAGCTAAGCTTAGACTTGTAAGACTAAGACTAAATTGTAAATTCAAATGCGTTTATAAGAAAAAGTTGGGGGGGGGGGGGAAATTATCCTCTCCCAGATTCTTTTTTACTTCCGCAGTGGTGAAAGATACAGAATTTTTATACGCCAGTTTTCTTCTTTTTTTTTTTTTTCTACGCCAAAACTTGAACGTTAAATTCGACTTACCCGTTTAACTTTTCCTTTTGTAAAGGCTGGGGATATGATAGTTCTTAGTCTTTTCCACTCCATTCCGTGAATGATAGATTCCATATTGTCAGTTACGTTGTCACCAGTATCAAATGGCTATAAATTTCAAAAATAATGAATTGAAATTTTCTTTTCTTATGCGTTAATCTATATAAATAAAGCAATGTGTAAACTATCCGTTAGTTAGTTTGTCTGTGTCTCGCGTAGCTCGCAGACGCGTGATCGTAGATCTGAAAACCGTACGATGAAGTAGACCGTAGGATGAAATTCTCCAGGACGGGTCCCGACACACCTCAAAGCGATTTTTTCAAAATTCAAATTATTTTAGGAGATATCGATAAAAAAACGTGTCGCAAAAGGATCATTTTTGTTCTCGCTGTGCGGCACAGCCAGCTGCGTCAAAAAAAGGGTCTCTAGATCTGTGGCACACGATGAACGTTTCGATCGTCCGCCATCTTGCTGGTAGTAAAGTCGAGCGATGGCAACGGCTGCCCTTTTTTCAGTATGGGGCAATCTATCCAGCTGTTCTCGCATTCTTCCATTTTTCAGCGAATGTCGATCCTGTTAAAAATAATCGTGACCATTTTTTGACGGGAAAGGACGTGCTAAAAAGTAAAGGATTCTCGTGGAGCTATGTCACCCGCCACTATTTTTATAGAAATCCAATCTATTCTTCGTGACTTGGCAACAGTCAAAACGTCAGAGTTTGGTGTTCCCACAGCGGGAACACTGCACGTTAAAGGGTTAATTAAGTATACCTTTTAAAAATAAAGTTGCCTGTTCTCAAGAAAAAGGTTTTAACCCCCTTTCCTTCTAGCTTACGCCACTACTAGACACATATTCTACAGAATAAAATATATAAAAAAAGATAATTTTAGTTTGTTCCCTCTACCACTCTACAATTCAGCAACATTTTTTTTCACTGCACCTTGTGTGATAATTAATTATTCTAAAGCATACGTACCCTTCTCCCTGAAAATATGTGAGAATCTTTTACGAATATGTTGCGAAGCAAATCCGGCTCTGCAACAGAGAGAAGAGGTGCATTGCCTTCATAGTGTCTGGTTAGAAAGGGGGGGAAAAAATACATGTAAGAAAAAGAGAATCACAAAGAATTTTATAACTAACTTAGATTTGCTATTAAAGAGAACAGGTAAATGATGAAAGTCGATCACATTGTAATGTGATTGCGTAAATGGTCGTAGCATGATAAAAAATCTGGAGTGACTCCACTCGACTTTCCGAACACTTACGATTAAGATCATTACCAATCTTTTAAGTAAATTTTAATCGATGAATCATTCAAACATATATACAAATTGAAGCTCCATCGAATGCGCCGTTTAAACGCTAGCGCACTTTCAAAGGAACTTCTCCCCATAGGCCATCATGTAAAAGAAATCTTTGTCGTAGCCCTGTAGAAAAACTATAAGTCCTATACACATCAAAATCAATACCGGTCTTGCGACGGTGGTTTATAACATATATACCCAATTTGAGCTCAATCGAATGCACCGTTTAGGAGCTATCGTGTTCACTCACATACACACACACATACATACATACATCTCGTAAAAATAACATCAAGGAATTCAGAAGACCCCAAAACGTGTCAATACACCAAAAACTCGAAGTCGAATTTTTTCATGATTACAATACTTTCCTTACATGGTACCTGTTCGGAAAGTAACAACAAAGCATAATAGTATGAGGCATACATGCGTGATAATCCCATCAATAGTTATCAGCAGACCAACGACCTTTGCGATCGTATAGGAAAAGCCCCAATCAAACTGAAAAAAAGAGAGAGAAAAAGGAAATGATAGAATTTAAAAAGACTACAAGTGTGACGCTCTTCAGACACTATCCATAGGCGTAACTTACTAAGTGCAAGAGGGGGAATTATCCCCCCCCCTCTAAAATTCAAGAATACCCTGATAAATTAAAATACACCCAGGATTTTAATTTAGCAGGGAAAATGGTGCACAAAAACAATTGACCGTGGCTATAGTAACCGCGTTTACAGTGACTCTTATGGCGTCAAAGTATTCTGTATCCGCCAGTTACTCGGTCATAGAATAGAAGTTCGCGCATAGCGTCACTCGGTTGTAATATCAAAATAAACGGAATCTTTCAATAAGGTTCTGAGTTCAATTCTGCATAAGTAGTCTGTGGTATTCATTGGTACATCTCGTTATGCATCTGCTCCTCCTTTTCTTATTGTAATGGATCGTATCAGATATAACCGATTTGAAAATGGTATTGTCTATAATAGGAAACATTTTGTCCCCCTCAATGATACATGTCCCCCCTCTTATTATATAATAGTTTACGCCAATGGCACTATCCATATTTAAATACGAGGGTTGTCAAGAAAGTAAATTGCCCACGGCCAGTAAGAAGGAACAAAACATTATTACCTTTAAAAATTTATTGTGAAAGGTGCAGAAATATTTCAGCTACTTCTCAACATAAGAATAACCTGAACTGTAACACTTGTCATACCGTGGGATAAGCTTTTCTAGTCCAGTGTCATAGAAGTCTGCCACCCGAGAAAGGAGCCAGAGCGTCACAGTTGTTTGCAGTCTTCGTCAGTGGAAGAGTGATGCCCGCGGACAGTAATTTCTTCTGCAAGTCACTGGGAGCAAGATTCGGTACCCTGATTGTGGACGGAGAAGTACAAGGATGAAGACCTCACTTACCGAGTTCAACGCAAAACTTTATTGCAAAGCGTTGATCAACAGATCTTAAACCTAGCGAGCCATGGGCACCCATAAGATTGTTTGAAAGGGGGGATGGGTGTTGTAAGTCAAGGTCCTGCCCAAAAAAGAGACTATATTTTAATGTTGAACCACTTCTACGTTAGAGCAACCATAACGTAAATCATAACGATAATAGGGGAGCTATTGGGAGGGAATGGTCCCTCCCTACCCATAGGTAATGGGAGTCCATGTAACGAGCTACATTCATAACGATTCACTCTTAGGCCTCTGGGCATGATTTGCAAATTATGAGCAGCTGAACGGCTGTTGGAATACATCACTGACATTCTAATGCACATTTCTGAGTCACTGGTTTTCCTTGCGGATGTGCCAAATACGAGCAGAAAAAAAAAAAAAATCTACTTTACTTTTCGACAGATTTTGCACTTTTTCCGAAAGTTTAAAACTTATACAGTTTTTAAGGTTGCATTCGTGTTTCAATATTGATTTTCATTTATTTACTTATTTTGAGTCTGTATTTCCATTTCTTCTTACTTTTTGAACTGCTCATAAGCTACGCGTTTTTCTGCTAGAACAGGTATGGGCAACCTTTGGAAAGCTGCGGGCCAAACTTTAGAATGTTAGCGAAGTCGCGGGCCGTATAATTGGGATTTATATGGGATTTTGAATGGCTCGAATGGGCTTTTGATATGTTCCGCTGCCCGGATGAAAAGCCGGTGCAAGCCACATCCAGCCCGCTGTCCGGAGGTTGTTTATATATGTGCTAGAACATTCATAAGGAAACAATGTAAGTACAAGTTTTAAAGTACTCACCCATATATTTTTCCGTGTTTGTTGTATCTTTCCATCTCAACATATTGAAGAGGCTGTAAAGTAAGTTAAGATTTTTAGCAAAATGTAAAATTTTTAACACACAAAACAAGAAATGTAAATTATTCTGTACACATTGATTATGAAGACTTTCCAGCACAGCCTTGTTTGCTCATTTACTTCTGCATAACCCTTTGAGGCGCAACCCTTGCTGTGCGCGCACAGCCAGCTGTCGTCATAAAAGGGTCTCTAGACCTGTGGCACGCGATGAACGTTTCGATCGTCCGCCCTCTTGCTGGTCGTAAAGTCGAGCGATGGCAACGGCTGCCCTTTTTTCAGCATTGGGAAAGGGTTGCGCCTCAAAGGGTTAAAAATAAAATTAGCCGTGTTATGCTATTCTGAAATTATCTGTGGTTTCGTACCTTTTTCACATTATCGTAAACTGATCCAATTATGGGAAGAGGTTTTACGTAAGGAATTCCAAGTTCCTTCCAGTAGGTCTGTTTGCGAATCGAATATCTGTAAATAATAAAAATATACCATTAAATACATAATGTAATAAGGTGAAAAATTTTATATAAGTGATATCTTATACTTATTGTATACAGGGTGCCCCAAAAAGGTGGTAACGGGCTTTAATTCTTATCTATTACAGGTGAGTGTGGGCAGTGTAAATTGAAAAAAAAAAATGTTCAAAACAAGGTCGGGAAAAAGGCTGCTCTAAGAAAAATTCCTTTCATTAATTTTCAAGACGTTACACTTTTTAAATTTGTATACGACCCCGTACTGAAAAATTCCCACTTAGTAATGTGCCCCACACACTGATAAAGTAATATACAAATTTTAAGCCTTTCATCATGAAACGTCTCAGAGATACTTTTGAACAAAGGTGTTCGGGGGGCTATACATGAATTTAGATGTAAACATTTATTGCTAGAGCGTAAAGAATATTTTTTCCGTAATTTCTGTACGACCCCTGAAATGCGATTATCGGATGTTTCCTTCGTTCCATTTTTTCCCTTCGAGAGCCATTGAAAAGTGGTTTAAGTCAGCATATATTTCTCTTCATACCTTTGGCAGTTATTAGGATATAATTCTCAAATTTTGCACATCAACTCATTAGTACATGGAGCACATTTTTCAGATTGGGAGTTTTTTTGTACGACGGTCGTATACACCCAGGATTTTAGTTTAGCAGGGAAAATGGTGCACAAAAACAATTGACCGTGGCTATAGTAACCGCGTTTACAGTGACTCTTATGGCGTCAAAGTATTCTGTATCCACCAGTTACTCGGTCATAGAATAAAAGTTCGCGCATAGCGTCACTCGGTTGTAATATCAAAATAAACGGAATCTTTCAATAAGGTTCTGAGTTCAATTCTCCATATGTAGTCTGTGGTATTCATTGGTACATCTCGTTATGCATGTGCTCCTCCTTTTCTTATTGTAATGGATGAGTAGTTTATTGACAGGGTCACTCGAAAGACTTTCTATACATCTAGACCATGGGCATCTTCAGTACATTAAAAGACTATGTCATTGTTCGAGCCATGTCTGAAATATCACCAAACAGTGGCGTCGAGTGGGGACCACACGGGGTGACACTAGCAGAGGGGGGTGACAATGATGGTTTTAAAATTTTGAATTAATTTGAAAAAAGATCTGATTTGGTGATGGAAAAGACTTCCGAGATCATAAATAAGAATAAATATAACGAAAGACACATGTTCTGTGCACCTGTAGAAATAAAATGTGTCACTTCACTTACCATTTTTTTCCAGTTTAAAAATTTCAACATTTTCCTCATAAAACAAGAATATAGAAGGTTTTTCTCAACTTATGTGTTGCCATTTCATCTCTATTTAGTTCCACTTTTAATCAGGGGTGTAGCTAAGAACACTTTCTCTTGGTGGGGGAAGGGGGCAGTGGATCTTGGGCAAGGGGTGCGAATGAGGTGCTTGACTAAACTGGGGGTGTGCACCTTGTGCAATAACTGATGCAGGTGGTGTAGAAAATTGCATAATAACCTAGTAATGTTTAAAAGAACTTTCTTACTATTACCAGGATGATTTTTGTGCAGAAAGTAAACATTATTTGTGCAGTGCACATAGAAAAAATATTACACCCCCAATGCTGTTAATGATTTCGCTTTATGCTAGTTGCCTAAAGTTGTGCAGAACTAACTTTGACTGGCCTGTGTATGTGGAAGGGAGGGGGGGGGGGGGATCGTGCCTGCGATGTGCCCGCACCGGGTGACACCATGCTTAGCGACGCCACTGTCGCCAAATGTCTCCAAACTTGACGACTTTTAGCGAAGTGAGGCCAAAAATAAAAATTAAAAATATAATAAAATAAATAAGTTTCCATAACTGAACCAAACTTAGTGATATCTCTTACATTTGGCAAGAAATCACCACCCTTTAATATTATTGTAGTATCGCATCTCAGTTACAAATTAAATAAGTTTGAAGTGCATAAAAATTTGTGTGCAATTTAACAGACACACAAGAAAAGCATGTTGTGTCGACATCAGATTTTTTTTCTCCTTTTATATTTCAGAAACGTATAGAAATATTATTTAATTCATTTTGATAAAATTTTGCAGCAATTTAAATTTTTATGCTGCATGTTTCGTAAGATTTTGTTCGTTGGTTTTATAAATACAGCACGCCTTCCGTGATTTTCAAAATATTCTATTCCAACAACATTTCACTTCCTTTCCTCCCCCCCCCCTTCCAACAAAAACCCGGTAACGAGTCGCCGACATGTGTTATACTATCCAAGGACAACATAAAGGATGGGCGGAGGGGGTGACCACCCCTCCCGAGAAAAAAGAAATTCATGTAAGAGATTCTATTTTACTTCCATAAAATGGATGTGTATGTGAATCTTCCAACTATAACAGCCCCCACACTCAAAACTGCATCAGTCCGTCACTGATACTATCTTGAGGAAATTAACAAACAAATTCATTTTCTCTCTATCATTTGTAATTTATCTAAAGTTTTCTCTTACATCAGACATCCAAATAATTAAGGCACAATTCAAGGAAAATGCCAAAGCGAGCATGAAAACAGCTTGACTATGTTTATCGGACACTTCTGCTCGGTTCGTTGAATTTCACTATTTCCTCTTTATAGTTGCATCACATAACTTTTATCCATTTCAAAAGGTAGAATAACAAATAAGTTGCTTGCAAAATAATGTTCTTCCCCCTCTCCCATTTCAAAGGCATGATAGACAGACTAATAAGAGACAATTTTTTCTATTTCTGAGTTTACTATATCGGTATTTGAAAAGGTTATTTAAAAAATCATGAACTACTGAAAGGAGATAGTTCTGTTTACTTTTTCTTTTATTTACAAACTTACAATAACTTTAGTTAGTAATTTTTCCCCTTAACTAATAATAAATTTAAAACAGTTAATGTGGCAAGTTTTAGAGAAGGAATGAAAAGACACCTTAATTTGCGCACGATGCTTATTAGTTCGCACAATAATGCATAAAACGCACACAATGCTCATTTGTTTGGTCGAATTTTCCAAAACTGCATTTACCTGACATTAAGCTCATTTATCTGTCATGCTAAAAATTTTTCTGTCAGCAAGGGTATATATCTACACGGGGCAAGGACGTACCCAGGGGGGTGGTCCAGGGGGTCCGGACCCCCCCTCCAAAATTTTAGTTTTTGTTAACAAAATAATAACCATGAGGTCTTTTTGTAAAAAATTCTGCCATTTTCACCGTTTGGACCCCCTTCGAAATTTTTTCTGGCTACGTCCCTGACACGGGGATCTGCAATTCCCGATAGAGAAGGCCGTTCAATAAAAAATGGTTGGTGACACGCTGGCAAAAGCATCAGTAATACGTTTCTACGCCTTGAATTTTACCCCTTCAATTTTTAACATTAATCTGGTCAAGATCATTGAAGTAAATCGCACACGGTTAAATGTTATAGTCAGGCATTATTTAGTCCTAATTCTGCACACATTACTTTTACTGCGAAACTAATCCTAGTATTTGAAACCAGCAAAAAATCTGAACAGCCAGTTTCCAGTGTCGGATTCAGGATAGGGGATAAGGGACTTCATCCCTCCCCCAAAAAAATCGTTGCTTAAGAGCAACATTATGCTTCTTTGCACATTTTCCTTATCTCAAATAAGCTAAAATTAGCCCTTCCCAGAGCAAATTACTTTCTCTTAATGTTACATTTGTCTGTATTCTACATATTGTTTAGATTAAATAGGTTTTATCTTAGAAATTACCGCCCCCTACCAAAAAAAAAAAAAAATTGTATCTACCACTGCCATTTTCTAACTACCACTACCGTGGCTGAGAAATCCAAAGATCTTCACCAGCAGAAAGAAGATACCCCTAAATATAGGTAATATGCGAAAATATGATTTCTCGCAAACTGTTCATGCCTACTGAGATGATTTTCGGACCCACTATTTACTTTCGAAACTTCTAATCCTTCTATTATTAGTCCTGATTAGTCCCAATTCTTTAGACAGTCTTCTAGCAAAGTGACGCAGATGTAGATGACTTCATCTCTTTCAATTGTCTGAACGAAACCATACCACACCGCTCTCCATAGGCGGCTGGTGCACCAAAAAAGTGGGGGGTCAAAAGAGATGAGAGTATGTAAGTAGAGGGCACCCCTAAAGCTGTTTTTTTTGGGGAGGATGTAAAATCGACCTATTATAATGGAATTTTAATGTCATTATTGATTAAATGACCTTCTCTAAAAGAACTAGGATCAAAAATCAGAACGGATGCCCAACGAAGATTCCCTCCTTCTAATTCAAAGTAGAGACCTGCACGGACCGGACTCGTGTTACTGTTAATTTTTTTTCGAGTTCCTGCAACCCGCAAAAAAGTTAATATTAATAACTTCTTAATATAAAATGTCTGAAAAATATTTATTTATCGATCTATCTGGTCGTCTTTATATATTTTTTAATTTCTAGAATTTTCGAATTTTTACTCCTCAACTATGGGCTCGTGATGTTTGTTCAAATGTGTTACGGGCCCGGGCATGGCCTACAAATTCAAGAATCGTCGGGCTCGGGCCGGGCCAGGACTCTTATTTTCAGGCCCGTGCAGATCTTTAATTCAAAGTTCCATTCCAATTCTTATGGAATAATAACATGAGAAAAATATAAAACACTTACTTGTTAAGCAAATCTTTCGTTCTTTAAATTCTTGAATAGATCAATGTGATGTCACAAAATGACAAACTTCCAAACACACAGAGAGAGGAGGTTACTAATATATTCATTTATTTGATCTTATATTATCCATCCTAATAAATTATTTGGTATTATATTATGCAATATTGGCATATACATCCAATTTATGGAAGTAACATAGAATCTTTTACATTAACTTCTTTTTTTTCGGGGGATGTTCGCCCCCCCTTTAATCCGCCCTTGTATGGAAATATATCAAAGAGTTCCTTTTCAACAAGAAAATTACATCTTTTTTTCAGTTCTGTTATCTCTGGATATTCCTGGCAAAGAGTTGGTGTATTTTTTGTACATTTTTTGAAAAATTTACATTTCTCTCTTTAATTTTTCCATATCAAGATCTAATCCATATCAAGAAGCAAAATGCTCTGTTCACTTCTCCATAGTACTCTAACCATGCAAATTGGTCGAACCAATTTTTTTGGAATTTCCTCACTTTATTTATCGGATATTCAAAGGCTGATGTGGGCCTTCGTTTAATGCATTTTTCCTGTATTTATGTTGATCCGAAGTGTCTCATTATCTTCAGTTCTGAATCCAAGTTATTTGCACTGAGACTTTACGTTGGTAAATGATCAGCCTGTGTGTTCCTGAGTTTAACTCTTTAGCTCCCAAAGATAATCTCATAGCTGTTGGTTCCCATCGGAACGGCAGAAACGTAAAACTTAAACCATCACATTTTTCATTTTCTTTTAAATTGCTAAGCATATTTTGATCTGCATTTTCCGCAACTGGAATCTTACGGAAACATGAAGTGATGGTCGGTTGGGTTTTAAGCCGCTTTGCTTTTAACATTTCAAAAACAAATATGAATATGGAACAAATAAAGATCATGAATCAGAAAAACTTAGGCAGCACGCGCACAGTCAACCTACTGCTTCGAATTAGCATATGGGAATGAAATGTTCACGAGATCTTACATCTGGGCAGGGCCGATTCTAGAATATACAGTTCCTTTCGGGAAACTTCTAATTCGGTCCCCCCACACACACATACATTCACATACAATCTCCTACAATTAAATCCCTTTCTAAATGTTCAGATAAATATGCTTTCTTTTTCTTAAATGTAATCTTAAAAGATACAGTAGAAAGCCGTTTATTATCCCTTCCATGAATTGTATTCATGGGTGGACAGTTTAACTCTTTAGCTCCCAAAGATAATCTCATAGCTGTTGGTTCCCATCGAAACGGCAGAAAATGGCCTGTCCGCCCTCTCCTCATGTAACCTTCCTTTTTAAGTGGCGTGAGAGGCTTCCTGTTATGATAATCCGAAGACGGTCTATTGCATCTATTCCAGATGCACACAGGTATGCACACAGGAATACAGGAAAGTAGCAATGACAAAATTTTAAAGTAACACACCTGTAAGGGGGGTGGATTCCTAGAAAGCTACACTCCGTTTTTATGGGAATGAAGGCACTCGGACATTGGAGGAGATAAAGAATAATTTTCCCTCCTTTTATCCAAATAAAGAAAAAGGAATGCGCATTGCTGCTATTGTCAAGATCTATTTTCTTCCTATCACAATTACTGTGACTTGTTTTAGAGAAAATGCATCGAATTTCTCTCGCCGAAAAACCGTTAAATGCGGGAAATCTAACGTTCTTGGCGGGATTTTTTAACATTACAAGTATAGGAAGATATTTGGAACCAATAGAAAAAGACGTTATAGGCGGGAAAACGGTAAATACGTCTAACGTTAAACCAGGATTTCACTGTATATATATAAAGACCTTGCACTGGGAAAGTTCGCTTTCCCTCCCCTTCTCTTGCTCGGTTTCCGTATTGAGTGTCTTGCCATCATTTTTAGATGAATTGTTACTTTTGAACTTTGAAAATTGGGGGGGCGTGGCCCCTTTACTTTTAGAAGTGAGGGGGCAGTCGCCCCCCTTGCCCCCCCGTACCAGCCGCCTTTGCCGCTCTCTTTCGTCATTCCAATGAAAGGCCTTTGATTTATCTTCTCTCACCCAGCCCTCCCGGACAGCAAGAGAAAAAAAAAAGTAAAAAGATGCCCCGAGAAGGGAGTTACTTGATCGCTGGCCTCGATCTTCAGGGGTGACTCAAACCTTGGTTCCCCCAAAAAATTGCCATTCCCATCAAGTTACGCTATCAGTGGAACAGCTACTTAGAACTTAATAACATGATCTTTTGGAATTTTTTAAAAACTTTTCACATGAATGAATTTTTTGGTGTCACTGGTTAATTCTTACCATTTATCGGGAAAAGGTTAAAATTTTTTCTATGGTGGACTAATTGTGGTCCTAGGGTGGGCTTAGCCCCCCCCCCTCTGTTACGCCAATGGGCGTAATTCTTGAGAGAGGCAAGTGACCGTGTTCAGATCATTACCTAACTATATGATAGGATGTATTGTGCTTGAAATGGATGAATGTCCCTAAAATTGCCATTGACCGTAATATGTTGGTAATCGTTTGAGTGTTCCTGTAGCAGAACTATAAATGATAAAGACACTTTTTTTTGATGGAGAAATTCATTTTGTAACCCTTAACAGCATATATCACTTCTGAGTCGTTTGAAAGAGCCTAATACCTCTAAAATAAGCTTTAATGCAGCGTTTCTCAACCTGTGAGGCGCGACCCCCAAGGGGGGGGCGCAGAGCGTTTGCAGGGGGGCGTGAGAAAAATTACAGAGCAAGTAATGATGCATGTTTTTTAAAAAAATCATCTATATTCTCATTTTTACTCAAAAATATATCCATTTTCACTTAAAATGTTCATTCAAACTTTACTGATAGCATTATTTTGTAGAAAATTCGACTAAATGTTCATTGTTAACCCATTCGTGCCTGGATATTTTTGCGACTTTCTTCGATTTTTGCTAACACCAGAAGTAATTGATAAATTTCTGATGTCAACATTTTGAACAAGGGATGATTTTATTTAAAATCTTTATGTATAAAAATTGAAATGTCAACATCCTACTTGCCATATTAAAATATTTTGTGGAATTGAGGTTCAATACTCGCGAATAAAGGATAGGAAAAATAAATAACGTTTTCGAATGATAGCGATAATGCCGTCCCAAAAAAAGGGACGCTAGGCATAAATGGGTTAAAGATTAGAAAACTGAATGTATGCTGAAAAATGTGGGGGGGGCGCCACTGTAAGTTAGCCTTGGTTGGGGGGGGGGGGCGACGTTAAAAGGTTGAGAACCGCTGCTTTAATGAATTTCTGCCCCCAAAGCGTAATGTATTTAAAATCTTTTGGGCGGCCCTGTAGGTAAACTATCCAGTCGAATAGAACCGAAAGGGGAGGTGCACATTTATATGTTACAAAAATCCTAAATATAAAGCTTCAACATTCTACGACCAATTGTTTCTGAGATATGCGAGTTACATACATACGTACGTATAGACGGCATGAGAAAACTGGTCAAAATAGACTCGCGGTCTGTCAAAATGAGTTGTAGACGCGTTTATAGGATCGTTCATGCTAGCTTACGATGAGATGCATCGAAAAAATTCTTAAAAGTAAATTTAGAGGTAGTCAAAATCGGTTTTTTCGACGTAATCTGGCCCCCGAAATTTTTCGGGATCACATTACTTTCGTATACTCCGTACAGGGAAGTAAAAAATAGGTCAGGATGTACGTTAATTAACTTTCTGCGTGAGTCTGTACCCTAGTAGCAATTTTGCTCGGGCCATCATCGGCTACGTGGCCGGTGGAAGCCCGAGCAAAATTGTTAATAGGTTAGAGACAACTTTATAAAGAAAAGCAAATGAATAAGGGCGGGGAGGGGTGGGAAGGACATGAAATCCGAACTATTTTAAGTCATTTGGCTGACCCTGTAAAGAAATTACTCAGTCAATTGCAATCAAAAAAGAGATGCACAGTTAGATGTTACAATAGTTCTAAATACAAAATTTTAACATTCTATGGTTAAAAGTTTTAGAGTTATGCGAAATACGAAATTATTTTTAGCGCCGAATTTGGCGATATTTCGGCAATACTCGACAAGGTCGATGACAAATGGTGAGATTTTGGGCATGGACCGAACCATGACTGACTTCAGATGTATCATATGGAAGATGTCCATGACATTAATGTATTGAAAGTCTTTTGGGTGGTCCTTTAAATAAACTCTTTCAGTAGATTGGAACCAAAAATCGAACAGCACAACTAGCTGTTACAAAAATCTTATATATGAAATTTCAACATTCTACGACTAATAGTTTTTGAGATATGAGAGTTAAATACATACACACGGACACAAAAGTCGTTAAGCTTGGCGACTTTTAGCGTAACTTTTGAGGAAGGCGCTTAACCGTGATCGGATCATAACCTAGCTATATGATAGGACGGCATTGAGCTTGAAATGGATGAATGTCCCTAAAACTGCCATTAACCGTAATGTATTGAAATTCTTTTGAGTGTTCCTGTAGCAGAACTATAAATGATACAGACAGTATTTTCGATGGAGAGATTCATTTTGTAACCCTTAACAACATATATCACTTCTGATTCGTTTGAAATAGCCTAATACGTCTGAAATACACATTAATGAATTTCTGCCCGTAGAGCATAATGTATTTAAAATATTTTGGGCGGCCTTGTAAGTAAACTATTTAGTCAATTGGAAACAAAAGGAGGGGTGCACAACTAGAAGTTATAACATTTCCTAAACATAAAGTTTTAACATTCTACGACCCATAGTTTTTGAGATATTTGAGTTACATACTTACATACGTACGTACAGATGTCAGGGAAAAACTGGTCAAAATGGACTCGCGGTTGGTCAAAATGGGTTCCACATGCATTTATATGAGCGTACATGTATGCGTACGCATCGCAAAAATTCTTAAAAGTAAGTTTAGAGGTAGTCAAAATCAATTTTTTCCTCAGATTTGGCTTTCGAAATTTTTCGCGATCACATTACTTCCTTATACTTCCGTACAAGCAAGAAAGTAACAGTTAGTTTCTCTTTAACTGAAAGCAATTCAATGTCATATGTATTTCCGCCACTAAGACCTAGTATCCTTATGGTGAACGTATAATGAGCCTTGCTATTAACATTCGTTCAAAGTAATCATTCTCGTTTTCATTGTTCGAATGACATTAGTGCATACTTACCTGAAATTACAAAAGTGAATGCGCCGACACAAAGGACTGTAATGAGATGATTGAATAATGATTTATAGACGCAATCGTTAACTTTTTTTTCTGTTTAATATTTTTTTACAGATGACAGTTCGTCCAGGAAAGAAAACGAGCAATCACAGAAAATTTATACTAAAATAAAAAAAAATAAAAAAAATCCGATTAAATTATTTTGTTTCACCTAAGTATCAATGCAACTAAACGGGGAAAAAAATATTCAAACGCAGCGCAATCTTTGCAAAGACGGGGACGAACAGGTTATGAAGGGACGAACAGGACGAACAGGAAAACAGCCTTTGCTTTTTTTTTTTTTTATATGTTACATAATATGTTTACGACGGAGGGAGCATTCTTTTATAAACTTATTTTTATATAATACTTAATTTTTATATAATATTTTTTATAAACTTATTTTTATATAATTTTTATATTTTAGTTAATAAATATTTTTAATATCGTTTTGCTTTAAAATAAATGAACTTTTCCATAACTTCTTCGTTTCAGAGGTTCGCATTTGTAGTCCTCCGCGTTTCCGCTGTTGAAACGATACTTTGAGATTTATTATTATTATTAATGACTATGTCATTTTATCTCTCAACACCCTTTATTGAAAAATGTGTCCCAAAAATGCGACATAAAAGTATGCGACATAATTTTACATGTATTTAAATACTATTAGTTCACAACAGCTTTCATCTATTGTTACACTATTTTGTAAGCTGCACAATAGGCATCCCATGTATTTTTTTACATATATTTAAATACTATTAGTTCACAACAGCTTTAATCTATTGTTACGCTATTTCGTAAGCTGCAGAATAGGCATCCCATGTATTTTTCTATAAATAGGTTACACTCATAAAAATTTCAACATAGGGTTACCAAGCGAATTACTCGAAAGATGAGTGATAAAATGACATAGTCCATTAATATCGTTTTAATATGGAAATCATGAAACTAAATAATTAGGGGGGTTCAGGGGGGTCTCTCCCTGACGAGGCTCGAACAGCCGAGTTTTTTTTTTTTTTTTCTTTTTTGTAGTTCTGAAAGGACATTCTTGGATGCTTCAATTTTGAATAAAATGATTTTAATTCATTTGAATGTGTAAATTCTACACTCTAAAGTACATGCTTTATTTTATTTTATTTTTATTTTTTTTTTTTTTTATTTTTTTTTTTTTGTCGTTACACTGAAGAATATTTGAATGTTATTGAAATTTCCCAGGTTGAATGATTGTGATTTTTTTTTTTAATTCATATAGCTGAAAAGAACTTTTAGGACATCATTTATTTATTTATTTTTGATTGCAGTGATGTTATTAGAGATTTTGAGGCCCTGGTCCGAAACAGATTCAGTGGTGCAGGACAAAAAAAATTGCAGCTTACGAATTTGTCTACTTACTGAATTGTGGGTCTCGACACACACATACATACACTACTGGCCAATATTGCAAGTTTGAGAAATCTAACCATCGTTTCAAGAATAAGCCCAGAAAAAAATGGACAGGAAATTTGCCAGGTTTAAATATTTTTGAGAATTTGAGAAAATAGGAACGAATATATCTGAAAATCACCAAAATACAAAATGAGAGCTTCAGGAACCCATAATTTAAGAAGGCACCATGAAACAACGAAGGAAGTGTTGTAAAACATTGTGGATTGCATATCTAAAGGAGTGGCTGTTGTGATCCAAAAGTGAAGGCTGCTCAGCAACATAATGAATGATCTTTACTTCAATTGCATTTATTTATTATCCTCTTTTTCCAGAACAACTTGAAATGAATTCTTTATTTAATTTTATTCCGGCGAGCCAAAATGGATTATGATTTCTATAATAACCTATATATTTTTTATGCTATTTTTTCAATAAATTAAACAATTATTTTTGTGATTCTATCTTGTTCTTGAAGTAATTCATTTAACATGCTGAGATTAAAAAATATCCATTATATCGATGTTTAATTTTGACGGGGGAGAGGGGGCTTAATCTTGAAAAGGGTTAGATTTCTGAAACTTGCAATACTTTTAGCCAGTAGTGTACCTGTAAAAACCCGCTGCTGCTACAGACTAACTAAGTAAATTTGATTAAGATTTTAATGCAGTACGTTCCCATAGTGTAAAAGCTACATTCCGGCTGAAAAAGAAAGCTACACACGAAATTACAAATTCTGTATTTTTTCTCGGCTATGCTTACTGATGTGCACTTTTCAGTTCTAGTCCAGAAAGTTAATTTCACTACTTGATATCCATAAATTCAATAGTTTTTTTTAGCGGCCTTAAATTTTAGCTGCCTTAAGCGGTTGCCCAGTTTGCCACCCCCTAAGCACGGCTAAGTGTCTTGATAATCTTTGTTTATGGGTGATAACAACTTTTTACTCCAGAAGCAGAGAGAATTAAACATTTTATCCGAAAAATTATTTGAAAATTATGCTTTCTACTTGTCGTTTTTAAGTGTTATAGGTTTTTTAACCCATTAAGCGCCAAAGCTCCCGTTACGAGAGCATCTATGATATATATTTTTTCTTAAAATATTTTAACGCAATTTACGAAATACACATTTTATATAAACATTTAAACTACAGGGTGTGTTATATAGTTCAAATGTTCATATAAAATGTGTATTTCGTAAATTGCGTTAAAATATTTTAAGAAAAAATATATATAATAGATGTTCCCGTAACGGGAGCTTTGGCGCTTCATGGGTTAAAACACAATTATGAGGTTGATCGTTAATTTCAGATGTGAGATTTATGTCGGGCATATAGAGGTTAATGCACTTTAAACAATGATTGCCCATAGATCTTAATACTTCTTAATTGCTGATACATTTTAACTTTCATAAGATAAATAAAACTCTAAATAACCTTTCGCGTCCTTTTAAGGAAGCAATGTGCTAAAGTGTATCAGACTCGGATCCAGATGCTTCCAATCGTGGGTCTTGAATGCTTCGGCTTGCACAATCGCTGGGGTTCGACGGAGCATTCGAAGACAGAATCTCGGAAGCAACTCATCAAAGAAAGGGAATCCTCTCCGTATTATACCAAGTTTCGAAAAAAAGGGGGAGGTACAGAACTCTTATGAAATCGAAGAAATTTTCAAGGGATTAAATTTTTATAAATACAAAATTTTAATTTTTATACGACCCCTGCTCAAAAAATTTAGTCAGTAAAATGTGACCCATATATTGATTAGGTGATGAGCTAATTGTCAGCCTTTTGTCATAAAAAAAAACGACAGACGGGCAACTTCTTATTTATTTATTTATTTAAGGTCGTTTTAGGTTCCTAGGTGCTTGAAACAGATAAAAATTGCAAATATTTTAGTTCAAGTAATGCCCAGACAAAAGTTTCATTTTATTTACATTGTGTCTGTCCCTTCCTAGGGAGCAACGTTGGTCCACCTACTAGGTGCCCCCATGATTAAGTCACAGAATTCAAGGGACGTAGAAGAGAAATGAGTATCGAGAATCCGACCGCAACACCTACGGTAGGACGGTAGGAAGGAGGGGACAGATTTCCTACTGGTGGGCGTTTTCCGTTTTCCAGATCTCCCTTCAGACAGCTGTCCCGGTGTATGGATCATTTATCACTTAAGGACTAGAAAAGCGCTCTTCGCCGCAAAAAGTGCATGGGATTAAAGGGATGAAGAAAGAAATATACATGTATTTTAGACATTTGCGGTTTTATACTTTTTGGATCAAATTAATAGTAGTAGCATGATTTTTTTTTTTTTTTTCTATAGTGATACACTGTGACACATTTCAGATCTTGAGATAAAACTCAATTTCTATTCATAGACTTTTTAGGAAAGGTAATTTTTTTTTTTTTTTAAATGGAGTATTTCCCTATACGCAGGAAAAATCAAATTTAAACTGCATGTATAGCTACTTATAGTTAAACCTACTTAAAATTGCAAACGAAGTGAAATATGTTTTTTACAGAATGAAGGAATTTAAAAAGAATAAGTACATATCTAGTATTTTTTTTTTAATTTGGTTTCAAATTGTAATTTAAAAGATCACGATTACATATGTATATTAATACATACGATTGTAAAAATTTTCAACGTTTTTCTCGTCCAGATTTAATATGAATCCATTTATATTAACACCAGTTACAACGTGGAAAGTTTCATTAAAATAAGACACATAGAGAGAAATTTGGTTGTTATAGACAGTTCATGAAAAGTTCTTGAGTAAGCACGGTTTAAAGTTACCTTACTGTTTTTAGCATAAGTTTCAGTAACCTAAGTTTAATTTGTACTTTTTATCTTTTTTAAAATAAGAACTCATTTATTTATAACTTAGTTTGTCAGGATTGTATTTGTAAGGCGCGCTAACTTGAGCAGATTAATTTATCTTACAAATCTGCTTTTTTTTAACACAAGCCATAATTTTTTTAATTTTAATTTTGAAGTATTCCACTTTCTTGTTTCCGACGCTTTTTTATTTCAAAATTTTCATTAAATAAATTGCACATACTATATGATTGTAAAACTTATTTTATTTCATTATGTACAAGCTGCGGGAAAAAAAAAAGTCCCACTTGTACTTTTTTCGGCCGTCGTTCGTCGTACAGCAAAGTTACAGATACCAATCGTTTACGATTGACGTACACTTTAATTTGCTATGCATAAAAATTGCATAAGGGGCCATCTACATATTAAAATTCGCACCAACTTTTTTTTTCTCAATAGCAACCCCTAAATGTCACTTCATATTTCAAAACTTTAGCTCATTTTGATCCCGGACACCAATTTTCAATAAATTTGGACTGAAAATGAGTGAGTTATGAGCACCCAAAATCCCTCTCCCCCTATGTTAAAATATTTTTTCATACTTCAATTCATATCTCATATAAAATTGATAGCAAGAAGCTGATTTTTATTCGTACTATTAGAACTAAACGACCCAAACATAATTTATGATTTTTAATAAATTATTAATATGAATTATGAATTATTAAATTAATATTCAAAAAAATTATGAATAGCGACCTAGCCAAATTTCGATGGAAATAGATGCAGAAAGTAATATTACATGTCTGTGCAAAATTTCAAATTTTTACGTTCAGTAGTTTAATTTATATTAAATAAAATATGTTATTTTCATGAGTTAAGGGACCATATATAAATTTATTAAGTGAAAATGGTTTGAAAATTGCATAAAATAAACGTAAATTGGATTTATTTTGTGCAAAAACACAGTAAAAGATACCAGTATTAAAAAATATAAATTTTGAAGCAAATAAATTAGAGGTTTTTACAGTTTGATGGGGATTCTATAAAGCGTGTATTGTTGCGTCCGCTGACATATTCCCCCAAATAAAATATTTTCCAGCTATAGAATTAGATGCAGTAGATGTATGTCTTCTAATATAACGTCCTATTTCTGAAAAACTAACATCCTCAACTTTCCAGGCATGAATGTGACCTTTTTTAATATCGGAAACATTAGGTCTTTGGACTTCCCCATACTTTATCAAACATTCAAAATCACGTTTTTCTGTCTAAATTTTCATCTAACTATAAATTAAAATACCGCCAAAAGTCTTAAGCTATTGCACATTGCAGACGATAGAATTAAATGAAGAAAGTGGAATAACAAACACAGTGATAATATTGGGTCGGCAAAAAGTAATTGCGTTTTTTTACATGAAATTCAAACAAATAAATTTTCTATCAGGAAATCATTCTTCAAGTTCGACCATAGCTGAGTAATATTCATGCTTGTAGTCAGAAGAGCAGAGAGCAGCCTCTAACTCCTGCCAACATTTCACCTGTCTAAGAGAACCATCAAGGGAAATACTCAATAACAATTTCAAAATTACAAAGATTTTCAAAATCGTGAGCAGTCATTTTGCATTTTTCCCTTAAATCATGTGTACGAACCAAGGAATTATAAACTCATGTGTCATTTGGACCAAGGACTAAAATATTCTAATTTCTACCCTTGATATTCTCAGTATAAAAAACTTTAAGAGAGTTGGAAACAATATTTTCCTTGAAAATAATATTAATTTCTTTTAACTTTCGCGAGCGAAATGAATGAAACGCGAGAAGTTCGGAACCTACAAATAGCGCTTTTCAATTTGTAGAAAGTCCCTTAAAAACGCGCAAAAATTAATTCGCAATATCTCCTGAAATTATCGTAGAAAATTGGTGAAAATTTATATTTAGGGTAATTTGAAGGTTTTCTTTCGTTTAAGAAAGTCAAAATACGGGGTTGCCATTGATAAAAACGAAGTTGGTGCAGAATTAAATATGAAGACGGCCCCTGGTGCAAATTAAATTAATAGTAAATTAAAGTACGCGTTATTTGCAAACGAATGGTATATATAACTTTACTGTACGACGAACGACGGCGAAATAAAGAGCAAGTGGGACCTTTTTTTTCCGCAGCTGTACATTCATAATCACTTTTAAATATTTTACTGTAAAAAATAATGTACAATTGTTTTCAAATGCAGGATCATTTTGCCCGTGGGTGCGCGTAAATTGTTCTTTACATTCCTTTCCAAAATTCTGCCCCCTCCCCTTATTCGGTTGGAGTTTAAAATATTATTAAAGAATGTTTGTCATGCAAAATATTATCACAAAAAAAAAACAAGCGTTTATTTAACATTCATGAGATTTAATAAAATCTCACTCAACAAAAATCAGCTAATAGCAAGCATAAATCGACGAAATTTGACAACGCATTTTAAAAAACTACAGTTTAGAATAGAGAAAGGTGGGGCGCATTTTAGGTTGTAATTTAAATAATTGCACAAATTGGTGTCAATAAGCACAGAAGTAATTGAGATTTTCAATTGAATAAAAACTGAAAAGACCCACTCTTTTCACCCTTAATCCTTCTATGACTCTCATCCTTTTTTGCAAATCTATAGAAATGTATACGAGAAAACATGACGCATATTATCTGATGAACATGGCTTGGAATACAATTTATTAAACCATTTAATATACAGAATTTGTTTTACAAATTGTTATATTTCAAAAAAAAAAAAAAAAATGTTATCTGTCAGAAACCACCTTCACACTTCGGTCGTCTACCATTTCAGTGATATAACCACTGTGCCGTGGTGAGGCTCATATATGGTAGAAAATATAAACTATTTCCATTTCTCTCATACCTTCGTTTTAAATGTAGTTAAGGGTTGTTATAGCTCAGCGTTTCAGAGACAAGACACATGTATCAAAGACCCATGTCCGGTAGCAAAGGTAGAAAATTAGGGAAAAATCGTAACCATTGTGTATTTGCGAAAATTGAAGTGAACAGGTTCTAGTTTATAAGACGTTAAATTATAATAAATAAAATTACAATCAATAGCAGGGCTGGAAAAGTCTATTGCCGACGTGCCCGGGGCTTGTGAAATTTCAGCCGGGCTTGTGTTTCTTTTTCCATTTGCCCGACTGGGCGTGTAAAAAAATCGACTGTGGGAAATTCATAATTTATTTTTTTAATTATGTATATTTTTAATGCCATCAATTTTTCAAATTTTGGTACAGAAAAAATAAATGTCCGTTTCTATTTCTGTGATTTTATCACAGTCCTACTGGCAATCCTAAGAAAAATTACCTTTTAAGTTTAAAAATTTGTAAATTTTGATATCAATTTAAAATACGAGAGAGAGAGACTAATTTTATGAATAATAATAATAATAATAATTGTTATGTTTCATAGCGATAGCATTAACATCTTCACTCATGTCATAATCGCATTTTTTTACCAGTTTTTCATGGTGAAAGTCTAGGTGCGACTATTATGAGGGTAAAATCTAGTACATAATACTGGAACTCTAAAGCTATTTTTTCTGCTTCAAAATGGGGGTGTGACAATTATGTGAGGGCGACTACGCTATAGCCACACACTTTTTAGCTAAAGAGCACAGTGTTGTCAGGCCATTATTCAGAGCAAACTTAACTTTTGTGCTTGTCAAAAGTAGCGATTTTTGCGAATCTGTCATTTTAAGAATCACGTGAATCATGATTTTTTTTTCCAAGTAATACTATTACGTATTGATTTTCAATACTTCTTTTGCAGTTTCTGTTGATTCCTGAAAAGTTGCGACTTATATGTAGTTTTTGGAATAAGCTACATTCAATTTCGTTGTCGCTAGCGAAAATACAGTCGCGTTCTACAATTTTTCTTACTTTTGTTTTACAATTGATATTAATTACATGGTTTTCACAAATTACGAAAGTCTGATAATAATTTTTTAATCCTTTAATTTAAAGCATATTTAACAGGGAAAAAAACAATAATTACCTGTAACTTGATGACACGAGTTAATTTTTTTGCGCCAGGCAAATGCAAAAACTACGATTGTCAACGAATAGAAGACTACGATTGCCATCCAATAGGTTAAAGCACGCTGTGTCAAAGTTGAAAAACATCTGAGCCAGCAACGATGATCAAAAGAAGTATTCTAAGCATATCGATTATAAAACATTTTCTCACTTAATCGTATTTACGCTTGATTAATTTTTGTGTGCTAGTAACACAGATAGGTTTTCAATATTAATACAGAACCGATGTTTATTTTTAATGCTTACCCCTTCTTAAAATCTCTCAAAATTTTTAAATGATTCCAACTACTATTGATGATCACAAAAAAAAAACTATGGATATTAGATTACAAAATATAAATTGAAGAACTGTATGGTCGCAAATTTTAAGAGGATGCAAATTTTCAACAGTTTAAAAAAAAAATGTTCAAACAATTATTTAACAAAAGCAAAGGAAAGCAGATGAATGGTACGAGAAAGAAAGAATTCCTTACAAGACTATCAAAATAGCTGTAGAAAAACTAAGAATATAGGTAGCTGTCGCAGGTTGAAGGAAAAAATTGGACTGCTCCAGAGTATCCATCGTGGGCAAACTTCTCAAACTGTCATTCCCAGATAAATGAAGCCACTAAACCACTGGACTTAGTATTAATTACGCCTTCTTCCTTCAATTTTTGATGACGTCCTGCTTCTAACTAAACTGAGGAGGATGCTGCGTTTGTTTGCGAAATCTTGCTTGGGGCAATGAAAAATGTTTTGTAAAAATAAGAAAGACAAAAATTGCTAAAAGTGCGTGATTCGTCGGGAATGGTAAGCAATGTCCCTTCCGTCAACAGTAAAAAGTCATTATTAAAATATGATTATCCTGAAACGAGTAAAATATGATTATCTTATTACTTAATTCGCTCCGGGCCTTAAAACCGAATTCATAAACAACTCCTGCCAAGGTCAAGGCCAACCCTCAAATTTCATTCCCGTCATTTATCTCAACTTATCTCAAGTCATTTATCTTCATGATTTCGCAAGCATCCAAGCGTACAGAGGAAAGTACGAGAGGATATGCAGAGTCCTGTAATATTTCTCCCATCTAGATTCTGATATACCAGAAACCCGATTATCACAGGGGCAAGGGGGGGGCGGTAGTCCGGTTCCCCTGAAGAAAAAGGGGGCCCATATATATCCCGATTATCTAAATTATAAATTCATATGTACTGAAACAGTGATTGTGGGGAAAAAACTGATATATAGGTATTACCTAATAGTACTCCTCTATAATATAGGTATTACCTAATTGTCTATCACTAGATCAAGTTAAAGATATTTTTTTGGGGTGATAAATACGATTTGATTAAAGTACAAAAACTACAGGTAACTGAAATGCAATTTTCGAGTACAACAGCGGTCAAAACTGGGTTAAAATGCTTAAAAAAAGGGGGCTCAGTAAAGGGGCTTAATGCGTAAGGGGGGGCCCCAAACTTAATGCCCCGGGCCCCGTCTAAAAGTGGTCAGATTTGAACATACCGTACCGCCTTTCCTATTTACTTATTATTTTTCTTTCAACTCTTCTCTGTTTTCTTTTTATTTCCGCCTCTTTCTTTGTCCTCTCCTTTGTGTGTTTTGTATATCTCTCGTCTGTTCTAATTTTAAATGTTACGTGTTTGTGCGTATTGTAGAGTGCTGATAGTATACCAGGACCGAAATCGAAGGAGACGCAAGTTAAACGGTAGAGGCTTCAGGCAAATTGTCGCTTTTCAGATCGTATTTATGCGAGACGGAAAAAAATGCTAGAATTCTCGCGAGAAATCTCGCGCGAGACAAGACTCTGCCTCGTCTCGCGTCTCGTCCCGCAAAATATTTTCTTTCTCGTCTCGCAAAAAAATGCCTGTCTCGTCTCGCGAGAACGCGAGACAATGCGAGAATTCTCGCGTCTCGCATCCATCCCTACCTCCCCCCTTCAAATTCAGAGGAGAAGCTCAAGCTTCCCTAGCTTTTTCGGTAATCAGACCCTGCTTAAAAAATCCCCCACAGAGAGCAGTCCCACCCCTGACCTACATCCCTAACGTAGATAACTGGCCGTAACCTCCATTTACAATATTTCCCAAGAATTCGAGAATACCTTCTGGAAACCAATGGGGACATCCAAAATTCCCTACCTCGCGTTCTAGTTAACCAATTTGATGCTGCAAAATTTAATTATTTGACGCTTAGAAAACGAATTTTAGACTCTGGAAGTCAGAACACACCGGAAATCCGTAGCAATATAAACGTGACTCCTATGACAGGTAAAACAAACCTTTTACTGGCATTACTACCACGACAAAGTCTGTGGGAGCTGGATCCGTCCGATCCTGATTTTCCTAACTCCTATCTTTTGTCCGAGGAGGGTGGAGGCAGTAGCGTTTATAGATTTCAATTTCGGGGGGAACCTGATCTGGTATTTTAACCCTGCTCATGGGCACTGGGAAGATTACTTCCCACCTACATAATCTTACAAAAGATACCTGTGGAAAGCAGAGTACCCACTAAAATGTATTAGCCTTGCTTTTACAACGTTGGAAAAACTGATTATCACATGTATTTAGCTCTGCCGTGTTTGTTCGAGCGATTCAGACATTAACCCATTTATTTTGAAAATTCAAAGGCATTTATTAGACATGAGGCTCTAGGATTTAGTTGCAGTTTTGGTGTTATGTTTGTACTGCTCAACAATTCTACATCACCATAACATCAAAAGAATTGAAGTATGGATAAGTATGCATAGACTTATACATGAACAGCCTGAAGTAAAAGACTATTTTTTATCCCCAGAATTAAAATGTAAAGATAAAATTTGGCAAATAAAATATATTTTCTTAAATGCTATTGTTTAATTGATAATAACCCCCCCCCAAAATGTGAGAAATTCAAAAGCTAAACAAATGGCCCATGAAAGGGTTAAACCTTATTGTTTCTAGAATTACTATAATTGTTTTAAAAATAAATGTTTTATAATAATCGCTTTACATTTTCGAAAGGGAGGGCAGGGCCCCCTCCCCCCCAATCCCTTAAATACGCCACTAGGTGGAAAGTGATCGATTAAGAGAAAAAATGTGTGTTTTGAGAGCTGAACTTTCGGTATGGGATTCTATCTGTCTATATAGATAAAAATGTAAAGGTTCAGTTGTTTTGCGGTGTATGCGAGGTGGATTTGGCTAATTCCTACCCTAACTGCTATTTTTCACTGCAGCTGGCAGTAGAAATTCGGCGTTTTCCGCTTTCTCTTCTATTTAACCAGACAGCCACTGCAAAAGCGTAGCTGTGTACAGCTACAGGTAGGATAAAGCTGTTCGTCCGTTCAAAATCTCAAATCTCCGACGGTTCTCTCACTTTCTTCGAAATTTTGACACAGCGTTTCATTCGAATACGCGCGTGTTTTTAAATGTGACATTCGGTTTCGCATAGATGTCACACTTAAAATAGTTCAAAATTCGTCTTTTACGCTTCAAATACTCAAATTTTGCTTTTTGTTGCATCAAACTCAGTCAACTAGAACCGGAGATACGGAGGTTTTCGGTTTCGCATTGTATTTCTATGGCGGTTCTAGAAATCTCGAGAAATATTGGTCCTAGACGTTCGGTAACCTCACTTTTGGGGACTTATTTTTGGCGCCAAATTTGGCGATATTTTGCCAAAAGTCGCCCAGCTTGGCGACATTTTGATCATTTGGCGTATTTTCCCCATGGGGTTTGTAAAGTTGCTTTTGCTGCATTAAAATGACATAATAGCCCAATATTTCTCTTCTATGACGTAATCAAAATTCCCGCTTTATGTGGAATCCTCGAGAAATAGACTCTCCTGGAAGTTTCTTGTAGCTTATGTCCTACCTATAAATACAAGCGCTATAAATACAAGAGGCCCCAGTTCAGTGTGGATCAAGCTCTGAGGGAGTATGCTTGCTTTGCCCTGTGACAGAAGAGGTGTTTTCGCGCTTGTTTAGGAAGCTGATTTTAAAGTCCTGTGTGTTAATTCTTTATTACTGAGGGATTGCTTGTAATATCTCTCGTATATTTCCATTGAATTTTTACCTGTGGAAGTGCTTTATTTTGTGTGAGAGATACTGCATACGTGAGAGCTTCAGATCTAAGCGAGCTACTGTTGGATTGTGCTTGTGAATCTTGTACAGCTGATAGTTTGACGAAGTTGTAGAAGCAAGAAGAATCCTGTTAGCGTAACATTTGTTATTTTCCTTCGGCTGCAATGTAAATATGCAAACGTGTAGAAAAAAACTCTTCCTGTACTGTGCGAAGCACACTGTGTGCTACGCATATATACAGTCTGATCCTGGATAGATTTTTATAGAGCCCGACTTGCTTCCTCCGCATTATGCTAGAAAATGAAATTATAACCCATAATGTGAAATTTCAATGTTCATATGGTCCCCTAACGGTTTACCGTTGTGGGGCATTTTGAAACGTGAAAGAGTGATTCAACTCAAAATGTTTCAATGAATCTTGGTCGTAAAAGGATGAATGTTTTTATAATGTGCATGAAATTGTATAAAGAAAAATTTCCTAAATATAACTCATAGGACCGGGGACCGCATAAAAATTTAAGAAGTTTCGCTAATTTTATAGGTACATTTATTATTGACTTCGATTGTTTCTAATACAATTTCGAGCATTTTTGCAATCGGAACTATGTGTCTCTGACTCTTCAGGAAATGGCCATTGGATTAAACACTTTAAAACGTTCACTAGTAACATCTTACTAAAAATTGCATAAATTAAAGTAAAAGTTGTGACGGTATAATAAGGTATTATTTTTCTAAGTAAGCGGTATATTCACCTGTTCAACTTTTATAGTATATCATTTTCAGTACTTCTCGAGTTTGAATGTCCAGTATGTATTCCATTACTGCACTATTTTAGAATACGGATGACCACGAGTTTTAAGATAAAGCCGAACAGTTGCTATGCTTTTCAACTTCACCACACTGTGTGGTTAAATGATACTTGAATTGCCTTTCACAGTTCACGCACTGAACGTTATCTTATACCTCCCAACTTTTAAGATAAGCTTTCCCATACCATTACAATGATACTAGAAACAATCATGATCGTTGCACGCACTAAGTTCGGTAGGGTGGCATTTTTCAGATTTCTTTCATTTTCGTGCTGCCGTAAGCAAAGCAACTAGTCTATTCTCAATACACTTGTAATCCAACTGATTTTGTAACTGTACCTCCTTTTTTATATAGAAAAAGAAACAGCTTGCAACATTTATAAAATCAATTTTTCAAGTTATGAAGACAACACTGCTAGAGGAAAAAGACTTAAAACAACTAAAATAAGAAATTTACATTTATTGAATTTCGTAATAAAACTCAACGTCTTTCGTAACAAACTTATTCAATAAGGGATGTAACCAGCAGATATATGTACACACTACTTAGCAAAACCCAGCTGCTGGAGCGTGCTCAGGGATACATAGACAATGACGTTATACCATGTTATTTATTGAGCACAGAAAACCGACAGTAGATATATTATCTGTAGTTCTCAATAGCTTTCTCTTTGAATGATGCTTTCACACTAATTAAGGAAATTCAATCTATAAAAACTTAACAGTCCAGGTTGGTCTCACTGCAAGGTCTCACTTAAAGATACACCAGCGTACGATAAAGATTCTTCGGGGCTCTTCAACACTGCCTTATTCCGAGACGTTCCTGTGCCCTTGTCTCTGGAAAAACAGAAGAAATGTTAAAACGCACGTCTGGCAATTTGATTACATATGCACAACAGTGTTTTCCGAACTACGCCTATTTGAGTGCAGCTTATTTTCGAAGTTGATATTTTTTTCGTAAATACAACAACCTACAGAGTTCCATTTTGGCCAGCACGTTTGGAAAACTTTCTTAAAACACCTACCTTTCATATCAAACCTCAAAACACACCTACAGTAGGTGCATAGAAAACACGAAAAAAAAATAAAGCTCTTTTTGAGGATATCAGTGTGTCTGTCGCTCTGCTTCGTGCGTACAGCGTATAGCTAGCCTAAATCAGAGCATATCACTTCCTTTTGACCTGACAAAGATTTTACTTAGCCCTAATACCGCATTACACTATTCCGACTAGCATAAATAAGAAATAGATTAAAAATACATCTCAGCTTTTAACTCGCCGTTGGCTTTGTCCACATAAAAAGCAGGAATACCAACTACTTTTTGGGTTCCCGCTCTGGCCGAAGCCAAGTTCCCAGGTGGCGCGACTTACAGACCCGTGTGTACTTGTAAAGTCCGGGATTCCTGGTCTTCAAGCGATCAACTAAGTGTAACTGAATGAGGTATTCCCGATATAAAGTCTTAAGACTGAAGCGCAGTTTACGAGTCTTCCATGCTTGGCAATGTAGCATGGTAATCTTCTCCGAAGGAAGCGAAGACCGATATTTTGTCCGAAATCGAAAAATGAAAATTTATCCACGACAGTACAAAGTCGTAAAACTAGCGAGAAAAAAATATTGTTTTGACCCCCCCCCTTTTGTCCCGAATCTTCGGCAGGGTCCATGGCAACGAACGGCCTCTACGTGGGACACCTTTATTACATCCGTAATTGGATGAATTTGAGACGCCATCGCACTACCTTTTCTTTCAACTGTCAAAGCCTCGAAGCTTTCCTCCGCCAGTTAGTTCCCACCCGGTTAGTTCTTTCAGAAAATAAGCCGTGCAACTCCAAGCTCCAAGCCACTGAAGCCGATCAGTTTCGGGAAACCGCCGTCGCATTGTTGGGACATATGTTCACGGGTCACCCATTTTGCACGCAGCGGCCCATTGTGAACGCCCCAGCCAGCTAAGGATCGATCACCGAGTCAAGGACCTTCGACAGCGGACATGGGAGCCAGCTCAGATAGAACACTACCAGGACCAGAGAGACCGTCAACACCGAGGGAGCGGGTGCCCCTCCAGTTGGGCCGCTGCGCATTCACACCCTCAGATCAGACAAATCAACCAGTGCCCTCGTGAACCCCGAGCTGTTGTCGAGTATTGGCCATTCTGAAAGAACTAACTACCCTGCCTAGCCTATCCTATTTATCCTACCGCGCCCAGAATTTGCGACCCGTACAAAGTTGCTGGAACGAACGCTCACCTAAATTCTAGAACCGAAAAATTAAAAAGGAAGAAAGACAACAGCCGTAGCTTATACTTTCGAGTATCTGCTGCTTAAAGATACACCAGGTAGGGTCTTCCTGAAAGGAAACTGCTGAAAAGTAAATTCACACAAAACAATGATATCTTACACTTATCTGAAATACTTATTATCAACAATACTTATCTGAAATTGTTTTGCTTCTTTACTGACAAGCAATTTTCAACGTCTCCTATTGACACGACAGCCTCTGGTGGGGTAAAGCCTTCCCGAGAACCCTCTTCAATTCCGACCTCCTCCTGGCCAACGTTTTCCAGTCAGCAACACGTAAAGGCTTAAGGTCTTCTTCCACACCATCAGCTTGGGTCTACCGCTTAACTTCGATGTCTCCTGATACAAAAATACAGAACGTCTGAGAACAAGATTCATGATGCAAACACGCCAATCTACGGGCATTGCAAGAAAGCTGTTAGCAACCATCGTTATTAAGGCTCGATTCAGAGATTCGAAAGTTCCAAGAATGGAAGCAATCACCGAAGAATATTTCTTATAATTGCTAACATTAGTTCGTAAAGGATTCCTTGGTCAGAGGTCTTAAATTCTAAACGCGTATTCAAGTTATATCTGGAGAAAACAGACCAAAACTCTAGGTCTAGATCGACAGCCTAGCAGCGGGACCTTCACACTTCAGCCGTCTACCAATCACTATCTCCAAGAGCGTTACGCAAAGTGCTTGGAATTCATACCCAAGTCTAGGAACAACGATAGCCACAGATGGGGAAATTGCAATTGCTAATCGAAAATACCCAGCAAACACACTGCTGCCCGCAAAATGACGGCCGGGTACCCGTCGTGCTGGCAAAGTGCCGTCTACCGGGAGCATGGTAGATTGCCATCGTCTGGAAGTCACTGGAGTGCCAGTGTCTGAAAAGTGCATATTCGCCAGTACATAACTGGTAACGGCGAACTGCCATGTGTCTATGACATGCACAGAAAAGTTAACGGCGTGGTACTGCTTACAATGTACCGGACCAGCACTTTTTGGCAGTAATGGGCCTGTATATATTTCGTAGTGTTGGCAAAAATTTCGTTATTTTAATTAAATAATATTGTTTCACATTCATACTGTGTAGAAGTGTTAGGGGATATAAGTTCCGGGCACCCAAAGGCAAGGGTCACTGCTAAGATTTTTTTTCTTTTTTTTTTTGAGGGAGGGGTGTAAGGGGAGAAGTTCATATTGTGCCTTCAAATATTTTATCACTAAAAACTAAAATAACACAAACGAGTTCAGTATGCTATAAAAATGTTTACTACAGCGACAGTGAAACCCCCACTATGTACAGAATTATGAATTTTATTCTTAAAATATTTATAATTTATATTAATTTTTTACAATTTTGCTAAACTTTTCCTGAAAAACATATTTGGAGGACTTTTTTCTACGTTAAGCTCCTGTAGTTATTTTGTTAGAAATTAAGCAACGATCCAGTATTTTCATGTAATAGTCAAAAATAGAAACGCAATGGGGTTCATTTAGGAATTATATTTTCTTTATTCTATGTTTCGATTTCCCTTACGGGGCCTCATAAGCCGTCTCTCTCTCTGCCGAGGAATCCTAAACGATCTCCAATGAAGGCAGCAAAAATCGAACTATCTTTTTATTTGGCAGAAAATGTTTGTGAAACGCAGAGTTAATATTAGTGGTGTGGTGGGGGGTTTGTCGCCAAGCTATTTACTGCTTCAGTCATGTTTTGAAAATTGACGAATTACATTCCAACGGAAATGGCAACCCCTCTCTAATGCCATTTCGTGAATTGTAAAGTGCTCTTTTTTCGGATCTCAAGGCTTTAAAGTTTTTATTTGTTTCATGGGATTTGCAGCTTTCCAAAGTGTTTAATTGGTATTTTTAAACTGTTCCAGACTAACAAGATTAGTTATGAGATAGTTACAAGATAGTTAGGAATAGTTACTTTAATAACACTATTTCAACGGTGAGGTTCTTGTTAGTTCACATTTGCATGCCTTGGATTTAACAGGATAATACCCTGGATTAATTAGAAAATAACAGGTAAATTTTTACTTACACTGTTTTTAATATACAAAATCTCATTGCATATTATAGTGTATAAAAGTATTTTCCTTCAAAAAATTTGAGTCATGTAGGTACAACAGGTATATAGAAATTTGTTTTCAGAATAGCTAACATCAAAAGAATCATTTGATCAAAACAAAATGTACAATAAAGCAAAATGTTACTATAAAGTTATGTGTAACCATATATATATATGTAGTGCAACTTTATTAATTATATCCTATATGATTTTGACTAATATATATATATATATATATATATATATATATATATATTATACATACATATATCAACCGTAAAGTATTATAACTCATTTATAAAATGTCTTAATTATGAGATAATGCAATTGAACTGTTTACAAATGATTTTATGTAGTTTTTGAAATGTGTTACCGCCTCTCTCGTAAAAAAGTATCTTTTGCAACTGAAAATTCGCAAGAAAATTGCAGTTTTTGAAAACTGCACACAATTCACTAATTTTGGGCGAGCATAATTTGCAAACGATAAACTTTTTGTTGTTTTTTATCTTTTATGTATGTAGTTTTTTTTATCTTAAAATGCTACCCTTAAGCAATGTTTTTTTTTTTTCTGAAATGGGTTGATGAATAAGCCTCCCTACCCCGGATCCGCCATTGGCTCATAATTATAGCAGCGTTACTGTAAATAGGCCCTAATCCGGTACCGTGCCATCATATTGTAGTCACTGTTAAGGTACCAGGCCAGTGCCTTTATTTTTAATAATAGCCGGCACCCGGCCGTTTCATTTTGGGTATTATAAACTTCATGGGCCAGTGACTTTATTGTGAGTAACGGCCGGCACATGCAGTATGCCAGCAGAGTGCCGTTGCCTTCCCGGGCTTCTGGCAAGGTACTTCTCTGGCGACCACTTTTGGTACGATTCAGTTACTTTTTGCAGTGCCGGGCCAGTGCTGGACGTAAAGGTAGAAAGGAACTGGAAAGTTACTCCGCCAGCAGGTGTGTGTTTGCTGGGTAATAATTTAAAATTGCAATTTCAAATGAAGAAATTGATTATCTTACTGACAAGTAAAATTCAAAGAACTTTTCTATTTATAATTTATTTGACAGTGTATAGATATGTATAGATTGTGTATAGATTTGACAGATCAATAGACCTTTCTGTATTAAAATTTTTGGCATTTTACAAAATGCGATACAGTAGAACCTCGATCTATCTTTTTCAAGGGGTGCGTAGTAAAAAACGATGCATGCGGGAAAACGACGAATGCGGGTTAAAATCAATATAAGAAGAAAACAGTATTTATGAATACACACAATGTATATGGTATACCAAAAATACTAAATTTGTTACCAAACTGTAAAAGAAACAATTTGAAGTTGTGTAGAAATTAAGTGATACTTACTTTTTAAAAATCGGTAATTTTACACTGGGTTTTTCATTAATCTTTTAATTAAAGAAAGTTTTCAAGATTTACAATTTTTTTGTCTTTTTATGTGTATTATTGTTTGTATATAAAAGTCATATAGTTTCAAATATTTATTGCGTAGGATAAACTAGCAACTCGTGTTGGCTCAGTCTTATCGGCATGAATATTATTCTCAGCTTCTTCGCGATTATTTTCATTTTTAGGGTCACATTTCTTCCATTCTTAGGATACCGCACGTTGCTACTTCTGAATCAATGGAAATATAATCACTACATTTCACACCTTACTCATCCCTGCTAGACGGAAGAACTCTTCACCTATACCATCATCAACCCACGACAACTGACAGATATCATACCAGGAAGTTATTCGATTTGTAAGCCATATTGATCCACGTGATCTTTAAATTCATTTCGGCCGGAAGAAACATTTTACAAGCGATGAATGCGGGAAAGTGAATTTTTGACGAACGATACATGCGGGTTTTGTTAACGTTATTTGAATACAGTTTGTGCAGGGACCATAGAAATAAAACGATTAATACGGGAAAATGATGAATGCGGGAACGATAGATCGGGGTTCCACTGTATTACAAATGCGATAAAACATTATTTAATATCTTTGAGTTTTACTAATATATCAAGATTTTTTTCATACTTACATAGCTTACATAGTAAGCCATACTTACATAGCTTTTTACATAGCTTACTTTAATTACGGTTAAGTAATAAGCCAGTGATAGTAAATCAGCTTACATTTCTTGTAAATGTTTCGCATATAGCATACTAACCGCCTCCGGCAACCAGTTGGTTCACCATCTTAATAAATCTTGTTCGGAGAGAATCTTGTTTCTCACCGGCTTCCTTGGCACTGAAATCTCCGATTCCAACAGAATTTAAAATTAAGATAGTTACAAGCAAGGATGGCCCTGCTGACATAAAAAAGGCGCCCTCTTTTATGGTGGTTATGGTTACCGTGTCGGGCCGCCCCTGGTTACAAAAATAAGATGGTTTAGTGATAAAAACCTACAAAAAAGGTACAAATCATTTTCATCCTATATTAATTCCGACGAACTTCTAGATATATTGGCCGTTATCAAGAAACGGAAAGGGGGAAAAAAGGAAGAAAATCTAAATACGCACTGAAGTGCTATATATTAAAAGCGGATTTTAATCCATATGTCTTCCCTATTTTCTTTCCTTATACCATGAAGTTGGAAAGTATCATAATTCATGAGTGTGATTAAAACAAAATTAAAATTGATATCTCTATCATCCTTTTTCTGGATGTAATGCAATACAAATACAATGGGGAAAAAGCTGCTCAGAAAAAATGCATAATTCGAGCTCAATGAAAGTTTCAAAACTTATTCAGGTCAGGGGCGTAGCCAAGGGAGGGGGGGGCCTCATGGGGTCATCACCCTCCCCATGAGGAATTTTTTGCCATACAAAATGTATATTCTTCACTACATTTCAGTACAATAATGTACTCTAATGTACAATAATGTACTCAAATGTACTACTTCAGTTATCACACACACGTATACATATATATGAGTTGTAGTAGTCGTAACCCCCCCCCCCATGAAATATTTCTGGCTACGCCATTGATTCGCATGGTGTAATCTTTAGCCAAGTGAACCATCGTTAAATGATGCTTAAAATATTATTTTAACACCATTTAACGATGATAGAACATCAGTCACGTGATACAGTAGGTTTCCTTACAAATGTATAATGCTGCAGATTTACTTGTTATAAAAGGTTGTAATTTTGCACGCCGTGAAAAAAAAAGCATGCTGATGGCATGCGTCGCGCCTCATTGCAGAGACGGCCCGAGGGGCGTGCGGGGCCTCTTCTCTATCATGTCTTATGCGATAGCAATAAAATGGCCCAGGAGCGGGGCCTTAGGCGATCGCCTACATTCGCATCCCCCCCCCCTTGGGCCGGCCCTGCTCATTGAATTAAGATTTCGTAACATAAAATTAAACCGTCTAACAATTATTTCAAATTTGCCTGCGAAAAAGGAAATCTGATGTTTTATTTATTAAAAACTGCGTATTCTATAAGTTTGCGTCATCTGTCTGCGGCTTTGTAAAATAAAAACTCGTAATCTTTTTTTTAATAAAAAAGATAGTTTTTTGTATATTATGGAAACAGTGTTTTTTTTCCTGCTTTCAGTCGCGCGATAAAAAGTACCCTGTTTGTTAATCCAGGACTTTTAACTGTCTTTATTCCAAATTTCATCCAGATCCGTCAAACCGTTTCAGCGTGAAAGTGTAACAAACATTGACATTTATATGTTAGTAGGATAAGATATGAATACTTTCTTGTTTATCTTGTTAAGTTTGTGTGTGTGTGTGGGGGGGGGGGGGAGGGTATTTCGAAGACTCTTCGATAGCTGAAATATTGACAGATACAATGTTAAGAGTGACAGGCTGTGCTTTGCTCGCCTGACCAATACGAGCATGAAAGTTACTTAACAATTATCAGAACACGTGTTGGAAACTGTAGAAAACCGGTTCTAATTATGTACTTCTCGAACTCATTCAGAATCATTAAATGTTTCGGTATACGATGTCCACATTGGGCAGAGCCCGATTATGAGCAACTGGAGCTCCGAGCATTAATGAATTTGTGCCCCCTTCCATCTATGAAACTTGCTTTATTTTTCATAAAACTTTGATTAAAAAGACTATTTCAGAACATTTGATATTGGGGGCCCTTTCGAGCCGGGCCCCTGGGCAAAGTCCCTATTTGCCCATGCGATAAGGCTTTGACATTGGGTTTAAATTACGTTCTCTCTGAACCAGGTATATCGATGGGACGTCACTGCCCTCTTCCTCCAACCAATCAACTGTAGAATTGAATTTTATTTGCTCTGAATTTGATTGATTGTGCATTTTTCACCAAACACGTGATTGAAGTGAATATCGTTCGTCGAAACGATTTGTTTGTATCGAAACTAAATATCGTTATAAACAACGCTATTTAGTTCCGATTTCATGCTTCCCGGAATAATTTTATTTATGTACGTACTGTTATAAATTTTAACTGAACTGTTCGCTGTAGTTATTTATGTTATGCCCAGGTTCTCAAACGGCCATTTTACCAAACTTGCTCTCATCCACTTCAACAATTCATTGCCACACCACCACTGGTGAAAGAGAATTCCTTATCTGTCAGTCTACTTCTGAAAGAATTCTTACTAAGGTTCACAGTTGGAAACACTTATTCACATATATAAGATCAAACATAGCACTGATTTTCTGGTCGTGAGATATTAAATTTGGGAAACTTACTTTCGATAATGATTTGTAAAACTAACTTTGGCATATTTAGAAACAACTGCTTGAGATGATTGTTAGGTTGCAACTCAATTAATTCAAGCTGCAAATCGGACCTCACTGATTCACAATTTACGTTGAAAGGCATGGTAAAAATATCCAATTCTGCTTGATTGGCACTGAAATCTTAAAATCTGCTTTCGAACTCAAAATGCAGATTTTTTTCAAGCCATCTTCATAATTCTTAATGTGGAAATATAATATATCAGTATATACGAATTTTCTTTTATTTTCCGTCGGACCAGCAAATTAAAATTCTATAAGCGGGCCGGATGAAACTTTCCGGAGGGCCGGATTTGGCCCGCGGGCCGTAGTTTGCCCATCCCTGATCTATTTCATTATAAATAAACGCTCTGATATAAGCATTCACCGCCGTACCCACGGGGGTGGATCAGATCGTCTTGCCCTCAACCGAAATCTAAAATTTTGTAAACAAAACAATAATGAAGTCCTTTTTGTGAAAAGTTCAGCATTTTTAACCGTTTGCTCCCCCTCAGAAATGTATCAACACTCCCTAATCTCAAAAACCTCTATATCTCTAAATTTCTAAATTCACTACATTACGATCAAAATTCAATGTATTTTTCTTATTTATCTAAAAAAAATTTCCTTTAAAACCTCTATCTTGAATTTTAGTTAGTGCAAATTACAAAAATCAGTGCTTAAGAATAATTTTCTTTATCGAAAATTGCAAGTACTCATGCGTCTAAAGATGCAAAATGAAGCAGAGAGAAGGGCGTATTTTTGCTCTAAGGGATTCTCCCAGCTTTTGGTAACCTTAGAAAGCTATCAGAAACTGAAGAAGTTAGACACCAAACGTCATTGAAAGACTAGTTTTATTGTTAAAGAAACACATTTAAATTTTTAAAAGTGTTATGGATGTATGTAAAATAAATCTGCAATCATACCGCTCTACTTTTCCAAAGCAGAAAAAAAAAACGTTTTTAATTGGCATCATTAAAAACCTTTATAGGTCGAAGCCTCTTTATCTCGATTTTTATTCTTCTCTCATCAGATTCAAGATAGACAGGTTCGACTGTACTGAAATACTGTGAAGCAGGTTACTTGTAAATCGCGGAATGAAATTTACGATTAAAAATTAAAATAATACTGAAATATTATCCTTCATAATATTATTGTCGTCTGTCTCTTTCTTATCAATAACTTTCCAAACTTCTGCAACATTTGATACCCAAAAAGACCAAACCTTTTCCTTCCAATTCATTTTGAGTTCTCAACAAGAAAAACAAGACCAAAAGAAACGCAAGAAAAAAGGAAAAACCATTCCATATATTTGTGACGATTTCGAATGTTCGTGAGGTTGGCGCAAGTGATAAAGCGCAGAGAAAGACGCTTCTCCTGCTACGGAGTTGCATTTAACGTCCCCCCCCCCCAGAAATTAAGGGTCTCGGGGGTTAATCTTATGATTCCTATAATAAGAAAATACAATTTACGTTCGTGATCGTCTGCTCTTTGCGAGACGCGCTGACGCGTAAAACTGACGTAACACTTTAAGTGGAATAGAGCATTTCGACAAGCCTAGCAGCCAAAAAGTTACCTCCTTCTGCTTCAAACACAAAGTTAAATTAATAGGAGGGGACACTTCTCTTAGAAATTGGAATAACGCCGTTGTTGCTAACAGATGGCTCAACGAACATTGGGCAACTGCGCATCTCAGGTTGTTTATATTTCCATCGAGGTGAAGCGCAGCCTTCGCAATTAGTAACGGGCCTGCGCGTGTATTTTGATGAGCCATCCAAAGAGGCCTACGGATGTTCGAGTCTTCACGTATACATCAGGCATTTCTTAAGCTTCCCAGTGCTTTCAAACGTTATTTAATGTAGTTTTAAGTAGTAATTGTGTTACTAATTGAAGTACGAACCCATGATTAATTTGTTTGCTATGATACATATTGACATAAAGATTTTTTTTTTTCCTCTAATGGGCAGGCACTGGCCACAAGCCTTTGCCATAACTACCCGAAGGTGTGGCCATTTTATTATGGGGGCACCCAGTGGGCGGCCACGTTACCCCCTATGAAGGGACGGACACATAGACAACCACGCCCAGTCGGGGATCGAACCCCGGCCGCCGGGAGTTGAACCCGAAACCGGAGTACGGTGCTTTACCCACCATACAACTCGGTCGGCACATAAAGAAAATAGATGCATATAATTTGAAGGAAAAACAAAGTAGCGCTTACTCTCATGATTCACGATTGCTTATTTTAGTTTCACAAGTGGATATTTAATATACTTTAAAATAACTAAATACACACATGAGAAAGACATTTTTATAATGAATATTTCATGAACGTAGTCGTATTTCCTACGTTATTTTAAACAATTCAAGATTAATCTTTAACAAATGATGTATTAAAGCGCATTTCAGTGTTTTCGGGATATCCTGTATATTGGAGAAAATTGATAAAATACGCTCTATAGCGCGATCCCTGAATTAATTATTCTTTAATAAAACATTTCATGTAGTATATATTATTCTTTTGTCGCTTTCTCAATCGAACTTTGGAATTGAGCAAGCATAATGAACGCTTGTACAAAATATTAACTACATTTGAAGTTTCTGTATAAACGAGCAAAAATCAATAACTTATAATTTACTGTATTTCTGCACTGTACCAGATGTAAGTCGGAATCACATAATCAAGGCATATATAACTGATAGATAACATTTTTAACTGGCAAAATTAAATTGTCTAAATAGTATCACAACGTCATGCTTATTTAAAAGAATAAAAACTACTCAAGTAATACGATTTCTGATTAAAATAATTTATTTATAAATAACACATGAGTAATTATTCACTAAACATTATTTACATACATATTTTTATAATTTCTAAATACATTATAAAAGTGTTCACGTACCTTTACATTCAGAGCAAAATGTTCGAATTTTAGGATAAATTTTCATGAAAGAAAATGGCGCAAGATTCACAAAACGATTACCTACATCTAAAGTTCTTTAGTACGACAAAAGTAGAAAAAATTGTTTTAAAATAATAAAATAATACAACATTTATAATACTTAAAATAATAAAATAGAACACTTTGACTGGGGGAAAACAGGCCTCAATGATAAACTCATTTTTAGCGATGGCAACTCATACGTAGGCCCGTTGCTAATAACGACGGCCCCGGGTGAAGTATGGAGATCGTTGAATTAACAGAACTTCAAAAAATAAATGCATAGACTTATTAAATTGATATATAATAATTTCTGGCTTTGGATGTGTTTTAATTACATAATTTTCTTAGAATACTATTTTATAATTAATACAGGCAATAGTTTCGAAGCGAAGTAATATTATGTATGTAATGCCATGTTATTATTTTGCCCAAAAGCTCTATTTTAAGAAATATTAGTAAATTTAGAAGAATGAAGTATGTGTGAATGCAATATTTAAAAATTCTTCATAATGACGACCACTCAAACAAGCAGTATTTACATTTATTTCATGCTGTGACAAATTTTAATACAGCTTTAAATTCCTGCTAAAAAAACTCATTAAAATATTAAATTCATATTACATAAAGAACTCAGTAATAAATTCAAAGCCATTTTATAATCTAACTATATACCGTGGCGACGAAAACTTCTTTTCTGTGAACCACGATATACACACTCGTCAACAAATATAAACTCAATAATTTAATAATCTTAAGATAGTAACACATGAATAAAACAAGAAAGAACAAAAATCTAAGGCAGCCACGCAAGCAAAAGTGAAAAAATAACTAATATTTAGTGCTCGCGTTAATGTCATTCACATGCTACGTTGGAAATTAAAAACAAGTAAAATATTGACATAAACTTTGTGAAAAACACACATAAAATGATACTTATAATAATATACGATCGTTTCGACTGAAAATTTATTCAGTCTTCATCAGCCAAAGCTCTGTCTCACAAAACAGCGGGAACTGAAAAAGAAAAAAAAAATGGAAGAAAATCCGAAACACTTTCAGATTTTAAATGCGCATTAAAGTGCTATATATTAACAGTGAATCATATTTATGCGCCGTCCCTGTTTTCTTCCTTATTCCCTTAAGTTGGAAAGTATCATTATTCATGAGTGTGTCGTATTTTTCTTCCTTGAACATAAAAACAATCTTTCTAATCGAAATCTATCTTAAAATCGCCTACTAAAACTATTTTACAATCTTCGCCAAGTACACTACAACTATTCTTTACCGTTTTAAATATTGTTTCGAATGTGCATCATAATCCATGAGTGTGCCGTGTTTGTCTTTCTTAGGTCAATTCCTACTTTAACGGCCCGACTCTCACCAAGGTGGCGATAATTAACACATGCAAATACCATGACGAATTTTTGTATTTATGTGGCAATCGTAATTTAGAATTAAAATGGCGATTTGGAACAACATGCAAGTACAGCATTCCTTTACACCTTTTATTTATATTGGGTGGCCAATTAATGTAGTTTTAATAATTAAGTATCTTCAAATTCCTTAACGGGTGCGTTTATCGCTCATTTGTTCACTTTTGTTTGCATCTATTTCTTTTGCGAGCGTTGAAACTTGTGCATAACTCCTGGAGACCCATGACTGCAAAGCGCGCCAATTTGCGGCGATTTTTTTTGGTTGACGAGAGTGGGGGCGTTAAAATCAACTCTTTCTTGTACCATAAAACACATATTTGGAATCGAAATCTATCTTAAAATCGCCTAATGAAACTTTTACAATCTTCGCCAGGCATATTCCAACTATACTTCACCATTTTAAATACTGTTTGGAATGGTCACCATAAATCCATGAATGTACCGTGTTCTCTTTCCTTGTTACATAAAACACGTCGGAATAGAAATCTAATAAAATCGCCTACCATAACTGTTTAACAAATTTCGCCAGGCATAGTCAAATTATACTTCACCTTTATAAATACCATTTGGAAAGTGTATCATAATCTATAAGTGTACCGTGTTTGTCTTCTCTGTTGTATAGAACACTTCTTCGGAATTAAAATCTATTAAAATCGCCTACTAAAACTATTTTACAATATTCGTCAGGCGTTTCCCAAGTATACTCGAAATATATTCATAATAAATTGTCGCGTTTTGGCACCAAATTTAGCGATCCATTATCAAAAATTGCAAACCTTGTGCGACTTTCAACATTTTATTAACGCCCTCTCCTCCTCTCCACATTATCTGGCAAACACATTTGAAGAGATCTTCACCGCAACAGTTCATATCTGCAAAACTTGTCGACAAGATCGCGCAGACAAAATTCTCGTACTGAGCGAAATAGCACCCTAGTGTTAAGAAGCATGTTGCCACTTGTTCGTTTATCTTTTTCAGTTACCATTATTTTGTGAAACGAAGAGCTTTGATGAAGACTGAATAAATTTTCAGTCGAAACGATCGTATCTTGTTATAAGTATTATTTTATGTGTGTTTTTTCACAAAGTTTTTATTTATTTTAAAGTTTAACACCAGTATTTCGAGTGTCTTTTTTTCGAAGTAAAATATTATTTATCAGTCAGGACGGGAAATTCTTTATTCTTTTACCGCCAGAATCGCTGCACGTCACTAGATTTCCAATGTTCACATAATTAAAACTTATTTGGGGTACCAAAAATCCAGCGTAGCAGCTATGGAGTGTGTCCATTCCTATAATATATCTCTGGCTTGAAAGCAAATTAGTCTCGTATTGGATTTCCTTAAGAGAAACCCTGCTTTCAGTGACGTAGCCACAGGGAGGGTTAGGTGGTCATAACCCCCCCCCCATGAGGAATTTTCTTCGTCATACAAAATGTATATTCTTCACTCCCTTGTCACACACACGTATACATACGCGAGTTACAATAGTCGTAACGTCCCCCCCCCCCACCATATGAAAAAATCCTGGGTACGCCACTGCCTGCTTTGAATATCAAAAACGATTTAAATTTGATGTAGTGCCATTAAATAAGGAACACCAGTAAACTTTTCTCTCTATTCTAAAAAAAAGTAACGGCCGCTGTCAAAGCTTGTTGGGCTATCTCCTTCTAACCCGTGGGGATTTGAGTTTCGACTAAGGTGTCCACAGATTCGAAAAATTCCGAGGAACCTGATAAGCCGACTTGAATTTCGAAAATCGAATTATTTTAGAAGATATTGATAAAAAGCAAAAAATAAACTTAATGGTTGCCAGATTTGGAATAAAAGCATTCATTCCTTTGCAACAAAGCAATTCCAAGTATGTAGAATCGCGTGAAATTGACAAACATGAAGTAGAATGACACCCAATTTTAGGCCAAATTAAAAAGCTTATGAAATAAGTAACTCGAAGTGTGTTACACAAAGTTGACAATTTTCAAATAGAGTTTCTCCAAAACAGAATAATGTTACGAATTTTCGGGGCAACCCGCTGCTCTGGGGCTTAAAATGGTTTAAAATTCGTATTCTACGCTTCAAATAGATAAATTTTGCTTTTTGTTGCATCAAAATCGGCCAATCAGAACCGGAGAAATGAGGTTTCGGTTTGCCATTGTTTTTCAATGGAGGTTCTAGAAAACTCGAGAAATATTAGTCCTAGAGCTTAGATCTCTTCACTTTTGAGGACTTATTTTTGGCGCCAAATTTGGCGATATTTCGCCAAAAGTCGCCAAGCTTGGCGACTTTTTGGTCATTTGGCGCGTTTTTCCCAATGGGGCCTGGAAGTTGTTTTTCCTGCATTAAAAACGCATAATAACCTAACATTTCTCTTCTATGACGTAATCAAAATTCACGCTTTATGTAGAACCCTCGACAAATAGACTTTTCTGGAAACTTCTTGTTCCTGCTGCGTCGGCTATTTATAGAAGCGCTCGTCGCCCCGACAGTTCAGTGTTGATCAAGCTTTGAGAGAGTGAATACGCTTGCTTTGTGAAGGAAGCTGTGTTTCGCGCTGTTTGTGAAGCTTTGAATTTAAGTGCTGTGTGTAAATTCTTCATCGCTGAGTCTTGAGAGACTGTTAGTGTTATTTCTCGTATATTTTCACCGAATTCTTGCCAGTGAAAGTGTTCTATTTTGTGTGAGAAATACAGCATTTGTGGGAGCTTCTGATCTAAGCGAACTGTCAAAAGCACATTACTGCTAGATTGTACTTGTGTACAGCTGATTGCTCTACGAAGTTCTAGAAGCAATAAAGTTTGTGTTCCATCCTGACAAGTGACTTTTTACTTGAACTTTTTACACCAACTGGACTTTAGAACGACGAACCCCAGGAGTAGCAGAGTAATTCCGCAACAATAACTAATTGTAACTGATTTTAAAAGCGCCATCTTGGCTTTAGGTACGATCCGGCAAAATGGCATCTTTCCAAGCAGGGTGAATCTAAACCGCAAGTTCCAAAAAACCCAGTTAGAATAAATCCATGTTAGAACCCAGTATCTTGAAAACGAAAAATAATTAAAATGCAAATTATTTTAAAGCCGGTTCGGTCCAGCTGTAGTAATTGCTACCAGTAGAAATATTTGGTGGCGTTCACTATGCCATTATAGCAGTTATAATACATTTTGGATATTTGCCAGCGCGGCGAGATGATATAATTCGTGGTGCTAAATACGCCAATCTGCAAAGGATTATGTAATATATGGATAACGGTTTTCCGGGAACCTTACATGAGCAGTCATAGGTTGTGAGCATGTGTCAATCGCCCAATAATGAAAAGTCGCCATGGGTGGCAAGCTATTCTAGCTGTTCCGTAGTTTTTATCAAGGGAAACATATGAAGTACTGTTTTCTTAGTGCTAATTATTAACTATACATATATGCAAGTCGCCAAATTATGAAAAATCGCCATAATTTGCTAATACGCAAGGTGTTCCATGGGTTTCACAAAATTAAAAAGTAGTGCGAAGTTTAAATTTTTATGTTCCAAAGAGCATGCAAGAACCAAGCAATATGTGGCTCTGTCAACTTGATAACATTCTATCTGATCCAACCTTTGGGTTTTGTTTGTTGAAATTATGCCTTTTTTACGATTAAGCCTTATTAGAGACCGGATGCCTCATAAGAAAAGTGGGCGCAGAGAGTCTATGGGGTCTCCGCGCCTAGTAATTTTTTTTTTTTTTTTAATCTGATGTGGACAACACACGACTTCCTTGCACGCTATTAAATCAAAAATATTTTCGGCGCACTTCATCTATACTTATTTTGTTTGAAAGATAAAATACTGCAGTAATTGTTTAGCGATTTTTCGGCAAAACTCACCAAGGTTGAAGACAAATGGCGAGATTTTGGGCATGGACCAAACTTTGACCAACTATCTCCAAATCTAGCTCTATTTCGCCAAAAATCGTCAAGGACGATGACAAATGGCGAGATTTCGGGCATGGACCAAACAATGACCGACTATCTCCAAATCTGGCTCTATTTCGCTAAAAATCGCCAAGGACTATGACAAATGGTGAAATTTTGGCCATGGACCAAACAGTGACTGACTGCAGATTTAATATACTGAATATATACATCGGCGTTAATGTATTGAAATTCTTTTGAGTGTTCCTGTCGCAGAACTATAAATGATAGAAACACTTTCTTCGAGAGAAATTCATTTTGTAACCCTGCATAGCATATATCACCTCCGAGTCGTTTGAAGTAGCCCTATTCCTCTAAAATACGCTTTAATGAATTTCTGCCCATAGAGCGTAATGTATTTCGAATCTTTTGGACGGCCCTGCAGATAAACTATTCAGTCGATTGGGACCAAAAGGGGAGGTGCACAACTACGTGTTACATCAATCCTAAATATAAAATTTCAACATTCTACGACCAATAGTCTGCGATTTGCGAGTTGCATACATACGTACGCACGAACAAACGTACGTACATACAAGATGCTTCGAAAAAAATTAAAATTAAATTTAGAGGTAGTCTAAATCTGTTTTTTCATCGAAATTTGGCCCCCGAAATTTTTCGGGATCAGATTACATCCTTATACTCCGTACAAGGAATTTATTATGTACAATTATTGGAAAGGATTTCAAAGAAAATGCTCGCAACATTATTTTTCTTCCTTTCCCAGTAACAATACCGAAAGCATAGGAACGCTTTGATAAAAGGAAGATAAAACCTTAAGAACTGCTGAAGAAATCGGAAATATTTTCATAAACCATGGGTGAAACAGGATAGCCCTTTTCTGGTGTTTCGGAAGAGTGAGAATTTCTTTCAAAATTAATGCACTTTGGACGATTTTATTTGCTTTTCCAACTGAACTACAAAGATAGGGGGCACGTCATCGAAAAAAATCCCGACATAGGGAAAATTGTCGAAAAATCGAACAAATGACAACCAAAAAAACGACCTGAAATTCCCTAAGCAAATTCTATAAAGATGAGAAATCCCTGCGTCGAAACCACAATGGAACAATTAGAATTGCTTTGGACGGCATCTTTGAATGGAGTCAAGTGCGATGTTCCTTTGCAAGTCCAGATTTAGGAATGTACAATGTTGCTAGAGGTGAAAACACTTAAAAACCTCTTCCAGTTGAATAACATATGCTAGATTGCTGAAGTCGAAGTGAATACACCTTTTGCCATCATGCGAAAATTTCATTGGGAAACATAGTATATCAAAACCTAAGAACTGCGGGATTACCAGATGGAGAGGCGGGAGACAGTTTGTGAAGATGACTTTCTAGTGCTAGAAGATTTTTCAACTTGTAAATTTTGCCCAGAAAAATTTTACGTTGTAAAAATATGGAGGGGGGTGTGGGAATCTTTGAAAAAGTTTTACAGGCAGTTGATTTTCATTAATTAGCAGACGATTTTTGAGAAATCCTCCAGAATAGTGAAAAAAAAATTCTGAACAGAATTCAGAACGTCTCCGGGAGAATTTACAAACGCGGCATTCTCCCCACTTTATTATGCACAATCCAAAGACTGGACCAGAGAAAACATATTGAACTTTACGTTTAGCAGATCCTGGACACTTTTTCAGGTTATCATTTGCGGAGACGAACAGACTTTGATGCTCTCGGAAAGATGACGCAGGGAAACGTACAAGGAAACCAAGATAACATTCTGGACAATCAATGCATCCACTTTGATTTGCAGAAGAGGGATGGGGATTTCCTGAGATTTGGGGGAAATCCGAGGTTGTTTTTTTGGTTGTCATTTGTTCGAAAGTTCTGCTGTTTTCCCGTTTTTCCCTTTCGCAGGGATTTTCGGGCTAATCAGAGTGACCTCAAACGATTTTTTTTTTTTTTTTTTTTTTTTTTTGTGGTATCTGCCTGGATATCCCTTTCGATTATAAGTATTGAACAGATTATGATAATTAACTTAGTGACTGAGGATGAAAAATCATACAAAAGCATGGTAATAGGATGCATTTTCTATTTCCGCAAGTACATAAAAAACATCAATGGCCTGGATTGATCTCAACTGAAGTAATCAGTCAGCCAAGAATTACGAACACGAAGGTAAATGTATAGGAGGGGACACTTCTCTTAGAAAGTTGGATAACGCTGTTGTTTCAAACAGATGGCGCTACGCACATAGGGTAACTGCGCATCTCCTGCTTCTGCGCATCCAGATTGTTTATTTTCCATCGGGTGAAGTAAATGGAGATCGTTGAATTAGCGGAACTTCAAAAAAATATGAAATACATAGACTTATGAACGTGATATATAATAATTTCTGGCTTCAGGTGCGTTTTAATTACCTAATTGTGTGTGTGTGTGTCTTAGAATACTATTTCGTAATTAATATAGGCAATAATTTCGAAGCGAAGTAATATTATGTATGTAATGTCGTGTTATTATTTTGCCCAAAAGCTGTATTTTAAGAAATAGTAGTAAATTTAGAAGAATGTTGTATGTGTGAATGCAATATTTAAAAAGTGTTTATTTATAATGACGATCACACTAACAAGCAGTATTTACATTTATTTCATGCTGTGACACATTTTAACACAGCTTTAAATTGCCGCTAAAAACCTCATGTTAAAATCTTAAATTCATGTTACATTAAGAACTCGCACCATTTTCTAATGTAAATATATACCGCGGCAGACGAAAACTTCTTTGCTGTGAGCCACGACCACGATATACACACTCGTTCACAAATATAAACTCAATCTTTTATATCTTATAAATAAAAATGAAATTCTGTTTGTTTGTTTGTTTGTTTGTTTGTGGATTTGATTCGTATACAAATCCACAAAAATGGACCTATCGGCCTGAAATTTAGCACAGATATGTAAAATAATATAGAATAAATCATAGTCCACTTTAAAACTTTGAAAGTCCACCCGTTCCCGGAATTTAAGATATTTTTTATGCTCTTCACGCAAAAATCTTTCCGTAATTGTAACCCCTGTAGTGAAAAAAGTGTGAAATAAGGATCGTGGTTGCCATGTGTGGCGATTTTGCCGAATAAAATGTTTTAAATTCTCAAAGTAAAAATAAAAGAATAATAATGATTTTTTTTTTGTTAGTTTATATTCGTAAGGTTATTTTTTTTTAATTATAATATTGTGTGCATGGGAAATCAGAGCAGGAATGTAATGCTTTACACGCAAAACAATAAGAATTGAAGATTTCCGAGGCTAATGTGTAAATTTTTTTAGTTTGGCGAAAAAATAAAATGGCTGAAATATGGATTTTGAGTAAGTGAGTTCTAGCGGTTTGCACAGTTTTCGGCTTGGCGCAATTTATTGAGAGCTTAAGGAAATAGATTTTTGAAAACAAGTGCAAAGGTTTTATTAGAATACAGCGTTAAATTTTAATGATCCGTGAAGAAATAATGCAGTTATTAAGGGATTTCAAGCGATCTAACTTCAGAATTCTCGCCAATTGAGTACATTGTTTTAAGTTGGGGGAATTCCGCCAAATTTCAGAAAATTGAAATCTTCTCATTTAGTACATCGGAGTAACGATGAATAAAACACATTATAGTTGATAATTTAAAAAAAAAATCGGCTGTATTAAGGAATTCCAATTTTCAAATAAATGCGTGCTACTCTTTGGCGGTCGAACCATTTCCCATATTGACTGCTGCTAAGTCAATGCTTCGAATGATTCCCTGAAAAAACTCTTGCAAAATGGCATATGTTGGCACTTTGGCGAGGCTTAGATTTGAAACTGGATTTTATTTGAGACTGGTATATATAATAACACTGGTTATAGATAAAAATGAATGTTGGTATGTGTTTATGAGGTTGAAAAACTCCAGCACCGTTGAGCACCGTTGCACGATGAAATTTGGTTCACCTAAGTCTTTTATGATGGAGAAGGTTTTTATGCTATCCGTTTTCCTTAGCTTGCCACTTGGTGCCGCAGCACAACGTGGAATTCTATTCCGTTTAGCCGTTTGCTATGCGAATATCGTCCAACCGATTTCGATGAAATTTGGTACACGCGAATATTAGAACACGGAGAATATTTTTCACTATCCATTTTGCTGTAACTTGCCGCTAAATGGCGCTGCAAAGCATCAACTTCTATACCGTTCGACCGATCGGCATAAAATTTTTTATACTTACACATTTGAGCACGAAGAATATATTCTAACTGCGTTCCTTTTGATGTTACTCACCACTAGATGACACTGCAATGTATTATTATTTTAACTCGCCACTAGATGACGCTGCAGCAGGCCAAATTCTTGACCATTCAAACGGTCGCTATGAAAATCAGTATACATATATAGCTATTTGAACAATGAGAATATTTTGGCGTTATCCATTTTGCTATAACTCGCCACTTGACGGCGCTGTAGCAAATCATTACTTAAATTAACTACTAGATGGCCCTGCAGTGTATCACTTCTTGACTGTGCAAATGATCGTTATGAAAATTGGTATACATAGATAGTTGAACACGGTCGCTATGAAAATCAGTATACATAGCTATTTGAACAATGAGAATATTTTGGCGTTATCCATTTTGCTATAACTCGCCACTTGAGGCCCTGTAGCAAATCATTACTTTAATTAACCACTAGATGGCCCTGCAGTGTATCACTTCTTGACTGTGCAAATGATCGTTATGAAAATAGGTATACATAGATATTTGAACACGGTCACTATGAAAATCAGTATACATAGCTATTTGAACAATGAGAATATTTTGGCGTTATCCATTTTGCTATAACTCGCCACTTGACGGCGCTGTAGCAAATCATTACTTTATTGAACCACTCAGGGTCGTAGCCAGGGGGGGGGGATATCGGGATATATCCCCCCCGAAATTTTTGGATTAGTGATAAAATTCCGTCTATTTATACACATATAAGTTCATATCCCCCCCCCCGAAATTTTTTTCTGGCGCATATCCCCCCCCCCGAAAAATTTTCCTGGCTACGCGCCTCGAACCACTAGATGGCCCTGCAGTGTATCACTTCTTGACTGTGCAAATAATCGCTATGAAAATAGGTATACATAGATATTTGAACACGGGGAAGAGTTTCGCGCTATCCATTTTCCTGTAACTTGCCACTAGATGTCGCGTCAACACATGAACTTCAGGACTGTCCAGCCGATAGTCATGAAAATTCGTATACATCGATATCTGAATGCGAAAAATATTTTCGCCGTATCCGTTTTGCTAAAACTCGCCACTAGATTGCGCTACGCCGCATGGCCTTCTGCACCGTACAAACGATTGCCTTGCAATTCGGTATGTATGATTATTGGACACAATATAACGCGATATCCACTTTGCTATATCTGTTTATTACAATGAATAGTAATCACCACAAATCGTAATATCAAAAAGTCCATTCATTCCCGTGAGAAGAACGGGTACTTCAGCTAGTATATAAATAAAAATGAAATTCTGTTTGTTTGTTTGTTTGTTTGTTTGTGGATTTGAGTTGTATACAAATCCACAAAAATGGACCTATCAGCCTGAAATTTTGCACAGATATGTAAAATAATATAGAATAAATCATAGTCCACTTTAAAACTTTAAAAGTCCACCCGTTCCCGGAATTTAAGAGATTTTTATGTTTTCCACGCAAAAAGCTTTCCGTAATTGTAACCCCTGTAGTGAAAAAATTATGAAATAAGGATCGTGGTTGCCATGTGTGGCGATTTTGCCGAATAAGATGTTTTAAATTCTCAAAGTAAAAATAAAAGAATAATAATGATTTTTTTTTGTTAGTTTATATTCGTAAGGTTATATTTTTTTTTAATTATAATATCGTGTGCATGGGAAATCGGAGCAGGAATGAAATGTTTTATACGCAAAACAATAAGAATTGAAGATTTCCGAGGCTAATATGTTAAAAATTTTTAGTTTGGCGAAAAAATAAAATGGCTCAAATGCCGAGAAAGTGAGTTCTAGCGGTTTGCACAGTTTCCGGCTTGGCGAATTTACTGAGATCTTAAGGAAACGGATTTTTGAAAACAAGTGCAAAGGTTTTATTAGAATACAGCGTTAAATTTTAATGATCCCTGCGAAAATAATGCGGTTATTAAGGGATTTCAAGCGATCCATCTTCAGCATTCTCGCGATTTTGAGGAGGATTCTAACGCTTGGCGCTATTTATCGTAATTTAATCGTCTGCTATTTGGGTTATGAATACACCTGCGTATAAGTTTTTGAAATTTTCATTCAGTTGGAATTGTGCATTTTTCTGAGCAGCTTTTCTGCATCTAATGTATTACATCCAGAAAAAAGGATGTTAGAAATATCAATTTTAATTTTGTTTAATCACACTCATGAATAATGATACACTTTCCAACTTAATGAAAGAAGGAACGAAAATAGGGAAGACCCATGGATTATAACTCTTTTTATATATAGCACTTTAGTGCGTATTTAAAAATCTGAAAGTGTGTCAGACTTTTTATGATTCTAGCGCTTGGCGCAATTTAATGAGAGGGTATTTTTAAAAACAAGCGTAGGTTATCTTATAAATAAAAATGAAATTCTGTTTGTCAATTTGTTGATTTGGGTAGTATACAATTCCACAAAAATGGACCTGTCAGCCTGAAATTTTACACAGATATGTAAAATAATATAGAATAAATGATAGTCCACTTTAAAACTTTGAAACTCCACTTAAAAACGTTTTCCTCCTGAAGGGTTCTCTTAATTTCCGTTCCCGGAATTTAAGATTTTTTATGTTCTCCACGCAGAAAGCTTTACGTAATATTAACCCCTGTAGTGAAAAAAGTGTGTGAAATAAGCATCTTGGTTGCCATGTGTGGCGATTTTGCCGAATAAAATGTTTTAAATTCTTAAAGTAAAAATAAAAGAATAATGATTTTTTTAGTTTATTTTTTTAGGTTATTTATTTAATTATATATCGTGTGCGCATAAGAAATGAGAGCAAGAATGAAATGTTTTATACGCAAAACAATGAGGATCGAAGATATCCGAGACTAATATGTAATTTTTTTTAGTTTGGCGAAAAATAAAATGGCTGATAGGCCGATTTTTAGAGTGTGAGTTCTAGCGGTTTGCACAGTTTTAGGCTTTTTGGCTCAATTTACTGAGAGCTTAAGGGAATAGCATTTTTGAAAACAAGTGTATAGGTTTTCTTAGAATACAGCATTAAATTTTAACTATCCGTGCAGAAATAATGCAGTTATTAGGGCATTTCAAGCGATGTAGCTTCAGAATTCTCGCCAATTGAGTACATTGATTTAACTTAGGGGAATTCCTCCAAATTTCAGAAAATTGATGGCCCTGCAGTGTATCACTTTTTGACTGTGCGAATAATCGCTATGAAAATAGGTATACATAGATATTTGAACACGGGGAAGAGTTTGGCACGATCCATTTTCCTATAACTTGACACTAGATGTCGCGTCAACACATGAACTTCAAGACTATTCAGCCGATTGTCATGAAAATTCGTATACATCGATATCTGAATGCGAAGAATATTTTTGCCGTATCCGTTTTGCTAAAACTCGCCACTAGATTGTGCTACGCCGCATCGCCTTCTGCACCGTAAAAACGATTTCTTTGAAATTCAGTATGCATGATTATTGAACACAATATAACGCGATATCCATTTTGCTATATCTCTTTATCACAATAAATAGTAATCACAACAAATATTAATATCAAAAAGTCCATTCATTCCCGTGCGAAGAACGGGTACTTCAGCTAGTATTTTAATAATCTTAAGATAGACATTTTTTTAATCTTTTTTTTATTCATTTGTTACTAAGGCAACCATGTAAGCAAAAGCGAAAGAAATATTTTAAATTTAGTGCTCCCGTAAATTTAATCTAGTTCACATGCTAGTTCGGAAAATTAAAAACAAGTAAAATTAGTTATCAATCAGCACGGGAAATGTTTTATTCTTTTGCCGCAAGGATCGCTGCACGTCACTAGATTTCCAATGTTTACATAATTGAAACTTATTTGGGGTACCAAAAGTTTAACATTACAGCTATGGAGAGTGTCCACTCCTATAGTATATCTCCGTGATTACGAAAGAGAAAGGGAATTCAATCAAAGCCTTGCCACCATGACACAGTGGTTATGCCACTAGAAATGGTAGACGGGCGAAGTGTGAAGGTCCCGGGTTCGGGTTCTGTCGACCTAACCGTTCGGAGTTCTAAGTGGTTTGCTCCGAAACTTAGCGTAAATTCGGCTTAGGACCCCTTAGAAAGGACCACCACGGTGGGCACCCCCCCTTGTGTTGTCCTTCTGACGAGGATTTATAAGTGGCTTCGAGCCAAGCACACAAATCCGATATACACGTTCACAACAACAACAATTCATTCAAAACAGATTAATTATGAGAAATTTTCAACCATAAATGTTTGAAACACACACTCTTTGTGAAACGAGAGGATGTTACAAAAATACAGCTCTCAAAACTACCGTAGTAAGGACCATGCTCCAATTTTACCTTTTTCTGGAAACGACCATATTTTTTTACAATCTAAAACATTTCCCCATTCCCCCCCCCCACCTTTTTTTTACTTTCTTGTACCGAGTAAAATCTGATGTGGACAACACAGGACTTCCTTGCACGTCTATTAAATCAAAAATATTTTCGGCGCACTTCATTTAAACTTATTTTGTTTGACAGAGATAAAATATCAGTAATAGTAAGGTTTAGCGATTTCTAGCCAAATATTTCGATATCGCTAAGCTGAGCTCAGTTTGAAAGATTTCCTTCTGACACTTTATTTGGCGATATTTCACCAAAAGCCGACAAGCTGGAGACAGTTTGCGAGATTTTGGGGATAGCCAAAGTAGTCATTGACCACAGACTTTCAATGAATTGAATGCATCTATATACCTTAATTTATTTAGGTATATAGAAGTTAAGTCATTAGGTAAGTCATTTGTCTGACCCTGTAAATAAATAACCGAGTCGATTGCCGTCGAAAAAGAAATTGAAAACAGTTAGATATTACAATAGCTCTAAATACAAAAGTTCAAAATTCTACCGGTTAAAGTTTTAGAGTGATACAAAATACGAAAATTTTTTTGGCGCCAAATTTGGCGATATTTCGGTGGAACTCAGCAAGGTCGACGACCAATGACGAGATTTTGGGCATGGACCAAACAATGACAGACTATCGCCAAATTTGGCGATATTGCGCCAAAACTCGCCAAGAACGATGACCAATGGCGATATTTTGGCATGGACTACTCAGAGCAAGACCCCTTGGTGTCCCAGCCTCATTACAGCCTTGACTTGGCTCCGTGTGATTTTTTTTTGTTCCCCGACTGAAGAGAGCTGAAGGGAAAACACTGGTAATCTGGAAAACAGTAACGGATTCAGGAGAGGGGCTAGGGGGCTTCAGCCCCCCCCCCAAAAAAATTGCTAAAGGGTAACATTCTGCATCATTATGCACTTTGAGTATGTAAAGTGCATCTTTTTTAATCACTTAGCCCCTCCCAAAAGTTTTTACATTGGTTTAGACTAAAATTTTGCTTTATTGTACATTTTGTTTGGGTGAAATAAGCTTTTTCTTTCAAAAATGTCCCACGGGCCCCTCAACACAAAACAAAACTCTTCCGTGCGATCTCCGAACATGGGGGCTATTTTGAAGAATTTTAACCATTTGTACCAATAGGATCAATGAATCCATTTTTCCCAGAAAATGCGCATTATTTTCAGAACGCACCCTGTAGGTTTTCTGGTGTATAATTAAATCATCATTAAGATATTCAAACTGAACACCCTAAAGTTTTGAAATGATACCTAAATCTTTAAATTCAAAAACTTTAACTAACTCAAATATTTTATGCACAATGTCCTCATTCTTAGCAAATACAGCAAAATCATCAGCAGATACAAGTATAAGAACAATCCATTTAAATTGATACACACTTTTACAATTTTCTAATTTTTGAAACCCTAATTGCAGGAAGATTTTGTCTAGTTTTGTAAACCATTCTTTAACAGACCGATGCAGGCCATATAAAGCCTTTCTCAGTTTTAATACATGATTTGGAAACATTTTATTTTTAAAACCTAGAAGTTGATTTATATACACCTCTTCATTTAATGTACTATACAAATATGCATTCTTTATATTTAAATGTCGAGAAATCCAACCTCTTCGAACAACAAGAATTGACATAAATAATCTTAGTAATGTACAGAATAAAATACTTTATAATCAGTACCTTCCATTTGCCGGTATCCCTGGGCTACTGAAACGGGCTTTGAGACATTTAATTTTTCCCTTCGAAATCTTTTTTCAATATAAATACCCATTTACTGCCAAACACTTTTATTCTACTTGGTTTGGGAACTATGCTATAAGCATCTCTATCTTGCAAATGTTTTAACTCATTTTGCATTGCCTCAAACCATTTTGTTTCTCGGGCAATTGTTGAAATTCCTCGTAAATCCATGGAATTTTAACTACAACTAAATTTATTCCAGTCTCTGAAAATGAATACATAGTGTCACTACCAGTTTCTCCCCTCCCCCCCCCTCCTTTTTTTCATGAGAGGAGGCCTTACTAGAAAAGTTAAAATTTTTCATGTTTAAATACAACTCCGTTTTCTGAACAATATTTTTTTTAACATCATTTAAACTTCTAAGACGAATTGCCTTGTCTGGAAATTTTGGGTAGTAATTAATATACGTACTTCCCCATTTATTTGTTTCAATTTATCGCTTCCAGTCAAGAGGTTCGAATAACTCGCGCTCTTTTGAATTAAACTTTAACGTATTTTAAACAAGGCTCCGAGCCAAAAATTTTTCTCGATCTTAGATTCCAATAATAGTGCCCTTACTACATCAAATGCATAATCATTAAATCGCTCAACTATACCACACATTTCTGGTGTATATACTAGAGATGAGTTCGGGCTCATTTTTTGACGCCCGAGCCCCAGGACTTTTAGTCCGAGCCAGCCCGAGACCGAAATTTCAGCTAAAGATAAATAAAATTCAATTACTTCAGTGATAGAATACGATAAATTTTACCGTTTGTGCAAATTAAAGACAAGTATAGTTGCAAACTCTTAATGCACTTTCTAACTCTCTAAAAATCACATATATCAAATAATAACAATAACGTTTCAATTTTTATTAAAAATTCCGTTGAGTAGCCACATCAGTGACAAACATTCGTATGTAATTAGATATATTAGATACAGAAAAATACAAGCAATAAATCTCATATCGTGACAATAAAAAATGTTATATTTAAAACGCATCCAGAAAAGAGATTTTGCATAATAAATTTAAGAAATTTGCATATAAAAATTTAGTTGATAGGAACAAAATTACTTTTTAAAAGTATTTTATGATACGATATGAATATATGCATTGCTCGCATATGCTCTTTTAGCAATTAACTAAAAGAGCAGTAAATAATGAGGCCAAAATTTTGAATTAACAGCATTTTAACACACATACTAAATAATGTGTTGTGCTTTTTCATTTGTGTAAATTATGTGAAAATCTAGCTTTTTACCCATCAATTATTTTGTTTCAAGTCCTAGTATCCCATCAGTACGTTTATTTTTCCAATGAATCACTTCAAAATCTGTTTCAAGGAGTATGCTCAATAAAGGAGACATTTTTCATGGGCCCGAGTCCGGGCTTTCGGGCTTGGGCTGAGCCCGTCTCATCTCTAGTATATACTACAGTCCTTTCATGTTTTATTACGTGAGACATTAAGAATTGCGTAAAATTATCATGACAAAACTAACCATTATCAATTCTAATGTTTTTCAATTCTCTTTCCGTTTGCTTTTCAGCCATCGTTAAAAATGTTTCAAAAACTTTTCAATACATCTGATTTTTGTTTCAAAGGATAAATCCAAACTCTACCCGAGTACTCATCAATCATGGAAACAAAATATTTAAATCCACTTTTGGTTTTAACGAGGAAGGTCCCCATACATCCATATGTACTCGTTGTAATTGACAGTCTATCCGCGTTCTTTCCAATTCAGGAAAAGATGACCGTTTTGATTTAGCTTCCTGTCAAATATTGCAAATTTCTTTAGAAAGAGGAATTTTCGGTAAATCACGTTCGGCCCCACTTTTCGACATATCTGATGACTTTTTTAAATTACAGTGTGCTAATCTACGATGCCATGTCCAAATTTCAGCGTGGTTTGGTTTACGCTAACATTTTCCACCTTAACTCTTTCATTACACTTAATTTCTTTTTCTAATTCGCTATCCCATATCGCATTTACTGCATAATATTGATCAGATAGTTTAAATGAAATCCACTTACCCCATGAGGGAAGAATACATCGGCTCTACCTCTACCGCAAGTAAGTTTTATAACCGCTCTTATCAAGCCTTATTCCTGAAAAGAAATTTCTTTTTAAATCGGGAGCATAAAGTACATTATATAAAAGTTACGACATTAAACTAATTAACTATTAAAATTTAATTAAAATTTCATATTTCCTATTCTTTTAATAGGCACGCTTCCATTTATAATAGCTACAGATAAATTTTGTTTTTGTATCACTTTAAAGTTTTAAAAGATTCGTTGCACCTGTATCTAAAGTGAAAGTAAATGGTGAAGGGGAGGGAGTAGCAATGGTTTGATGCAATACCAACATTATTCCCGAAATTTGCTTCCGTTATATTTCAAGACCCATCTTTAAATTTTTGATTTTGTACACGGAACCTAGGTTTCACCTTCGTGCAATTAAGTTTTAAAGTTCAAATTCATGGCATGAAAAATAAGGGCCAGTTTTAGCGGAATTCTATTTCCCCACCAAATTTAGCAGGTTACGACTGCTGTCATACTTATCCTGCTTAGTCAAAAGTGCATTCATATTTTCACATTTCAGTTTATTGTATTGTGTTAAACTTAAACGGTTATTTTCTAAAAGTAATGCTTCGGAAATTTTTTCAACAGTAAATTCCTCATCTTATAGAGTACACCAATGCTGAACAACACCATTATATTCATCTGGCAAATTTCCAATTAACTGAAAACTTATATACAAATCATTTAATTTATGTTTACATTCATTACATCTGGAAGCTGCTCTTTTAATAAACATACCAATAGTTTCATTATCAAACTTAATACAAAAAAAATTCATCTAAAAGACTTACCAGTTTAGCACGACTGTCCATATCAAAATTATCCTTCATGATTTCCCAGGCAATTTTACAGGAGCTTGCGTCATCCAGAAGAAGTCGATACCTTTCTTCTAAACTGCCATAGATTAGAGCAAAGCCCTTTCGTTGAGACGTAAGTAAAAGTCGCGCTCCTTACTGTCTTTTCCGGTAGTTGGGCTTCCATCCCTGCAGTCATAGAGATCTGTCGAGCTTTTCTCGGCGTCAACTGCGGGAACAGGTACTTCACCAGTCACAATCCGCCAGGCTCCAACTCCCATTAATGCTGCACGCATCTGAGATGACCATCGACGATAATTTATCCCATCACATTCAAGGACGGGCAACTTAAAATATTCCGAAGTTAAATCAGCCATCATTGAAGCTTTCAGTTTTTAAAAGTTCACAGGGCAAATAACCACTGATGTAGTGGTATTGAATAAGCGGCATCATTAAACTGTTTTAAATTAAAAGAACACATTTTTAAAAAACAAGCATGCTATACCAACAAACAAAGGAACAACGTTTAAAATAAACACTAGGCAACCGTTCTCTGCTGCACTGAACCGACAATAAATGAAGTTTAAGATCTCTCGGGCGTATGTTTGCATTTACCAGGTTTCTTCTTCCCTTGGACGTCGGAACGAAGCCTTGTAACTCTGACAAAATTCAAGTTGCTCGGTGGTTGTAACGGATTGAATTTCTGAAGCAAACTTTCCGCATTGATTTTAACTCTTTGCCGTCCGCATGTCCCGTGAAAATTTCTTCGCTTGGAGCCGGGTTTGGGTAGCCGCAAACGTTTTCGTGCAATAGACTAGTTTCTGACCTTCTCTCATGGACTTAGATTTAGAAGAACTACCATCGGCAATGGGATTCCTTGCGCAAAAACGAACCTAACGCTGATTCGGTCGACAGATGGCGCTGTTGCATCATCTGGCTGGCCTTTATCCTACTATTGCTATGAAAGAATTTGCATTTTTATTTTGAAATTAGTGGTTTAATTTATTTTTCAGTTGAAATGACCTTTTTCAGTGTATTGAGCATGTCGGGAGCATTTTGGCAGCGTAAAAATTTTTATTCACTAAGCCAGCTAGTTAGTGGCCGCGTTCGTAAACGCCAAACGAGTTTCAATCTAAGGTGCTCGTAAAGGAAACTGACTGCATTCAGTTTATAAACCAGAGCGTTCGTATACAAAACTGAGTGCGGTTAGTTTTAAACTAAATAAACTGAACACGGAGCAGGTTCATCGAGTTTGTTGAGTAGATTACTTGCTGCACGTTGTTTTTGTTTAGAAATGGCGACCGTTGTTCTGGAAAAGTATGTTGTTATGAAAAGTATTTTACGTTTGCTGAAGCTGCAAATATTTTTTCGATAAGGGAATTCATGCATACGTTAGAAACTGCAACGAAGGTACATAATTTTCCAAAGGTAATCATTTTCTTCTAGTTTTCATTTTAGTAAATTCAAAAATGCATATTTTAGTGTTGAGATTGAAGTCGATTTAAACCGCCGTTATTAGCGAAATTTGAGCTTCTCTTGCTAAATACTTTTGAAAAAAATGAAGTTGAAGTTGAAATTTCTAAATTTTGATAAGTGCATTTCAATGATAGCCATTCTTTCGTTTTAAGGGCGAGATTCAAGTGAAACACAATTCGAACGTTTTCCGCGTCAAACAGGGGAAACTTTGAAATATATCAATGTTTCTTATTCAACTGAAAGAAAACAGTCGTGTTTTGGTCACGTGACAGCGCGATAGGTTTGTTCATTGGAAGCATTCTGGGTACTGAACTGGGAACTGGGGACTGAAAAACGTTCGATTCGAACTCGATCGCGCACGTTTCCCTTGAATCTCGCCCTAAGTCCTGTTGATTTTATATTGAGTATGTACTAAAAACTCTTCCTGTTGTAAACAAACACATCTCCTAGGCAACGAAACTGAATAAACTGGAGCTGTTCGTAAAGGTAAAAGAAACTGATAGCACTGAACTGCACTGAACAAAAGCATTCCATTTTCTTAAGAAAACTCGTGCAATGAGTTTGTCGTTTACGAATGCCCAACATAAAAAAAGGTGCTTTAAAAATATACATTATGGGCACATTCGTATACGACAAACTCGTTGCACGAGTTTTCGGAAGAAAACTGGAATGCGTGTGTTTAGTGCTGTCAGTGGTTATCAGTTTCTTTGGACTTTACGAACACCTTCAGTTTATTTAGTTTCGTCTCCTAGGAGACGTGTTTGTTTACAATTCGCGAATGCATTAATTTTGCTGTGGAGAGTTTTTAGTACATACTCAATATAAAATCAACAGGATTTTTAAAAGAAAGAGTGTCCATAATTGAAGTGCAGAGATCAAAATTTAGAAATTTCAACTTCATTTTTTCAAAAGTATTTAGCAAAAAAAGGTCAAATTTCGCTAATAACGGTTTGAATCAACTTCAATCTCAACACTAAAACATGCATTTTTGAGTTTACTAAAATTAAAAATACAAGTAAATGATTACCTTTGAAAAATTATGTACCTTCGTATCAGTTTCTAGCGCATGCATGAATTTCCTCCTCGAAAAAGTAATATTTGCAGCTTCAGCAAACGTAAAATACTTTTCATTACAACATACATTTCCGTAATAACAGACGCCATTTGTAAACAGCAACAACGTGCAGTAAGTAATCTTCTAAACAAACTCAATCAACCTAAATCGTTCTCGGTTTACTTCGTTTGAAACTAATTGCACTCAATTTTGTATACGAACGCTCTAGTTTTTAAACTGAGTGCACTCAGTTTCCTTTACGAACACCTTAGATGGAAACTCGTTGCACGAGTGCACCTCGTTTGTCGTTTACGAATGCGGCCTTTGTATGATATGTGAAGAAGCACTTGAAAAATCTTCATTCGTTTACTTTTTTTTTCTTTGGTGGATGGATGAGGGAGGGGTGTATTATGTGCATCCTTGGCCTTTAGTTTATATAAAAAATATATAGATAGATAGATAATAAAATTTAGAACATCAGAACGTGCATAAAAACGTAAAATAGGAATTTCCTATTTAAGCTTGCGCAACTGAGATGCATCTCGTCTGGAGTGATGACTCCCATATTATTTCTAATGGTAGCATGCGAATAAACGCTAAGTAATATATGAAGCAAATGAGGCAAGCATTGCCACATAGGTGCCGCTCTCCATCATGCACGTGGTTGTGATACTCCTCAGCTAATTTAATTTTTATTTAACATTATGAAATACTAAATTTGAATTAAAGAAAAACGGAAGTATGATTATTCCACGATAACTGCTTGTTTAAAACAACGTTTATTCATTCCATCTAAAATACTGCTGAAGGGTAATCAAGTAAATTCACTAAATGAAACCAAAGCTGAAAAGTACATCTTAAACTTTTCTCAGAAATGCATCTCTTGAAGTTATTTTCATTTTCTAGAAATGTTATATTAAGAGCCAGGGACGTGCTCAGTTTGTTCACTCACATGCACACAAACACACGCATTTATACATACATCTCGTAAAAATAGCATAAATGAATTCAGAAGACCTCAAAACGTGTCAATACACCCAAATCTCGAAGTCGAATTTTTTCATGATTACAATACTTTCCTTACATGAAGCATGTTCGGAAGGTAAAAAGCATTTAAAAATTTAACAAACCATAAGTCTACTGTATTCACTAGCAGTGATCGATCTAGGATTTTTTCAGAAGAGTAAAAATACTCCTTAACATTTTTAGAAAAAGTATTTTCTTTTCCAAAGGAGTCATTAAAGCAACGAACAATTAGGCTAAATATTCAAATACATAATTAAATTGCATTTGACACATAAATAATAACTGATACGTCTAGGTACATAAATGTCAGCAACAAAAACTAGTGCAATAATTGGATATTTTAAATTTAAAATCAGCAAATCTTAACTATTTATCAAAATATACCTAATTTGATATGGAAAAGCAATCCGTAGAATACGCATTCTGAAATTTTTAAGACGTATTCTGAATTTCTAAAGCGTGAAATACGCATCTAGAGGCGTTATCGCGATCACTGTTCACTAGTAATTACGTTTTAAAAACTTGGGAAAATGATGAAGTGTACATGGACTCAAATATCAAAACAAGTAAGCTTGTGTTATATCTATGGCTTTATGACTGTACGTGTATATGAAATATACTCGAAAAATATATATATTTGATTATATTGATTTGATTTCATAAATATATTCCAGCAGTCTTAAAGAGTTTTGTTATACCATCCTCAAAGTAGAGGGACAATGCGTTTCGCTATGTGATCTTCCTTCTGTCTCTCGATCGTTTAGAGATTTTTATTCCGATATTTCTAGAGCATCCCTAGGTCCCCATCCCCCTAGCTTGCGACGCCTGTGTATAGGGAACGATCCAAACAAGCTGTTGGGATGACGTGAACCCCTAAAATTTTCAAGAGCCATTTTTGGTGGTTGATAAGCAGGGACCCTTAAGTTTTAAGAAAGATTAAACTTTATAAACATTGAGAACAGAGCGATGATCCCTTGCGGTCATGTGACAAAGTCTCTAACCCTTAACTGTTGTATTATTTCCAAGAAAACTGTAAAAAGTGGCTATTTTTTATTCCAGAAAAATTGTATAAAAATAAGTGCATGTACAACATATTTATTTTAAAGTTTTGGACTTTTTTTAGTGTGAAAGAAAGGAAAAAAAATGGTTACATTTCTAGAAAAAAGGCAGCATTTAGTGTTATTGTGACCAATTGCGTTTCCGAGTAAGAGAATCATTTAAAATGTTTTGGACACTAAAATACAATTTTATTGAACTTACTTCGTAAAATAAATATTTGTAAAGTTTTCTCTGAACATAAATTTTAGAAAAAGCGAGCCAAGATTGCACAATGCATATCAAAAACATGTATTTGAGTACTGCTACCAACTATTTAAAAGTAAACTCAAATTAAGTTAAACATAGTCTAACAGTGTAACATAGTCTGTTACAAAATGAGAAAAATCCGTGCCCAAAAATTGAAATGCTTTTATCTTGTCAGGCACATAGCATTTGAATACTGCTCCCCAGCAATATCACGAACACAAATAATAAAGGGAGAAAGCTTAGCCCGCGATTTTAAAGGAAGCGAGGCTTAACCCTTTGAGGCGCAACCCTTTCCCAATGCTGAAAAAAGGACAGCCGTTGCCATCGCTCGACTTAACTACCAGCAAGAGGGCGGACGATCGAAACGTACATCGCGTGCAACAGAGACCCCTTTTTTGACGCAACTGGCTGTGCGGTGGCACAGCCAGCTGTCGTCAAAAAGGGTCTCTCGATCTGTGGTACGCGATGAACGTTTCGATCGTCCGCCATCTTGGTGGTAGTTAAGTCCAGCGATGGCAACGGCTGTCCTTTTTTCAGCATTGGGCCATCTATCCAGCTGTTCTCGCCTTCTATTTTTCAGCCGATGTCAGTGCTGTTAAAAATAATCGTTACCATTTTTTTACGGGAAATGACGTGCTCAAAAATAGAGGATTCTCATGAAGCTCTGTCACCCGCAACTATTTTTATAGAAATCCAATCTATTCTTCGTGACTGGCAACAGTCAAAACGTCAGAGCTTGGTGTTCCCAGAGCGGGATCATTGCGCGTTAAAGGGGTTATGATGATCACCACTAACTCAAATTTAATGCATGGCAAATTAAAAACATAATCCTGATCTACGCTTAAAAATCCACTCGTGAAACAGACAAATTTCACCTTTGCCAAAATGTCCCTTACCCCGTTGCATTTGGTTAATAGGATGAAAATTCTTACTTTTGAAACCAGAGAAAACTGGCGAATTCTTAGTATCCGGTGAACCTAAAATTACTTATCCAGTAAACTTAAGTTTTTTTAATCCAAATTCACACTGCAATCTTGGGCTTAAAACAACTGCCAGTAAATTTACAGCAAAATGGCAACTGCGATTTTATTGGATGGATTACGGCCGATTATCTGCTCCAAGGATTTAGGCCGTGGAGGGTGGGTACCCTCTAGGGGGAGTCTTTCTACATGGGTCCTAACCCGTACTTAAAGTGTCCCTATAAAAACCACTGAAAACTCCGAACGACCAAGTCCATGGACCTGGCACCTCCAGTCTCCCAGATGAGTGCTCTATGCGCACAGCCACTGGTGGGGAAAGAGCAATTATGAACCAAAGACTTCAGGAAATAGTAAGTATGCACGTGTATACAGTACCTTTTCTAAATTAAAGATGGAAATCTATTAACCTGAATTTTGATTTTCCACCACTGAAGTTTCCCCAAAATCATTTGAAAGTAATTCAAGCTGTCCGTTTAAAGTAGGTATAATAGTTTCAAGGATGCAAAGTAATCTGGGAATCAAGGGAGAAAGCAATTCGATTTTTTATTTTAGACCCATATTTCATTTCTAGTAAATACGCCCGAGTAAGTCGATTGATGGGGGAAAAAAAATGTATGTGCATTAAGAATTTTCGAAGTTGCCATTCAAGTTAGATATTAAATTTAACTCGAGGGCATTTCCTACATTAGGAGACACTCGTAAGCTTCGAATTTTAATCATTAATGTACGATTTTTCATGGGTATTTCTCTTTAAATCAAACCAATACTTTGAATTTGTATAACCAAGTTTTGATTACCAGTACCATTAATACTGACAATTTATTGCATATAATTAGTAAAATAAAACAAACAGGGATACTAATTAACAATTTTATTGTGATCGAAAGATTTACAATATATATACAACTGAGACAAATCCGAAAACGTGCACATCAATTAAACATTTAAGTCAAAATTACTTCACAATAATAGCCTGTACAGTTTTGACTTATATTAATTTATACACAGCCGTATTTCTCTGAACAGATTATTTCATCATAGAGTAATTTAACAGAGTACATTACTACAACAAAATATACAGCATGCGACACATGAAAAAGCTTAAACACTTATAAATCCAGTTATCCACTAAAAATTCAATTAACCTTTAAGGATAAGTATAACAAACACGGAATTTTTAAACTATGGAACTACATTGATTCATTGTTCTCAAGTTGCATACCTTTTAAAGATAAAGCACACTATGACTGTGCCGAAAAGAAAACTGCCTTCGGCTTTAGATGTTCTAACGCGTACCCGCGTTACATCTTGAGAAAACTCCCAAAATTCCAGACCGTTCGACAGACAGCTGCTCGTTAAGCCAGAACCCTTGGTCCGTACGTACCAACCATCTACCACGGTTCAGTGTTTTATCTACTTATCCATTAGACGGCTCTAAAAGTTAAATCCGAATAGAGACTTCAATTTTTTTAAAAATGCTTAATTTATATGTTAATTTAATGAAAATTGTAGCAGTTTAGTCATGTACTGCGGGAATTCTAAAACGTCCGACAACTTTTTAAATTTGACTTCACACTTCACTAGTACCATCATTCTGTTTAATAACAGGCTTGACACTTGCAATTTTGGCAGTAATCTAAAAGCTTTAGATTGCAAAGCTCTTCAGTTTATTTGAGTTGTGTTCAGTTTAGTGTTCATTTTCAGCCAACTGGATACACTCATTTATCCTTAATAAAGAAAAAGTTTTAGTTTGTCTACAATACATGCATTTCAATAAATATGACCATTACGGAAATAATTATTTTAAAAAAAGTATGGCAGCATTTAAGCAAACTGACCCGTAGCGTGTGCATAGAATTCGCCGAACAAATTTTTGAAAGTATTGCGAAATAAAATTACAAAGCTATTTTTAAAAAAAATAAATAGCATTGTGTCTAGATAAAGAAGAATTGGGCTATATTCCTTTCTTTTATGAGGAGATATGAGGCTAATATTCTTGTTTTTCGAATTAGAATTTTTCATGTTTTTTCTGGGGGAACTACACATGCTGAAATTTAAGAACATTAGGCTTAATGATGCTAGGATATATTCAGTTAGAAAATTTCATTTTATCTTTTTTTTTAAATATCGTGCATTTTTGGGTTTTAAAAAGGTAATTTCACTCCACAAAACTAAATCATTAGCTTGAATTGCAATATCCTTTACGTTGATAGAGGGTAGTGCGAAATACTTCACCTTCGCTTTGAACAAAAATGCAGTTCCGCTCTAATAATAAACTAACCCCACTTCGCTACAGCTAAATCGCAGAATGGGTGATCAGGCCATTCTGCGATTTAGAAAATCTGAAGCTGGCCAGACCTTCAGATTTCTTGGATACGACTATGGAAACATTAATCTCAAATCCCCCCCCCCCTCAAAATTTTGAACCTCTAAAAACCGTTACCCTATGAATACCCAGTAGTTTGGTGAAGTACTAGAAAACCCACTATCAACTTGATGGATGCACCCTTACGATTAAGCTGCCCGCCAACGAAGAACTACATCTGGTTCTGACGAAACACTGCAAGACAGACTAATGGAAGTCGGTAAGCCTGCCGATGTTACTGACCTTTGGAAAATTTCTGGTCTAACGTTAAACGCCGATGTCTTTGCTTATAGTTCTGAATTTGTATCAAGTTCTCAAAACGTTACACAACTATAGGAATTGCATATTTTGTCTAATTTGACTGAAATATTTTAGATCTAAATATTTTAGATGATAGCTTATTTCAACATAGAACTTGAGCTTTTTACGATTCCTTAAAACTTTGATTAAGTGCAATTTTTTTTCTTTTTTGCCTAGTCTTATGCTAAGAAGTTGCAATTTTAAGGACTAACTAGTTGCAGGATTTTCAGATTCAAACTTTTCATGAAGTTCCCATTAGCAACGCTTAAAAAGTTAAATTCACTCTGAAAAGGAATCTTCATTAAATTGGGAACTACTAAATTGATTAAATTGAGCGCATCTTCTGCATTTACACTAGAACTACAGAATATGCAAATATCTAATAATTCTTACTAATTGTCCAAACTTTAAGATAATTCCAATGGACTGCCTAATTTTAATTCGCACGGCAACTTTCTTCGGCAAAATTCGTTACTACAACCAACACAATACGTTTGAACTGTCAACATAACGAGTTCCTTCTACCAAAAGACTTTAAAACTCCTTAAAAAGGCCATGCAACATTTAATATACTTAAGGAAAATTTTCATTCAGTTAGTCAAATGTAATTCCAGCCTACATTCCAATTGCCCACTGTAATTTCACTAATTGCAATCTGCTTTTAAGGGAATATTTTAACAATCCTGATTACAAAGCTCATTACCTTTACATGCTAATGTTAACACAACTGAAACAGATTCTTATGAAATTACAGCTGGTATATCCGAGGATCGGATACCTCTGAAATCTACAAAAAATATGTCAACAAATGTATCCCCAGATTTGCAAAAATGTGTCGTCAAAACTTTCTTGCTGAATAAGCTCAGCGTGGGGTAAAATGACCATAAAATTAGCCATTTTCGGCTTTGCCAAGATACACAAAAATAATTTAGAACATTTACAAACATTTTACACTGGACTATCCGAGTGTTGCTAGAAATTGGCGATGGCTTCTTTTTGAAAACATCGAGACTGGTGTACTACTTTTCCTACATTGTTATGAGCATCCCCCCCCCCCCTAAGGGGCGAGTTAAAATGATTATAGATTAAAAAATGAAACAATCTATTTTAATTTCACAGCCAGCAGATGGTTTGTCCGAAATGTGTTGTGATCAGGCCATTTTTTTTAGTCTTTAAAGAATTTGACTTTTCCCTTCACAAAATTTGAATAGTTTACTTTATTTCACGGTCTTCATACTTCGTTGCAAACATACATTTATAGATGCCAACAGCGGATATGTTTGCTGCACTTTTTAAAGTCCTTACTGTTGGCTAATTTCATTTTTCTCTGGTCATTTTGAGGTGAACATGAAAGTAAAATGGAATTAATTCACACTATTACTATTTATTATCTTATATAATGTATTAAAGATGAGAAATTTAAATTATACACATTTCGTAAAATACAAGCCTAGCATAATGATCGTTTTACCCCCACTTTAAACTAATCTAGAATAAAATATTAATACAACTTTGTGCAGAAATACATTCTTTAAGAATGAGTCGGGAATTATTTTTACAAACTTGTGATACAAAGAGCTACAGAAAAGTTAATTTTAAGTAGAGAGTTAAACACAAAACTAAGTACTGCCATTACACTAAAATGATGTCGCTAAATCAATTAGTTTAAAAATATTGCTTGCAATGAAAATGGGAAAAATTAGCATGACAACAAATCTATGCGTTTGTGCGTTCTCTGTAGACTGTACATTTTATACCCAGCTAACAGTATTTACAATTCATTAGATTAAAAAACCAATACATGCATTAGAATGGCAGCTTTAAATATGTAAAGGACACCAGACTTATCTGGTGTCGTTATTATACGAAAGACTGCATGCAACATTACATTAGTCATTATCTGGTCAAATATCAAATGCATCAAGATTTTGTTCACAAATGTTCTGTATAACATAGGGAAGACTACCTTCAAAATGGTGCTGGACCACCAGTAATAGTAAGGAATGGATTCGAAGCTATTTTTGAAATATTTGCACGTAGTTCAAAGTTCACCGATAATTAGGAAGATTACATCTTCAATTTCATGCTGTGTCAGCTGTACTTTACACTTTGTTCCAAAATATTACTCAGCTGAATTAAAGCAACAGACATCTTACGTAAGGTCACGACCGACCGCTGATAGCCTGTCCATCTGACGAATGTTTCTTTCAAACAGCATCCGTCGGAAAATGACTGGATAGATCCCACTCGTCTTCGATCAACATCAAAGCAAGAGACATCTTACGTAGGGTCACGACCGTCCGCTGGATACCCTGTCCATCTAGTGAACGATTCAAACATCTGTCTGAAAGTGACATGATAGATTCCAGTCTTCTTCAATCATCATCATAGAATCCAACAACTTACAAGAGTAGCTGAAAGTAAAAATCTATTACTTCGGTTATAGTTGAGAAATTAACCTGAAATAGAAGCTTCATTAAGCAATTGTGGTATATAACACCTGAAAACCCCATATTTTTTCAGTTTGAAGATAAACATTCAACTTTCACATCACTTAAATTTGAAGCTAAAACTTCAGAGTAGTCAAGCGAAATTGTTCAGCGTTTTGGAATGAATCGCTTAATTTTGTTTCAATGTTTGCACAGAATTTCCCTGCACATTTAAAACTAAGGAGTTCACAGAAAGGTTGGTTCATTTTAGCCAATTCAATAAGGATTAGTTTAAGAAATTTGTCGTAAAACTGAAGAAACCGAGTTTCAGATTTTTAAAACCACCGCGACAAACCGTTTGTTTAAACTTAAACTAAATCATTCCGCCGACCCCCCCATATAGAAGATAAAGATTACAATTTAGACTTATTCGCAGAAACATTTATGCTGCATCATAGGAGAAATTAAATTTTTCATCGCACAACAGGAGTTTGAAAGCTTTGCTTCCCTTTAATTTCACAGTTATAGCTTAAAATCAGCAGTGCATCGGATTTGTGAAACAGAATCCATGGCAACAGAAAACAATCGAACTGAATAATTTCCACTATAAAAAGCGGCTAGTCAGAAACATTACTTACATATGCTTACGCGAGCTAATTTTATAAGAGTTTTATGACAATGGAAGTTCCGATCCAGAAAAAAATTGTTAGTAAAATGAAAAAAAAAAAATTGGGCTGTTTATCGAGAAATAAATACTGACGCTGTCCAAATTTTTAGGCAGCGTCAGCAGATACGTCTCTTCCACCAGCCGAGGAGTCCAAAAAGAAATTTATAGGATAGCAAGAATCCGACTCATCGCCTCCATTGTGTCATAAAACTGCAACGCCAACACATTCTACATAATTATTGCACTCAAAAGCGAATGTACTCATTGAAATTCTTAAAATTTTGGAGAATCGGGATTAAGTGTTTCTTCAAACAACCGTAATGTTTTTAAAGTTTTGATCAGACATATCCCAATATATTTTGAGGAAACGAAGCTTTACTTATGCTTCGGCATTTTGAACAGGACTAATGGACTTTAGCACATAGGCATTTCAAAATATTACAACTACTCCCTGCAATTTACTATGCTAGATAGATGTTTAGACCGAAAACATCGAAATTGCTGACAAGAGAACAATCCACAGTCGCAGATACTAACGGGGGAAACCACCAGAATCCCATCATTTTAGCGTATTTAATCTTCAAAGTCTCCGCAACGAACGTAGACCTTTCATCGCAAGAATTTAACACTGGTAAACTTCACTGGAAATTAACACTGGTAAACTTCAAAACTGTACCGAGCTCGATCGGTTTAATCTTTAAATTTTTCTAGATGATTCTTTTTATTAAATAATGGGTTATTTATTAGCCCCCCCCCCTTTGTCTGGGACCCTGACACAACTCCTTCGCCTGCCCCTTCTTTAATAGGGCGCGGGTTGTATCGGGAGATTGCGTAACCGAGATCTGAAAGTAAAATTAAAATGCCAAAACCGGATATTTTAAATTTTAGATAAAAGTTTATAGTCACACACTTACACTTTTTTACCAGTTATATCCAAAGAAATTATTTCAAAACCTTAAAGGCATACGTCTGTCTTAAGGGACAGAACCTTAAAGAATTGGGGTTTCGAATCTACCCATTAATTTAAAAAGAAAGCTAACTATCTAAATCCTTAGTTTCGAATTCGTATCGTTAAATAATCCTGCATTTTTAATGCCTGAAATGGGTATATACCTCAATTAGATATTTGATCTAGGTGTTTACAGCGCTTTGACAACATACTTGTAATGATGTTAGAAGTTTAAAACTCGTGAAGACTGATATACTTTTAAAGTTAGACTTCCAAGACTAACAAAAAGACCTTTCTGTAGGAGTGGGGGGTCAAAACCATACTTACTGGCCTAAGACAGCTGCTGAATCTAAAAAATATACCATACAGTACCGTAAATGGATTACTCCAACCGGATCAAATCGTATTTCTAGAACTCTCCATCACGGTATCAGGGTGCGGTATCCGCTTGCACACCTCTAGCTGCGGTTCTGAACATAATTATTTTTTCAATTTACATCACCTGTGGGTAATCAAAAATGATAGAATGCATTAACTTCGGTTACTACTTAGTTACAAATTCTTTCAAACTAAAAATTTTACTGTGCAAAATTAACGATTCTAAATGAATATTCTTTATGCATAATAGGGAAGTTCTCCAAATTGCTGAAAATCAAAATAAAATTAATGTTCTCACTTATAAAAGAGCATTTGATCAAGCGAGCTCATGAGTATGAAGCATCATCGCTTCAAGTCGAACGTTTCTGGAACATTTCGAACTGTTCATGCTCATGTCTTCAGACATCTTAATGAGCCCATGCTGCTTACCCTGAAAAACACTTTAAAGAGATGGATTTAACAGTACAATCAAGAAGCAAAACAAACACGTGTAAAATATGCTGTGACTGAAAGTATTGATTTCATTTCATTAAATCTCATCCATGAGGATGTTATGTCCCTTCCGTATTTCAGGAGCAACTTGCTCTTGTCCGATATTCATTGGGAGCCCTATTAAAAAATGGCCAGAGGTTCGGCCTCGTGGCAAAAGGCTTGTGGCCAGTGCCCGCTCACAGGAAAAAGTCTTAGATATTTAAATAAAATAATGTTTAGGCACCTTTAAGGGTAAACATCCTTGCTCAATGAACATTTAAGGGCTTCACCGTCTTTCCCATAAAATTCTACGAAATCCAACTACTTACAGCATATATATGCATTAACAGTATCAACTTCTATCTCATTCAATTGAAAATTGTCATTTTTCGGATCTAAATTCCAGTTTTAGAAAAGTCTTGCACATAAGTTAACGTATCAATGTAAATTCCATGAGGAATCAAATATTTTACTCCAAATAAATCCTTACTAACTATTGTCAGAGTGCAAGAATACAATCCGACATGAGTGGATTAATAATAGTTAAACTAGCCAACATCGAAAACCCGACCTAAAATGCAGATTTTTTTATTCGAAAGGAAAGTTAAAAATTAATGTCCGATTGAAGATCACCGGCGACTACGTTCGATTCTTGCTTTAAAAATTTTATACAAAGTTTGAAAAATGAAAGCAAGATTAATTAGGACACGCGTTTCAATCGTCCAGCAATAGTGTGCTCATTTCAGTATGAAATTATGTGCAAAATTAACCACAGGGCGACAAGTTTGTCAGGTAAACACAGCATTGCTAATGAGAGTTGTTGTACAACTCTAATAATACAATTTGTACTTCACTTAACACAATGCATCAAGACCCAACTTTTCACTTCAAAATTTTGAAAACTTGTTTAGTTAAAAATTATCCGCATTAACTGCAAGTCTTTAGATGAAATATTAGAGCGTGGAATTGGCGACAAATCGATTTTTATAGGGCCCAACACCAACTCCACACTGAAATATTTCATCCTTTCTCAAACCATATATCAACATAATTTAATGCAACTTAATAAATATATGGTAATGCCGAACAATTACGTTAACAGAATTCTCATAGCTTTAAACTGAAGCTGTAACTGATCGCTAAGGGCTTTTTTATGCTGACTAAGAGATCAGCTTTTCCAATTGACTAACCAATAATGACCTCTTCATGTATAGAACGTTTAGATTTTATTATATCGGTGGGGAACACGTCAGCATTAAATTTAAAAGGAAGGCTCTTTTATACTAACTTAAGTTTTCAGACTAGAAGTCTGAAGACACATCAATACAGTACGAGGTAAATATTGTCAGTTATATTACTTTCAAACAAGATTGTTCTGCGCAAGAAATTTAATTTAAACTACAAAAACTTGTTAATGCTTAAGTTTCGAAAAACATGAAGCTTTAGTCTATATAGTTGTTTAATCAAGTGCAAACATTAGCTTTAAACCAAAATTTAAATTCCATTCAATAGAGATTACCAGATCATACTAGGTTGCATATTTAGCCCGTTAAATCTACCAGATATTCCAACTAACTGCTACAGCACATGTTAATGTTATTCATTATAACGATTTAAGTTTGCACTGTTATAATTGAGAATAAAAACTGAATTAGTAATGAATTACAACCGTATCCGATATTTGAATTTTATAGTTGCTGTAAAAACTAATTCGGACCTACAATTTTTTTTTAAACTGACGATTAGTTTTTAAAAAAACAAAGTATCTGATTCCATTTTCAAGCTTCCGAATTTGAGTTTCTGGTTCATTTTCAATACAAATTTATTTTGACCACAAGCAAATATGCTTAATGCAAGCATGTATCCTCAAGCAAATATGCTTAAGACTAAAAATTTCCTAGCGTTATTTTTAATCACTTTTCTGTACCTTAAATATGCTTAATTTTAAAAGAATACCGCCTACTTTACTGTGGTGAAATTACAGAAGTAAAAATTGTTTTCGAACAAGAATACAAACTCCACACTTTAGCGCCAGTTCTTTCAAAATTGATAGCGCACGAAAAGAATTTATACTAAATTTTTGTTTCTATTGGGATGTTTTGTTTGGTTTAAAGATTATTTTTCATTAATCCTTTTAAGTATACCAAGTTTCTTTCTAACAGGGATTTAACTTTATTACAGCTATAAACATAGAAATGTGGAAATTTAAACTATTTTCACTATTTAATTTAGTAAAAAGAATAGCTTTGGAGCCCGATCGGAAATCTACAGTAATTTTTCTCGGCTAATTTTGCTGCCACAGTTCAGTTCAAGATTATATTCACTTTGAATATAAATAAACCACTAGATTTTCCTGTAAGTCTAAATTTATAACGAAGCTATACTTACGTAGATGTGGTATGAACACAAATTTGTCCTCATTTTAAATCCTTCGAAGATTTTTTTAATTCCTTCGGAGCTAATGTAGTTTTTTTCAAGCGTGACGATTACAGCCTAGAAATACTATAGAAATTTATTAAAAATACAGCATTAAGTAAACAATTTAAAGTGAAAATACACCAAGAGGAAAACACAAATAGGGACTTGCAAATAATCTTCCAATAAAAACTTCCGCTTTTAAAATTTTAAGTCTCTGAAATAAAAGTGATATCCGAGCTCAAATGTACTTAAAAGTGACTAATGATACATTTCACAGCATTTAAGTACTTCAATACAGTAAATCGGTTCTGATAAATTTAACATTTATCCAAACCGGGTAATTTATCAGCTGTTCCACTTAATAGATAATTAATCTTCATAATGTCGCGGCTAACAATTTGCCCAGAGGGGAAGGAGCCGTTTCAAAATTATGCAAAAGGAATACAAAGTTCTCAATTTACAGTTACCTTGCATTTTACAGTTTCCATATCCCCAGTTTTTCCTTCCCCAAAGCAAGTCTTTAGAACGAGTTCTTGTCCAAACCATCACTGCATCTGGTAACTACCTTCGAAGTACCTAGCACACAAAATATCAATTCATCTAAATTTGAGATTTTTTTTCACATGTTCAAATCTGCATTTTAAAGATTAAAATAATCGGAATTAAGTTAATACGGCCATGCAAAAAATTGTTATAGCATTCTTGGCGTTTCTGCGAGCAAAACTCTTCAATTTTAAAGTTTTGCCATTAATGACGTCAATTTTTTTTCACATAGTTAAATGTAAGTAAGCAAATCTTATTCTTTTAGCATTTTCTTTATGCCGTAATTATAAAAACTGCTTTTTATCGAATGAAGACTATCGATGTGAAAAGTGAATAAAATTTCACTCCGTTTAAATTTTAGCTGAATTTCTGTTAAAGTTTCTAGTAAACGAAATTCATTAAATCGCATTCAATTTTTTAAAATAAATTTGTGCATTTTCTTTTAAACTCTTTTCAAAAGTTAGCTTAAAAACGTTTCCATTCCCACTCTTTCGCTCAAATTTAAATCTACAAAGTTTGTAATTAGATAAATAAGTCATCCAAACATTCTGGAACAGCATGTCGGAAAGTTGCATTTATTCCCCTCCTCCACATCTGGTTTCGCTGCAAGGGCTAAACCTAACTGTACAATCTTTGAAGTTAGGACTTTTGCAGAATTCCGGTCTTGTCAGGCGCTCCAGAATTTTCTGGCAATTTCCATCGGTTATATAAACTGTCCATATGGGTTTTTTAATTAAAGAATTCCCGTTAACAATTCGCATTAGATAACACTTCTCACCATATTGAGACTTCGATGCTACAAGTAATGTTTTCAGTTTCACTTTTAACATGAAATTTAATCGGAAATTAGTTGGTTAGTAATATTAGTACTGTTACATGCACTTATCGCTACAATTACGCTTAAATTATCTATATATTACTACACTAATGTATATTGCTCGTTAGTGTTATATCCTAAAATTCTATTAGTATATACATATATATTGCTACAGTTATACATAATCATACTACTCATTACACTAAACATACTATTACTACATTATAAGTTGTTAAATGATAAACTTCATGTTAAAGCGAAATTGAAATGCCAACCACTTCATTTGAAGTCCATTCTGAAGGAACGTCTCTAGACAAATTACCCACGACACGTATTTCGTAGTTACTCTCTGAAAGTTTGACCGAATCTGGCCTAAAATTGCAGTATGTTGCGATTTTTAACGGTGCATATATATCCCGTAATGATCAATTTCAAGATTCTAATCTTACTTAACGAAAGCCTTACTTAATCGGTTTAGAATGAGAAATGGAAACGCACAGCATATGCAGCTAATGGCTGGCGCACAACTAGTATTACTGTGAATTATGGATCACTACCATTCCATTAGGCAACTCACTAAATTAAATCTCAAGTCTCATTTCTACGCGCTAGACAAATCAAGAAAATTAATATCAATAAGTGAAAGTTTATTCCGTTTTTGATAGATACGTAACATTTAAAATAAGCTAAAATTTGTATTTGCATATTGATTCGATAAGACTTTCAATTTTTAGCTTTCCAAACTTAAATATAGCAGACAGATTTATAAAAATCTGACAATGACTATAGTATGAAGTCCAAGTTTATTTAAAAATTACATGTACTTAATTATACAAGATATAAAAAGCAAACATTCCATATTAAAAATATGGATTTTGCAAACAGTCATGGATGCGTTTGCATTTAACTAAATGATATGACATGAAACTTATGCAGATTGATGCTACTAAACTTAGACTGAGACAGAAATTTAAATTTAGGAAAAGGTCTTGAAGACTGCTAAACAGAAATTAATGAATAAAAAATTAAGATACTTCCCTCAAACCTTCAATTTTCAGTTGAGTACTTCACGAAAATTCCTGTAGACATCAGTCTGGGTAAGCTGGCCTTGGGTAAGTCTTTGGTAGGTAGGTAAGTCTTTGTAATCTCACGAGATCTTTCAGTCAAGCTGTAAGCACCTTACCTGTTGAATTAGCCGTAACAAAGTTAGATAATTCTAAACTTCAGATTACAAATTTATAAAGATATTCTTGCATAACGATTATCAGAGGCAATCACCAAATCATGTTAATCACTCTTAGGATAAACGCAAATTGTTTTCAGAATCCTGCGAAACTAACTTTATGTGCATGATCGGGGGAGGAGGGCAACTTTACTGGACCATTTCCAGTTTACGGTGATGTACACGACTTATGAAAAGAACAATCAATGAATAAAAACCTAAAATTGCTATCGCATCATTTACAATGGGTCAGGGGCGGCCAAACAGTCTCGCATGTACCAAACTTGGAGCGATGGGCGATTTCAAGATGCACATTGTAGTCTTGTTTCCAAGCTTACAAATAGACGTATTTTAACTTTAAACTTTGAAGGTTAGGAAGTAAAAAAGTGCTTGAGTGATATGGCACATCCTGTGCTTGAAAAAAAAATTAGCGCATGATTTGCAAATGGGTAGCCACACCTGCAAGAAGTAGTTCGAAACAGTAATTAAACCATCTAAGAAACTTAAAATCTATACATAGTATTTACAGAAGTTAGAGGGTCTATGAAGGGAGATTGGTATTTGGGGCGATTTTAAAATACTTTAAGTTTACTTTTGAAAGGCCATCTCGTATAGTAGTCGCATTGAAGTGAAGTGCAATAACCAGGTTATGACACTTTGCAAAAACTATTACAAAGAGAGACTATTGTAAAAGACAAAACTTACATTTAACATCTTAGAAAAGATCACAGGATGGTGATGGCTGGGAAATCTCTAGCTATGATGGTCAGGAGAGAATCCGATTCAAAGCCACATTCAATCGAACAGAGATCTGGAGGTTGGCGAAAAGTAAAACTTGGCATATTAAAGAAACGCCCAAACAAGAGCCAAAAGTACGTACATTAAAGACGCCGAAAAACCGCAGTATATTCTTAGTCAATAGAGAGAAAGTCATACATAACAATGGAATCTACTCCTCCCCACCATGCACGGAAGAAAAAATGTGGTTAACTACCATCAATCACTCTCTCCCGTCCGGACATTTAATCCCCTACGGTCATTCACCCACTGCCCCGGCAATTGGTGATGCTTTTCTTCCTCCCTGAGGAACTTTAAACATTAAATACTGCTTTTTTCTTTCTTATGTACACTGATTCTAAACTCAAGCAAACTCTTCATACCTTATATTTTAACTTAGCATTTTCTCTTGTTTAAATTTAATTGCCCTGGCCAATTTGCTTTTTTGTGGTATTTTTTCCTTTTAATTTTCCACACCCTCACAAACTAATCTCTCCCCACTCCCGTTAACCCCCCCCCCCCAGCTGTAATTGAAAGGGAGATGTGGGATTTAGTCCCAGGAACTCCCCATCCAACACGTTCTTATCTCTCTCTCTCATACATAACAATGAGTAGCGCAACCAACTATTGAAGATAAAAGTAGCCATTACAGTAAACCCATGTGATAGTAAATAACTTCAGCAGAAATTTAACTCATATTAGTCCATGCCCAAATTTTGTAAAGAAATAAAGTGTTGTACGCGTATAGAAAGACTTTAAGCATAGCTGCATATTAATTAAGCGAAAATATTCTGCATGAGAAAGAAGTTTCTTAACAGCTAGGAAAGCGAAGGAAATACAAGACTTCGATTATTGACACGGAGAAACGGATGAAAGAATAGTTTAAGCATGAAGTCCGGATACTAAGCAATTAACTGAAACTGAACAAGTGTGAAAAAGCCCAATACAAAATTTCGAAAGCCGATGTAGTTAAAAAGGGAAAGTTTAAATTTAAAACGCCAGGATTTAAAAAACAAAATTTTAAAAATCTGAAAACAAATGACAATTACTGTAAAATATGTAATCTTCATTACAGGGTCTATTTGCGATCATGCAACAGTTTTCGCCCAAAATTTTTAGTAAGAGCGGGAAAGAAGTTATTTAACAATCATTGAAAGGTCCTTGATGCTAATAACAGAATTTAAATTACTTTGTTATAAAAGTGAAAAGCTACAAAAGCTGTACAATTTACCAACAAATATTACCCCGAAAGTAAACTTTCATTTCGAACCATAAACTATGAGAAACTTATTTAATACGACGGACAGTGTATTGAAATACATTCTCTACAATGCAATTAATATAACCTTAGAATGCATCACGAGATAATACCTAATAAATCTAGCAAGGAAAAACATATAATGAATACTAGTTCCCTGCGAAATAAAACAAAGAATTTCATAAATTTGTAAAACACACACACCTTACCACTAACATCATCTCGCTTGAGAGTGAAAGGATGACAAACTCTCTCACACTTCAATTTATGCACTTATTGTTTGTGCGGAGATGTGAGTAGGGATTGTGCACATTAAGCAAAATCTCCATTATTTTAAGTTCACCGGGCGCATTCGTAAACGACCAACTCATTGCACGAGTTTTCGTAAATAAACTGGAATGCGTTTGTTCAGTGCAACCACTTTCTTTTGCCTTTACGAACAACTTCAGTTTATTCAGTTTCGTCGCCTCGGAAATGGGTTTGTCTACAATATGCGTATGTTGTTATTTTTATCGAGAAGGTTTTAGTACATAAATATAAAATCAACAGGATTATAAAGAAAGAATAGCCATCATTGAAGTTCACTGATCAAAATTTAGAGATTTCAACTTAAACTGGCATTTTTTCAAAAGTACTTAGCAAGAGAAGTTCAAATTTCACTAATAGCGGTTTAAATCAACTTTAATCTCAACACTAAAATCTGCATTTTTGAATTTACCAAAATTAAAATACAAGAAAATGATTACCTTTGAAAAATTATGTACCTTCGTTGCAGTTTCTAACGCATGCATGAATTTCCTCCACGAAAAAAATAATATTTGCAGCTTCAGCAAACGTAAAATACTTTTCATAACAACATACTTTTCCATAATAACGGACGCTATTTGAAAGCAAAAACACCGTGCAGCAAGAGTATCTTCTCGACAACTGAACAAACCTGCTCCGAGCTCAGTTTATTTAGTTTGAAATTAAACGCACTCAGTTTTGTATACGAACGCTCTAGTTTTTAAACTGAATGCACTCAATTTCCTTTACGAACACCTTAGATAGAATCTCGTTGCACGAGTGTAACTCGTTTGGCGTTTACGAATGCGGCCAGACTACTTGGGGCTGTATTCTGTCACATTCGTTTAATTGGACGTTTTGATTTGTGACGTAGTTCGAAACGTATACTAGAATGTGAACATTCGGTGGGGAATTACCTTCAGGGCTCCTAAAGCTCCGCCGTACCTTGCAGAATATCAACATACGTTAGCAGGTTGCGAATGACGTCAATTTGATGTCACACATCCGAATTTCCACTTAAACGCACGTGGCTGAATAGAGCCCTTCCCACATCACGCTAATAGCCTAAGCGTTCGGTCATGGGTTCGGTTCCCACTCATATCCTGGATGTTTGATTTCTAGGTGCTAACCATCAAATACACGAATTTTAAGCAAGTTCTCTGCCGATCACGCGATAAGCACGAGTGTAAGGTAAATTTCCTACATCAGTTTGGTGACATCCAAGCATTAGTCCTACATCAGTTTTTTCCTAAATAATTGTTTTCCCTAGTCTCGTTTCCTAAGCCTTTTAGTTTCTTTTTAACCAGCCACAATTAAAACTAATTTGTAATTGCATATTTATAAGCGAAATCATACCACGACCTACGCGGTTATTGCTCAGTCCCACCTACCGCGTAAGTCCGGGGTATTGCTGTATTTTTATTTTTAAAACACACGTGAAATTAATGCAATACGGTTGCATTCCACTCACAGAAATAAGGTGGTATGGATATGGAAGACTGGGGGAGGGGAGGGGGTGGCGTGTATGTTCGGAACCCACTTGAATTTCGTTGACGAGGTAATAAAAATGCAGAACATTTCCATTCTAGCACATTACTGTGACGAGCTAAAGTCAAAGTTAGAGCTCCTCTTATCTCGAAGGCCATGTCTTTCGTTAGAAGCATTTCTCAATAGTGATTCCCTACTACCGCTCTTTTAAAGATCATTAAAATCCAATAAAAACACACCTATATGCTTCAACTTCGGTCTCCCCCCCCCCCTTTAGTCCGTCAGTGGTGGTGAACCGCCATTCGAATTGGCCCCACCACTGTCTAGCCAACCGCGTGGCTGTCGATCAAACGAAATTTTGGGCGGTTTACATGAATACGCATTAGAAACCTTAAAAACGTCCATCGCCCAAGGCGTCCTCCATGGCCGATAGTCTCCATTCAACTTCGCCACTAAATTAAAATTTCGTCAGATTTAAATACAAAAATATTGTGTAGGAAAGTATTTCGCGATCGATACGCTTGACATAATGGATCTTTCTGGTTAATGATATTCTTGCTACTTTGCATTTCATTTCCTTTGTGTACATTTTTATAGGTATATTTGAATTTGTAGCCTATTTTTTTAATATAAACGGTTTAGCTATGAGCCTGTACAAGCGTCATTTTTTCCCCTTGCTAGTGTATACATTTCCACGTCCAACTATTACTTTTATTACTTACTATTACTTTTTACACAACGTTCATTAAATTTCTCTAGTATTTAAGGCGTGATACGGCACATTTTGATTACATTTATTTTCACTCATCAATCCCCATTCCGAAAAGACATCCTGATGCCATGGCTATTAATCTGTTGAAGAATGTAACACCAACAACATTCAACAATTCCTTAATTCCCCAATAAAGAAACTCCTCGAAAAGATTTATGTCTCCCTCTGCCATCCGCCGGTCTTCCATGAAACGATTCGAGCATGACGAACCATCATTCCTTCATACCTCACACATTCGAAGATTTTGTACGATCGATTCTTTGCCTCGCCGGGGAGACACACAGGCGAGGGACAGTTTGAACCACTTCATTTCCCATGCTACCTCACACATTCCAAGTTTTGTACGGCTGCCTGATTTGAACCTCCTCATTTGGTCGCCTCTTTCCCTCGCAACCACACACCATTTGAACCACTTCATTTCCCTCGATACTCACACATTCGAAGTTTTTGTGCGGTCGCCTTATTTGAAGCTCCTCATTTTAAATGCCTCTTTGAACCACTTCAAAACTGATTGAGGTGCCTCACACAATCCTCATTTTTCTGGTGTGTGTTACACAACACTAATATAGTTAAATAATGCTCCGACAATGGTCACGTACCTCTCTCAAAAATTCGCAAAAGTCGCCGACCTTGGCGACTTTTGGTGTATTCGTGTATGTATTTCATTGTCATATCTCAAAAACTATTAGTCGTAGACCGTTGAAATTTCGTATGTAAGATTGTTGTAACATCTAGTTGTGCATTTAGATTTTTAGTTCCAATCTACGGGAGAGCTTATTTACAAGACCACCTAAAAGAATTTTAATGCATTAATGTCTGTGGCTATCTTCAATATATTATGTCTGCAGTCAGTCATTGTTTGCTCCATGCCCAAAATCTCGCCTTTTGTCATCGACTTTGGCAAGTTTTGCCATGATATCGCCAAATTTAATGCCAAAAATAATTACGTATTTCGCATAACTCTAAAACTTTTAATTGTAGAATGTTGAAATTTTGTGTTTAGAGATATTATTACAGTGCATCTCTTATTTGATTGCAATCAATAGAGTAATTTATTTACAGGATCACCCAAAAGACACTTTCAGTACATTAAGGTCTACGGATACTTCCAATTCATTAGAAGTCTGCGATGAGTAACTATGACCAAAATCTCGCTAACTATCTCAAGTTTGTCGGCTTTTGTCGAAATATCGCTTAATTAAGAGTCAAAAATAAATCTCCCAAATTGAACCCAGCTTGGTGATATCTCAAATATTTGGCTAGAAATTGCAAAATCTTAGTATTATTGCAGTATTTTATCTCTTTCAAACAAAATAAGTTTAGATGAAGTGCGCCGAAAATATTTTTGATTTAACAGACGTACAAGGACGTCATGTGGTGTCCACAGCAGATTTTCTTTTAATTTATTATTTCAGTATATATCAATTTCTGATCTATATTTATAGATACTAGTTGTCCGCCAGTGGTCGAAAGTCGACCATAAAGCATTATTTTTTTTTTTTAATTTGAGTGTGAATAAAGTTCTTCTGTCAAAGAATGTCTCACTATTCCATATACACTGGACGGCTAAAGACCCCATTATGTTTGGAATTATAAAATCTTAAAAAGTCGAATGATTCAATTCTACTTGCTGAGGCGTACCACTGATTATGTATGAAACCTTGCTGACTCAATAAATTTGTTCTTTTTTTCGAATGATTGCCGCCGCATAAAAAAAGTCGCCAAGCACATTGCTAAAGCACATTTTAGTCATTGGCGTATTACCAAACTGGGGAATAATTCCACTTTTTGCAAATTTTGTTGTAATAGTATAACCCTATAGTCCTGCTGAAACTAAGTGTTGTTATTTCAAAATTGACACAACAATGGAACCATCGGCCGACTTGGCGCGAAATACTACGTGCGAAATGATTTCTCTAATTTTTTACGGTGCATTAGCATACTACACGAAAATTTTAACATTCGCACAAACAATTCCATATGAACTTTAACTGTGCCGAATTTCACGCTCATCTGTTCGGGCAGTGCGCTGCAAAAGGGACACTAAGGTTTTGCTTAGCGTATTTATATATACATATATATATATATATATAATCGGGAAAATTAGGGGGCCCTATTTTTAGGGACCCCGGACTATTGCCCCCTTGCCCGTGTGATAGGCTCTGGGTATCTTAGAGAGAGACCAAAAGCAGAGCCTTATTATCGCATGGGCAAATCGGGACTTTGCCCAGGGCCCCCGGCTCAAAAGGGCCCCAATATCAAATGTTGTTCTGAAATATTCTTTTTTATATCAAAATTTTATGAAAAATAAAACAAATCTCATAGATGGGGGCCCCCAAATTCATCAATGCCCGGGGCCCCTGTTGGTCATAATCAGGCTCTGACCAAAAGTAGAGCAACTTTCAGTTACATTTGCATTGATGCCTAATCTGAGTATGTGATTCTCAAGCGTATATTTCCCACCAGACATGGTTGAAACATCCTGATAATAATACTGTCTTCAAACTTCTCCAGACGCCACTGAGTATCAATGTGGCGTGAAAGAAAAATTAGCAACTACATATCCATTGTGGCAAAGGGGCATCTGCTCCCTCCCCAACCAAATGAATCAAGTTTAGAAAAGGATATCAATAGTTTTCTCTAATTAGTATATCAATACCCTAAAATCTGAATGTAAATTAAAGCTTTTAGCAAAATTTGTCTCTCAGTAGTGAAAAAGTACCTAAATAGTGACTACATTTCAAAAGTGCTATAGTTGTAGCTAACTACATTTGTCAAAAAGCAGTTCTCTATATTTTTCAAAAATAATATTTCCCACCACTGTATGTAACTCGACACCATTCTATCAGATCTAATCTCCGGTTTTGAAGATTATGGCTTTTTAAGAGTAAGCCTTATTAGCAGCCGAATGCCCCATACGAAAAGTCTAGGGACCTTGGCCCTAGTTTAACAACAACAACAAAAAAAAAAAAAATCTGATGTGTCCAACACATGACTTCCTTGCACGTCCATTAGATCAAAAATATTTTCGACGCACTTCCTCTAAATTTATTTGTTAGAAAGAGATAAAATATCAATAATAGTAAGGTTTAGCAATTTCTAGCCAAATATTTCGATATCGCCAAGCTGAGTTCAATTTGAAAGATTTCCTTCTGACACTTTATTTGGCGATATTTCACCAAAAGCCGACAAACTTGAGATAGTCAGCGAGATTTTGGGGATAGCCAAAGTAGTCAGTGAGCACAGACCTTCAATAAATTGAATGCATCTATACACCTCAATGTATTCAAAGTCATTTGGCTCACCATGTAAATAAATTCTCAGTCGAATGCTGTCAAAAAAGATATTGAAAACAGTTAGATATTACAATAGTTCTAAATACAAAGTTAAAAAATCTACGGGTTAAAGTTTTAGAGTTATACAAAATAGGAAATAATTTTTGGCGCCAAATTTGGCGATATTTCGGCGAAACTCGTCAATGTCGACGACATTTGGCGAGATTTTAAGCATAAACCAAACAATGACAGATTATCGCCAAATTTGGCGATATTTCGCCAAAACTCGCCAAGAACGATGACAAATGGCGATACTTTGGGCATGGACGAAATGACTGACTATCGCCAAATTTGGCGATATTTCGCCAAAACTCGCCAAGGTCGAGGACAGACGGCGAGATTTTGGGCATGTACCAAACAATGACTGTCTACAGTTGTATTATAATGAAGATGTCCATAGACATTAAGGTACTGAAATTCTTTTCGGTGGTCCTGTAAATAAACTCTCCAGTAGATTGGAACCAAAAATCGAGATGCACAACTAGATGTTACAACATTCTTATATATGAAATTTCATAATAGTTTTTGAGATTTGAGAGTTAAATATGCACACACGTACACCAAAAGTCGCCAAGCTTGGCGACTTTTGGCATAGTTCTTGAGGGAGGCACGTGACCGTGGTCGGACCATTACCTAACTTATGTGGTAGGACGGTATTGTGCTTGAAATGGATGAATGCCCCTAAAATTGCTATTGACCGTAATGTATTGGAAATCTTTTGAGTGTTCCTGTAGCAGAACTATAAATGATAAAGACACTTTTTTTAATAGAGAAATTCATTTTCTAACTCTTTACAGCATATATCACTTCTGAGTCGTTTGAAATAGCCCAATACCTCTAAAAAACGCTTTGATGAATTTCGGCCCATAGAGCGTAATGTATTTCGAATCTTTTGGGCGGTCCTGTAGATAAACTATTCAGTCGAATGGAACCGAAAGGGGAGGTGCACAACTAGATGTTACAACAATCCTAAATATAAAGTTTCAACATTCAACGCCTAACAGTTTTTGAGATATGCGAGTTTAATGAATTTCGGCCCATTGAGTGTAATGTATTTCGAATGTTTTGGGCAGTCCTGTAGATAAACTATCCAGTCGAATGGAACCAAAAGGGGAGGTGCACAACTAGATGTTACAACTATCCAAAATATGAAGTTTCGACATTCTACGCCTAATAGCTTTTGAGTTAGGCGAGTTTAATGAATTTGGGCCCATAGAGCGTAATGTATTTCGAATCTTTTGGGCGGTCCTGTACATAAACTATTCATTCGATTGCCACCAAAAGGGGAGGTGCACAACTAGATCATAGAACAATCCTAAATATCAAATCTCAACATTCTACGACCAATAGTTTTTGAGATATGCGAGTTACATACATACGTACGTACGTACGTACAGACGGCATGGAAAAACTGGCCACAGTAGACTCGCCACTGGTCAAAATGAGTTGCAGACGCGTTAATATGATCGTGCATGCTAGCCTACGATGAGATGCATCGAAAAAATTTTTAAAATTCAATTTAGAGGTAGTCAAAATCGGTTTTTATGTCGAAATTTGGCCCCCAAAATTTTTCGGGATCACATTACTTCCTTATACTACGTACAAGGAAGTAAAAATGTTAAAAATATATTTCCATTTTTCCTTTAAACTAAAGCTTTCGCATTTGTTGGCAATCAGATTTTTAATGTTAGATACTCAATCAATGCAAAATGTTGTGCTCTTCAATTTTTCAACATAACGGTTTTTTTTTTTTTTTTTTTTTTTACTTCCTTGTACGTAGTATAAGGAAGTAATGTGATCCCGAAAAATTTTGGGGGCCAAATTTCGACAAAAAAACCGATTTTGACTACCTCTAAATTGAATTTTAAAAATTTTTTCGATGCATCTCATCGTAGGCTAGCATGCACGATCATATTAACGCGTCTGCAACTCATTTTGACCAGCGGCGAGTCTACTGTGGCCAGTTTTTCCATGCCGTCTGTACGTACGTACGTATGTATGTAACTCGCATATCTCAAAAACTATGGGTCGTAGAATGTTGAGATTTGATATTTAGGATTGTTCTATGATCTAGTTGTGCACCTCCCCTTTTGGTCGCAATCGAATGAATAGTTTATGTACAGGACCGCCCAAAAGATTCGAAATACATTACGCTCTATGGGCCGAAAATCATTAAACTCGCATATCTCAAAAACTATTAGGCGTAGAATGTCGAAACTTCATATTTTGGATAGTTGTAACATCTAGTTGTGCACCTCCCCTTTTGGTTCCATTCGATTGGATAGTTTATCTACAGGACCGCCCAAAAGATTCGAAATACATTACGCTCAATGGGCCGAAATTCATTAAACTCGCATATCTCAAAAACTATTAGGCGTAGAATGTTGAAACTTCATATTTTGGATTGTTGTAACATCTAGTTGTGCACCTCCCCTTTCGGTTCCATTCGATTGGATAGTTTATCTACAGAACCGCCTAAAAGATTCGAAATACATTACGCTCTATGGGCCGAAATTCATCAAAGCGTTTTTTAGAGGTATTGGGCTATTTCAAACGACTCAGAAGTGATATATGCTGTAAAGAGTTAGAAAATGAATTTCTCCATTAAAAAAAGTGTCTTTATCATTTACAGTTCTGCTACAGGAACACTCAAAAGATTTCCAATACATTACGGTCAATGGCAATTTTAGGAGATTCATCCATTTCAAGCACAATACCGTCCTACCACATAAGTTAGGTAATGGTCCGACCACGGTCACGTGCCTCCCTCAAGTACTATGCCAAAAGTCGCCAAGCTTGGCGACTTTTTTGTGTACGTGTGTGCATATTTAACTCTCAAATCTCAAAAACTATTATGAAATTTCATATATAAGATTGTTGTAACATCTAGTTGTGCATCTCGATTTTTGGTTAAAATCTACTGGAGAGTTTATTTACAGGACCACCGAAAAGAATTTCAGTACTTTAATGTCTATGGACATCTTCAATATAATACAATTGTAGACAGCCATTGTTTGGTACATGCCCAAAATCTCGCCGTCTGTCCTCGACCTTGGCGAGTTTTGGCGAAATGTCGCCAAATTTGGCGATAGTCAGTCATTTGGTCTATGCCCAAAGTATCGCCATTTGTCATCGTTCTTGGCGAGTTTTGGCGAAATATCGCCAAATTTGGCGATAATCTGTCATTGTTGGTCCATGCTTAATATCTCGCCAAATGTCGTCGACATTGACGAGTTTCGCCGAAATATCACCAAATTTGGCGCCAAAAATTATTTCGTATTTTGTATAACTCTAAAACTTTAACCCGTAGAATTTTGAACTTTTGTATTTAGAACTATATTATAATATCTAACGGTTTTCAATATCTTTTTTGACAGCAATCGACTGGGAATTTATTTACAGGGTGAGCCAAATGACTTTAAATACATTAAGGTGTATGGATGCATTCAATTCATTGAAAGTCTGTGGTCAATGACTACTTTGGCTATCCCCAAAATCTCGCAAACTATCTCAAGTTTGTCGGCTTTTGGTGAAATATCGCCAAATAAAGTGTCAGAAAGAAATCTTTCAAATTGAACTCAGCTTGGCGATATCGACATGTTTGGCTAGAAATCGCTATATCTTACTATTATTGATATTTTATATCTTTCAAACAAATAAGTTTAGAGGAAGTGCGTAAAAAACATTTTTGATTTAATAGACGTGCAAGGAAGTCATGTGTTGGACACATCAGATTTTTTAGATTGGACAGGTTTTGAGTTAGTTGAGGAAAACTGAAAAAGTCCGAAATTTTCGGGTTGTTTTCTCTAGGAGCTGTCAAGGGAAAATGGGACAAACTGCTATCCCCTTCATTTGGATACAAAACAAAGTGATTATAACAATTTCGAGCTTTCCGAAAATGACCAAGAAGCAAAACCTTAATTTTACTAAAATTCCAAAAGGTACTATCAGCATTTTGTTTCCGCATTGACGAAATCATCGATAGATGACGCAAATTGTTCACCAGCATGAGTCGTCCTTGGCGTAAGGAAATTAGAACTAAAACAATGATCCCTGCGATGTGAATGCATTGATTGTACTCATGATGTTATATCATATATTCAAAAACTGTCCTTGAGGGTAAGGAAAGTAATAGCTAAGCAACCACCACGTCGTGACAATGCAATCAGTAATCCCATAAAATTTTATCAGGGGCTTTGTTTCGAATCTCGGTTGATCTGTATCGTTTGCCATGTGACGCAATTTGATGCATGCTTATCTGGCATTGTCTCGCATTTACTTGGTATAGGAAATTACACATTTGTCTTAGTCGGTCGATTTCTAATCCTGAGTGATTGAAGAGATACTGTGCAGTAACTTGAGTGGGCCGGCCGCGGGGGCAAAGCCGAATCTGCCCACTCCCCACACCATAAGTTGGTGATTTAAATTATGAATGAATTTATGTCTTCATGCGTTCCTAAATAAATACACATATTTTTATGTGTGTGTATAAATATGACTTACATTTGCATTTATGTTACTTTAATAATGTAAACAGTATAAATTTTTAAAAAAAGAAAACCGACTTCAAATTACTTCAGCATTACGAAAGATTATTCCCATTCTAAATCAATTGGTTTTGATGAATTCTCGGCACATATAGCCGATATCGCCAAACTGGATTCAATTTTGGGAACTTATTTTTTAACGCCAAACTCGGAGATAAATCGCTAAAATTGGCCAAGCTTGCCGACTTTTGACATTAAGGGCAGCGCCGTTATTCGGCACCCTTAGTTTAAAAACACGATTTTTTTCCGAATTTCGGAATAATATCATCAGAACGTGAACCAAAAGCGTATCATAATCCATGCGTCGTCCCTATTTTTCTTCTTTATTCCATTAAGTTGGAAAGTGTATCATTATTCATGAGTGTATCGTATTTTTCTTTCTTGTTCCATAAAACACATATTTGGAATGGAAATCTATCTTAAAATCGCCTAAGAAAATAGTTTTACAATCTTCGCCAAGCATATTACAACTATACTTCACAATTTTAAATACTGTTTGGAATGGGCAACATAATGCATGAGTGTGCTGTGTTTGTCTTTCTTGCCGTGTTTGTCAGTTTCTAGCCAAATTTGAAAGATATCGAAAAGCTTGGTTTGGTTTTGAAGACTTATTTTTTTGGCACCAAACATGGCGATCCATTACCAATAATTGCAAACCTTGTGCGGCTTTCAATACAGGGTTAGAAATAAACAGTGGTTAGTTGTACTGAAAAAACACTAAAAATACTGGTGTTAAACGATAAAGTAATTAAAAAACTTTGTAAAAAACACGCATAAGAAGTAAAAGGAAAGAGGAGAACTTTTACTTCTTATGTGTGTTTTTTACAAAGTTTTTTAATTACTTTAGTGGTTAGTTGTATTTTGCACCCAGAAATTTAAGTTTGACGACCATGAAATAATACTTGGTCGTCATTTTTTGACGTTCTAACTTTTTTTTAAAAAAATTCTTAGCAAAGCATACAGATCAACAGCAATCGCTATAACATGCCTGACACATTCGGAATTTTACGAAAGGTTTATCACCCATCATCCTTCAAACCATATTTTCTGTTTCCTAATCGCTGAACATCGTCTTTTCTCCTTCAAAATTATTTCCACTTTGAATGTTGTTAAAAAAAAAAAAAAAAAAAATTCTTAGTTTAAATATTTTTGTGGCATAACACAGGTCCGCTCCAAGCCTATTTGACACCGTCGTGCAAATGTCTAATGAGCGCTCGATTTGAGAAAAATATGGCCTATCCTTGATGTTTGTTTGTTCTTCAGGCCATTTGTTTGTTTGTTTGTTTTTCAGGAAAATTATTTTTTTTCCCCTGGGTTACTTTTGTTTGCTAGTTTCCTTTTTTTTCCCATTTAAGGGTAGAACTCAGCGTCCTTGACGAAGGGAGGGGGGGGGCAAAATCTGAATACCAATTCAGAATTACATGGAATATGTCATTATTATCAGAAATCTCATTTATCTAGGGTAATTTATCTGATTTTGAAACCCCAGGCTAGACGCTTACCCATGTGATAGTCGGGCTCTGTTTTTGCCATAAATATAATGAAATGTTACATTTGTTTGTTTGTTTGTTTTTCAGGAAAATTATTTTTTTCCCCTGGGTTACTTTTGTTTGCTAGTTTCCTTTTTTTTTTCCATTTAAGGGTAGAACTCAGCGTCCTTGGCGATGGCGCATGCTGCATGACCTTGGATGGCACAGAGAGCACGCATAGGATGCAGAATTTTACAAAATAACAGTATTTTGCAGCTCCAACTTTTTTTTTTTTAATATTGCAGTAATTTTATTATTATTAATTCGTTTGTGGCATTTTCCTGTATTTAACACTTTACATATTTACTTTCCTACTTTAACATGTATACAGTGGCGTAGCCAGAAATTTTTCATGGGGGGGGGGAGGGTGTTAGGACTACTGCAACTCACATACGTGTCTGTGATAGGGGATTGAAGAATATACATTCTGTATGGCAAAAAATCTCCGGGGGGGGGGCTTATGACACTCCTATTCCCCCCCCTTGTCTACGCCACTGCATGTATATATTTAGTAACCATACTTTAATCAGTATTCGTATTTGGCTATGATTTGATATTAGAATGACTACACTAAATAATTTCAAAATTACGCCTAAGTAGATCATTTTAGCAACTAAGATAGAATAATTGGGTGCCATTGGCACTTCACTTTAATATCTTAATTTCTAAACCTTTTTCAATGTTTTACTCTCCCTCCCTCCACGTAATTTGGCAAACAAGACAAGAAGGTGGAGGCTCATTATACGGTGTAGGTAAACTTAAAGGCCGCTTTTCACATCGAGAGGGAACCGCTCGCCGCTTGGCCAATTATCACTTGTAAGCAATAAATTTTTCCCACCGCAGAGAAAGAGGGAGATACTCTCGGTATTAAACTGAGAAAAGGTAATTGGGGACCGTGGATAATATTGCGGTCTCACACTTGTCCCATCTATTGTTCGGTCCAGGCCCCTGTCCAGCAGACTTCGTGCCGATTACAATCGACTGTAATCGATGACTAAAAAATTATTTTTAAAAATGCTATGATAAATTGCATTATTATAGAATTCTTTTCATATTTGATTTCTTTAACATCAAGATTACTGTTATTTTACTAAATTAACATTCATTAGTCATAATCTTTTTGGAAATTGTTTGTAATCATAATCGTAATTCATATCATTTCTTGTAATCGATTACAGATGATGGTGTAATCGCACGAAGTCTGCTGTCCAGTTTCGCCCGGCGGAAAGCGCGGCCAAATATCCCCATTCAAATACATTGTAACGGCGGCAACCGCTGGGTGTGGACAATGGCCTTAACCCTTTAACGCGCAGTGATCCCGCTCTGGGAACACCCAACTCTGACGTTTTGACGGTTGCCAGTCACGAAGAATAGATTGAATTTCTATAAAAATAGTGGCGGGTAACATAGCTCCACGAGAATGCTTTGCTTTTTAGCCCGTCATTTCTCGTCAAAAAATGGGTCACGATTCTTTTTAACAGCACCGAATCTGCTGAAAAATGGAAGAATGCGAGAACAGCTGGATAGACTGCCCAATGCTGAAAAAAGAGCAGCCGTTGCCATCGCTCGACTTAACGACCAGCAAGAGGGCGGACGATCGAAACGTTCATCGCGTGCCACAGATCTAGAGACCCTTTTTTGGACGACAGCTGGCTGTGCGGCACAGCCAGCTGTCGTCCAAAAAAGGGTCTACTAGTAACTCATTTGCTGCCATTTGCAGGGAGAATGGGTGGCCTGAGATTGATTTTCCATCGGGACTACGTATCCATTCGCGCTACAAAATCCTCTTGAAAAAAAAAAAAAAGCTTGTTGGTGATGGGTTGTATATATCATGGCATGTCTTTGCGGCCCTGTTCGCTAGATCTCCATCCCCAAGAAAATGCGTGGGGTGTCCTCAGTAGGGGTGAATACGCAAACGTCAGACAGTTACCGCCGTCATTGAACACTGGGATAATATTGATGTTACCGTCCTCCAAGGATTGGTAATTGCAGTGATCCCCAACCTTTTTTATCGCTGCGGATCGGTCAGCGTTTGATATATTTGACCGAGGCCACTGGGAGTCGGTTTTATGTTAGATAGTTTTGATTTAATAATTTTAATTTAACTATATTTGAACATGCCTTCGAAATAAAATGCAGTCACACTAAAATATGAATATTAAGTGCTTCAAAATTTTAACAAACTACAACGCTAAATCAATAGGAACCCTGAACTTTATGACTGCAAATTTAACTCATAATATTGAAATGCTTAATAAACATTAAACTAATTTGAAGTACAGTAGAACCTCGATTAACCGAAACTCTCCGTTAACCGAAGTCGGTTTCTTCCTCTTTTTTTTTTCCATCAGAAAATTACTTTTTGAAAGAGATTCTGATCTGGTTCAGTTTCAATAATTAAGTTTTGGGAAAACTGTCAATATCCGAGACTGCATTTATAGGATCGGTGACGCGTGGGAATCTATGCCGTAATCAACACTAAAACGAAGTTGGCGAAAACTTTTGCCGAATTTTTCAACTGGCTCAGATGAAAATGCTACAGACATTGTGAAAGACAGTGTTACTGAGTTTTCAAGCCTTTTTAGCACAATGAAAGGTTTTGAAAATTGTGGGGATAGAGAAATCACAGATTGGTTGAATTGTGACGTGGAAGATGCAGGCTTCCAGTGGCTCAATGAGGAGGAATTAATAGCAGAAGTCCGAAAATCTCCAAAAGAAGGAAGAAGAAGATTATGATTAAGATGAGAATGATTCTGGAGTAAATAAGATCAGTAACAATGATGCTTTTGAGTGTTTCTCAAAAGGCCTTCTTTGCTTGGAACAACAGGAGCAGTGTGATTCCTCTGAAATCATGCTTTTAAGAAAACTTCGGGATAGAGCTGCACGGCAAAGGATGGCCAATTACACCAGATGGAGCTGCCATTTAAACCATTGTAAGTTTTTGTTTCAGAAATAAATTTATTTTCATTTATAATTTTAATTTATTTAACAGTTAAAATAGTCATAACAACAGTTCAATGACGATACTACATATTAAACTAGATGATTATGGATGAATTCTCGATTATCAAATTCGATTATCAGTAGGTTCGGTCCCAATTACTTCGGATAATCGAGGTTTTACGTAGTTACAAAATTTCTTCTGTTACGAAGGTATAAATTAGCACAAACCAGACGAAGGCACAAAAACCCTAGAGAAATACACCAAAGTAAGTAAAATGGAAATAATTTAATGTTCCTTTAGTGGCCCGGTACCATTTGATCCACGGACCGGTACTGGTCCGCGGCCCGGGGGTTGGGGACCACTGGGTAAATGATAGGCCACATTAACTATTCAAAGTCATGCGTCAACATGGTGAATAGATAGGCTGTTAACAGTAATGGCTTTATTTCGGCGGGGACACTTTTCCTCCTTACCTTTTTTTACGCATTTATTACTTTCCGAACATGTACCATGTAAGGAAAGTATTGTAATCATGAAAAAATTCGACTTCGAGATTTTTTTGCATGGACACGTTTTAGGGTCTTCTGATTTCATTAATGCTATTTTTACGAGATGTATGTATGTATGTGTGTGTGTGAGTGAACACGATAGCTTCTAAACAGGGCATTCGATAGAGCTCAAATTGGCTATATATGTTATAAACCACCGTCGTAAGACCGGTATTGATTTTGATGTGCATATGACAGTTTTTTTACAGGGCTACGACAAAGATTTCTTTTACAGTATGGCCTATGGGGGAAAATTCTTGAAAGTGCGCTAGCGTTTAAACGGTGCATTCGATTGAGCTTCAATTTGGTATATATGTTTGAATTATTTTATTCATCGATTATAATTTATTTAAATGCTTGGTAATGATCATAATCGTATAAGTGTTCGGAAAGTCGAGTGGAGTCACTCCAAATTTTTTTTAAATTACTGCCAGAGTGAGCCCGGGAGTGAGTTTTTTCCCTTTTAAATAAGTATTTGAGTGCATACTTTCGCAATATATTTGTTTATAGAGCAAGAGCCCGCGGCCGCCAGACCTTCGTCATAGTATAAAAGCTGAAACTTTCTCTGCGCTTATTCCGCAACAAAGGTAGGAACCATCGGCCACTCTAAAGTTTGGAGGATCGTGGCTTTGGCAGGTAACAGGTGGCAAAGGTGTATAAAATTGCAGAAAATTTTCGTCATTTCATAAAGCTTCATTTTTTTATAGGTTCTTCTTCGCAGTACTAGAAATCACTTGATCCCCCGCCAGACAACCTCAAACTCATGGGAAAACGTCATTCTATTACGAGCGAGCTGCAGCATCGTAAGAAAGTTCAGAAGTAGCAGTATAACATGTGCTTGGCACTTTGTGACAGCTTGACGTACTTCGTTGCGGGAGTTTACGAACAAAACAGTTTTCCGTGACTTTGAGATTGTCTGGCGGGAGTTTGCCACGATGGAAAAGTGTCTGGCAAGGGATCAAGGGATTTCTAGTACTGCGAAGAAGAACCTATAAAAAAAATGAAGCTTTATGAAATGACGAAAATTTTCTGCAATTTTATACACCTTTGCCACCTGTTACCTGCCAAAGCTACGATCCTCCAAACTTTAGAGTGGCCGATGGTTCCTACCTCTATTGGGGGGTATGCGCACAGAAAGTTTCAGCTTTTATACTATGACGAAGGTCTGGCGGTTGCTGGTTCTGAGACTATTAGTTCTTATTCGTTTTTTTTTTTTTCATATCCAAATCGAGGCATCTGACAAAGTATAAAATAGGGATGCACCGAATCCGAATGCATACCGAATTTAGTAAAAATGTATTAAACTTATTAAACCGTTATTAATCTTTGATAACAATGATTACTTTAATTTGTTTTCAAACAATACTTAATATTTCATATGGTGGAAGGAATTAAAATACTGCAAAATGTAACATATATCTAAGTGTTTCCTTTATATATTGCTGCAGCGTCATCTAGTGGCGAGTTAAAATAATAATGCATTGCAGTGTCATCTAGTGGTGAGTAACATCAAAAGGAACGCAGTTAGAATATATTCTTCGTGCTCAAATGTGTAAGTATAAAAAATTTTATGCCGATCGGTCGAACGGTATAGAAGTTGATGCGTTGCAGCGCCATTTAGCGGCAAGTTACAGCAAAATGGATACTGAAAAATATTCTCCGTGTTCTAATATTCGCGTGTACCAAATTTCATCGAAATCGGTTGGACGATATTCGCATAGCAAACGGCTAAACGGAATAGAATTTGACGTTGTGCTGCTGCACCAAGTGGCAAGTTAAGGAAAACGGATAGCATAAAAACCTTATCCATCATAAAAGACTTAGGTGAACCAAATTTTATGGTGCAACTGTGCTCAACGGTGCTGGAGTTTTTCAACCTCATAAACACATACCAACATTCATTTTTATCTATAACCAGTGTTATTATACGTATATACCAGTCACAAATAAAATCCAGTTTCAAATCTAAGCCTCGCCAAAGTGCCAACATACGCCATTTTGCAAGAGTTTTTTCAGGGAATCATTCGAAGCTGTGACTTAGCAGCAATCAATATGGGAAATGGTTCGAACGCCAAAGAGTAAAGCACGCATTTATTTGAAAAGTGGAATCCCTTTATACAGCCGAATTTTTTAAAATTATCAACTATAATGTGTTTTATTCATCGTTACTCCGATGTAGGAATTGAAAAGATTTCAATTTTCTGAAATTTGACGGAATTCCCCCAACTTAAATCAATGTACTCAATTGGCGAGAATTCTGAAGTTAGATCGCTTGAAATCCCTTAATAACTGCATTATTTCTTCACGGATCATTAAAATTTAACGCTGTATTCTAATAAAACCTTTGAACTTGTTTTCAAAAATCTATTTCCTTAAGCTCTCAATAAATTGCGCCAAGCCGAAAACTGTGCAAACCGCTAGAACGCACTTACTCAAAATCGATATTTCAGCCACTTTATTTTTTTCGCCAAACTAAAAAATTTTACATATTAGCCTCGGAAATCTTCAATTCTTATTGTTTTGCGTATAAAACATTTCATTCCTGCTCCAATTTCCCACGCACACGATATTATAATTTTTAAAAAAATAACCTTACGAATATAAACTAACAAAAAAAAATCATTATTATTCTTTTATTTTTACTTTGAGAATTTAAAACATTTCATTCGGCAAAATCGCCACACATGGCAACCACGATCCTTATTTCACACTTTTTTCACTACAGGGGTTACAATTACGGAAAACTTTTTCCGTGGAGAGCATAAAAATCTCTTAAATTCCGGGAACGGGTGGACTTTCAAAGTTTTAAAGTGGACTACGATTTATTCTATATTATTTTACATATCTGTGCTAAATTTCAGGCCGATAGGTCCATTTTTGTGGATTTGTATACGAATCAAATCCACAAACTAACAAACAGATTTTCATTTTTATTTATTTACAAGATTTAAGATAATGACTCAAAAAACTACGTCAGTGTCATTCACTATCAAAAAAATGGAAAGCTTAATGGTTTGCAGAGAACTCCTGGCTTTCCAAATGTCTTATTTCTACATAATACTGTTTTTTAGGCTCAAGTTGTAGCATTAAATACCTAAGACACTACATAAAATGGAGCACCATTTATTTCTTTCCGAACATGTACCATATAAGGAAAGTATTGTAATCATGAAAAAATTCGACTTCGAGATTTTGGTGTATTTACACGTTTTGAGGTATTCTGAATTCATTTATGCTATTTTCAAGAGATGTTTTTAAAATAGCTGCGCACCCGCTCTTCATACGGGAAGAAGGGAATATTTTACTACTAAAATCATATCTGCATGTGACAAAACAGAATTTCATTTTTAAAAAAGTTCAAGTAATCTCCTCTGTTGAAATTACTGCGGGATATATTAACGCAAATTAGAATTACTTTTCGTTTAGTTGGTTGTAAGACAACCGTTGAAAAAGGATAAACACTTTTAATTTCATGAAATATTTATTAACGTGGTACATTGCGATTTATTCATATTATCTTTACAAATCTAATAATACTACCTATTACGTACATTAATACTATCTATACTCGCTTCTCCCTCTTCAAGGCTCCCTTAAAAGAAACAGCTTAGATTATTTGGCCTCAATGGGATCTTGTGATTCTGTGGCGATTCTTTGCAATTTACGCATTAGCATAAATAATAATCATTTCACATAATGGTTGCCATTAAGGAAACTCTCCATATATATTTAATTTATACATAGTTTTATAAGATTGGCGTATTTAGCGCCGCAAACCATTTCATCTTACTGTGTATCTGTACTGATATCTTTTATATCCTCCATAGTCCTGTCTCCTGAAAAACATCAAACTGTGTAATCTCGAGGAGCTACTTATTCCCATTTTAATTGTGACAGGGCGTTAGAGTTGCAGAGTTTACAAATTTCACGCATTTTTTTTTAATTTATGACGTCACTGTTTGACTGCCATAAAGGATACCCCGGTAGATTGAGGGAGTTAATTTCGATATTTCGCATAATTGTTTTCAAACGGTATCATTAAAACTTTGCGTTGGACCTTTATGGAGGAACGTAATTCAACGTTAAAATAAAACTATACTCGCAACCTGCATGCGTATGTTAGGCAACGCCTGCACTAAATTAAATGCCAAAAATAAAAATAGTAAATAGAAAAATTTTAATATATCGCGCTTTGAAACGAACTTTGTAACTTTTAAAATGAACATTTTCAGCGCCGTGAAAACATTTCAATTTTTAAATAAGCACCGTATTAAAATACCACTTCTAATAATAATAATCGTGAATTTCTTAGTTTATTTCTACAGTAAATTTTATTCAAAATATCGTCTCCCTGTGTTGAAAATAGAGCTGGAATAAATGAGTTAAAATTATGGCGTAAAGTTTACGTATCTTAAAGCATTTGACGTCATAGATCCTCACTTGCGAATTGAAATTCTGATATCCCATTTAAAAACTCGATTGGTTGAAAAAACCCTTTTTTCTAATCCTTTCTGTGGCAACAACCGAACATAAATTCTCGTGCCGTGATCGCAATGTAATGAATGGCGTAAGATCGCGTTGATGCTATTAAATTCTAAACATTAGGCTGCATTAAAATTCGTAAAAAATCATCTAATTTACATAATTTTTTCGTTTTTATTTTAAAAGAGGGAGAAAAGAATGTTTCACGATTTGTCAAAATATCTAAAAGTTCTGACGGATAGAATTCATGATGGACAGTTTTAAAATTATTTTACGAAAAAAAATCGCGAAGCAGATGTTTAGTAAAAAAATTCCTAAAAATCAGTAAATCATGTTACGTATTCAGAACAAACCGTTTTTAAAAGAAAATTTCTTCCTCTATCCGATGATGCAAATGCCGTTTTGCTGCGAGCGTAATTTCCGCCGTTATTATGAATTAGGTGAGAAAAAGTGCCAAAAATCGCATAAAACATAAAATTAAAAAAAATCTAGGTCGAATTTTGAAAAAATCGCTTCGAGGTGCACAACTACATATTTACATCTTCTCGAGTACCAAATTTGGTGTTTCTAGGTGTAGCCGTTTGTCCGTAACGCTGCCGACAGACACACACACACACACACAGACACACAGACACATTCTTTTATAATAAGTAGAGATTAATCAATTTCTTTAAATACTTGTGAAATGATGATTATTTTTCACCTCTAACATTTAATATTATGATTTTTTTTCTGGTAACTGTTTCATATTTAAATCAGTTAGTAATAGTAAGGTTAATGCAATGTGCCATAAGATTTAAGAAAAATTGAAAAGCAACAAAATTTAAATTTAACATCTGTGTGTTTTCTCTAAAATTAAAATTACTTTCAATGGAATGGTAGAAAGTAATAGTTTCAATTAACATTGTACTATGGTACTATATTACAACTTTCATTCATGGTATAATTTTTTGTTTGATTGTTTACCAGTTGTTGAATATTCAAATTTGTTTACTATTCGGTTACCGAATATTTAAGTATTCAGCCTAACCGAATATTCAGTTCGTCTGCCGATTTGCCAGTATACCGAATACCAACCGAATATTCGGTGCATCCCTACTACAAACTGTTCCGTATTCTGTAAATACATATGTATGTATATTCTTTCACTAAAATATGTTTTAGCAGGGTTTTTTTTTTTAGCACTAGGGTGGTCTTTTGCTCAATACTAGAATTTTGTGTACGCGATCTTGTCGACAAGTTTCGTACATATGAATTGTCACGGTGAAGATCTTTTCAAATCTGTTTGCCAGATAACGTGGAGTGGGGGGGGCGGCGTTAATAAAATGTTTAAAGTCGCACAAGGTTTGCAATTTTTGATAATGGATCGCTAAATTGGGTGCCAAAGCGCAACAATTTATTATACATATATTACGAGTAAAGTTAGAAAATGCCTGGCAAAGATTGTAAAATAGTTTAGTAAGCGATTTTAGTATAGATTTTAATTCCCAAGAAGTGTTTTATAGAACAAAGAAGACAAATACAGTACACTCATAGATTATGATACACTTTCCAAATGGCATTTATAAAGGTTAAGTATAGTTTGACTATGCCTGGCGAAAATTGTTAAACAGTTTTGGTAGGCGATTTTATTACAGATTTCTATTGCGAAGAAGTGTTTTATGGAACAAGGAAGGAAAACACGGTACATTCATGGATTATGATGCCCATTCCAAGCAATATTTAAAATGGTGAAGTATAGTTGGAATATCCCTGGCGAAGATTGTAAAAGTTTTATTAGGCCATTTTAAGATAGATTTCGATTCCAAATATGTGTTTTATGGTACAAGAAAGAGTTGATTCCTATTTTAACACCCCCACTCTCTCGCCAACCTAAAAAAATCGCAGCACTTTGCAGTCATGGGTCTCTAGGAATTATGCACAAGTTTCAACGCTCCCAAACGAACAAGATGAAAACTAAAGTGAACGAATTAGCGATAAATGCACAAGTTAAGGAATTTGAAGACACTTAATTATTAAAACTACGTTAATTGGCGACTCAAAATAAATAAAATGTAACGGAATGCTGTACTTACATGTTATTCAAAATCGCCATTTTAATTCTAAATTACGGTTGCCACATAAATACAAAATATCGTAATGGTGACTGCATCCGCCACCTTGGCAAGAGTCGGGGTGTTAAGTAGGTATCAACCCAAGAAAGGCAAACACGGCACTAATGAGTTATGATGCACATTCGAAACAATATTTAAAACGGTGAAGTATAGTTGTAATATATTTGGCGAAGATTGTAAAATAGTTTTAGGAAGCTATTTTAAGATAGATTTTGATTCCAAAGATGGTTTTTACGGAACAAGGTAGAAAAATACGGCGCACTCCTGAATAATGATACACTTTCCAACTTAATGAAATAAGGAAGAAAAATATTGACGAAATAATTATGATACGCTTTTAATATATAGCACTTTACTGCGTATTTAAAATCTGAAAGGGATTACAGGGTCCGGTCACAATTAATCCTGATTATCAATGCTTCGCTGTAACGCTATCAAGCAAAGAATGAAAATATACATAACCATCAACAACATTTATTATAACCGAAAGTACATACTCAAAAGCTTTAAAAATACTTGTACAAAGTTCAATCACAGGCATGAGTATAAGTTTTAAGTACATTCTTAGACATATATCTCTACAATACAAAATAACTAAGTGTATTACATTACAAAATACCGGGTGATCCAAAAGTCAGGAAAAACTTTAAAAATTAATAATTCGAAAACGAATCACAATACAAAGATACGGTTTGCACCAAACGGATGGAAAAGAACCCGGGTTTTGTGAGGCAACGAAACGAAAATAGTTTTGTTGGTGGACAACAGATAGCGCTATAGTGTTTTATTTCACCAAATGATGATTTTCAAATGAAAAAAAAAATGGTTGGCAACTTACAAGTCAGCTTAATTACAGTTAATTGGTACTACAGTAAATTTTCAATGTGCTGCCCATCATTCAGAAGTACAGTTGTGAGACGAGCCACCACACCGTTCACAGCATTTAGTAGTATTTCTTGCGTTACGGCAGACACATTTTGACGGATGGCATCTTTCAGTGTTGCTAGTGATGCCGGTTGGTCGCGGTACACTTTTGACTTCAAGAATCCCCACAGCCAAAAGTCATAGGGCGTAAGATCGGGAGATCTTGGAGGCCATGATTGATTAAAGCAGCGACTGATAATGCGATCCTCCCCAAATTTTGAGCGTAGCAGATGTTGCACAGGCAGAGTAATATGAGGTGGTGCTCCATCTTGCATAAAGGTGACTGTTTGAAGTCGAGCAGTTCAGGAATAATGTTGTTCTGTAACAGTGCTGCATATCGCTGACCAGTGACAGAAACTGTTTTGAAACCCGTCTGTGTGACTTCTTCGAAAAAAAACGGACCCATTATGAAATCAGCAGTGAAGCCACACCTGACTGTCACTTTAGGCTGTTGCAAGGGTACCTCAACAAATGCATGTGGATTTTGTGTGGTCCACACTCGACAATTGTGGGTGTTAACAGCGCCAGAAAGTGTGAAATATGCCTCATCTGTCCAAAGCACAGTGTGAAGCCAGTCGTGCTGCTCTTCCATTTTATTGAATGCCCATTTGGCAAAATCTCGACAAGAGTCGAAGTCAGGACGTTTCAGTTCTTGGTTGTGTTGCAACTTACAGGGATACCGTTTCAGAGTTATTCGCAGTGCTCTCCACACACTTCCGTACGACAGTCCTGTCTGCCTCGAAACTTCTCGGGCACTGCTCTCCCCATGTGCAGAAATCGTCGACATGGATTGCACCGTCTGCTCCACTGTCGTGACAACAGCAGCGGCTGTTGAGGGACGACCACTTCTTGCATGTGACGCCAAAGATCCGGTAGATTCAAATTTCTTCATCATTTTTTGATCAATGCAGAAGGCGTTATCGGTCCTTTTCTGCCTCGCATGCACTTCATGTAGCGATATGCTCGCAATGCCGCTGTGGCACTTTCCGCATTCTTATAATAAAGTTTGACTAAGAGGGCTTTCTCAATTATGGACAGTATTTCCATGCGTATAAGGTTCGACTACCATTACCTGCTCCAGTTGCTCCCTTTTATATCGTTTGTGGCTTTGCATAATCCTATATCAGAAATCTGACAGCGCCATCTGTTGGACACCAAGAGAACTATTTTCGTTTCTTTGCCACACAAAACCCGGTTTCTTTTCCATCCGTCTGGTGGAAACTGTATCTTGATTCGTTTTCGAATTATTAATTTTTAAAGTTTGTCTGAGTTTTGGATGACCCGGTATATAACAAGCTGAGTATATAAACAATCTTCTATAGGCACTTCTATAAGCTATCTGCAATTTATTTTTCATCAAAAAAAATATTTAATATAGATTTAAATCACACTAAGTGCTACTACAATCCTAACACAACAATAAGTATTATTCTATTTCTCTGAAAATAAGAATCCTTTCACATCGTTTATTATTTTAAGAACGTGATCCATCGTTAAAATATTCCCAGTTAAAAAATGTGACTTGTATTTTTATAAATGAACAGCATTTTAATGAATTAATCAATGAGCAGTGTTAATATTCTTTACAATCAATGGACATGATACTTAAAAGCAGAACATATGGCTTTCAAAACTTCAAATAACAATTTTTCTTTTGACACGGTTGCAAAAAATTTTAAAGCTGGGTCTGCCCTAAAACTATGTAGAGGGTGACAATTATTTAGCTATATTATTTTTTTTTTCAAAAACTACCGAGTTAAAAATAAATTCATACAGATTTTAAAAGTAACTATATATGGATTTTTTTTCATAAAGGGCCAAAATAGGTATCAAAAATTGCAAAAATAAATAAATAAAATTACAGCATATTTAAAGTTATTTTTAGTTTCCTCTATGAATACTAATGTTTGTGGCACGAATATTTGAGCTTATTTTCTAAATAAATTATCTATTTGGAATATTTTAGAAGAAAATTAGGGAGACGGCGTCTATTGAATGACGCTTTAAAGAGCTGTTTACAAAGTTATTAAATAAAAAATTGATACACTTAAAAAATAATTTTTTTAAAGGCTGAGTAGTTTATAAGAAAAAAAACCTAAAAACATTATAGATGAGAGTATTTTTGAGCAGGGGTGCAGGAGCAAGTGTTTCACGCGACGCCACACCACATCAACAGAATGACGTCGGCTCGTTGAGAGTCCGCCCGATTAACTATTAATAAACATTAAACTAGTGCGGTTTCTCGACCGCTGGACGCAGGCCCGGGCTGCGTCCAGCGGTCCCTAGCATTTTTTAACCGGGAGGCCTTCGGGTAGAGATTGAAAAGGGGCCCCGTACTGGGGGAATTTAGAGGGAATAGAATATTAGAATATGTAATACTTGAAAATTACAACTCGCGTGTCTAAAAAGCACATTTAACTATTTTAGAGCTTTTGGGGGACTCTCTAGCCGGGAGTTCTGGGGTCCTCCCCTGCACCACTGCGTAAAGGCCTAAGATTACTGGCAAATAAATAATAAAATTATTCCAATTATAAATCAGTATATCTATTTTTGAGGGCCTCTCCGCAGCCCCCTTGGGGCGGGGGCCCTCGGCAATCGCCGACCATCCGACCTTGCCAGACAATTCAGAGAAATAAACGGTTCTTCCAGAACATGGTTATAAGTTTCCAACTTGCCCCTGGGCACCTACCAGTTACAACAGCAAGAAGTTTTGTGCACGGGACGCCATAATGTCACTAAACTGAGTGTCTCCCGACTGACAAATGGTAAGCTTTAGATTGCTTAGATACCGGGTGATCCAAAAGTCAGGACAAACTTTAAAAATTAATAATTCGAAAACGAATCAAGATACAAAGATACGGTTTGCACCAAACGGATGGAAAAGAAACCGGGTTTTGTGTGGCAACGAAACGAAAATAGTTCTGTTTTCGATCAACACATGGCGCTATAGTGTTTTATACCAAAAGCAGGCACGTGCCAACAGGGGGGGGGGGGCAGGGGGTTTTATCGCCCCCTCGGTAAAAGAGTAGAAGGGGCGAAGTATATAATTCGCCCCCTCAATACTTTTCTTCAGGATGGGGGGGAGCAATTTTTCCAGCCCTTCCCCTCAAGAAAACGGTTATTTAAACCTATAATGAGGCATAAACGAAAATTTTACTAGCTCAAACGGAAGGGGGGGGTGAAATAGCTGCCACCACCATCCCCTTCCGCACGAAGAAAACTTATTTTAACCCATTTGTGCCCAGATATTTTTCCGACTTTTCCTGATTTTTGCTAATCCAGCAAATAAAAGCTAAATTTCTGATGTCAACTTCTTGAAAAGGGGTGATTTCTTTTAAAATCACTACGTATAAAAATTGAAATGTCAGCATCCTATTTGGTCATATAGAAATATTTTATGGAATTGAGGTTCAATACTCGTGAATAAAAGTTAGGAAAAATAAATAACGTTTTCGACTGATAGCGAAAATGCCGTCCCAAAAAAGGGACGCTAGGAATAAATGAGTTAAGCAAGCTATTGAGATACAAGAAAAAAAAATCGGTAAATTAAGTTTACATGAAAAAGATACAGGAAATTTGGCTTACACTCGAATACTTTTTTGAGAGGGTGTACAGACGAGGTTAAAAAAGATTGAATTGAAGTCGATTATTTATAAAAATTGGCGGGTGGGGGGGGGGGTCAAAATAGCTGCCCCGTCTCTGAAGAAAATGATTATTGCAGTTGAGCTATAGAAGTACAAACAAAAATTTTCCTGGTACCAAGGATGACACCTTTTATTTTAAAAACATTTGTTTGTGGAGGGCGGGTGAGGGGCTGGTGAAATGACTGCCCCCCCCCTCCCGATGTCGGAAAAAATCGTTCGCCCCCCCACCCCACCCCCACTTTCCAAGACGTTGGCACGTCCCTGACCAAAAGATGGTTTACAAATGAAAAAAATATTGACAACTTGCAAGTCAGCTTAGTTACAGTTAATTGATACTACAGTAAATTTTCAATGTGCTGCCCATCATTCAGAAGTACAGTTGTGAGACGAGTCACCACATCGTTCACAGCATTTAGTAACATTTCTTGCGTTACGGCAAACACATTTTGGTGGATGGCATCTTTCAGTGCTGCCGGTTGGTCGAGGTAAACTTTTAACTTCAAGAATCCCCACAGCCAAAAGTCACAGGGCGTAAGATCGGGAGATCTTCGAGGCCATGATTGATTAAAGCAGCGACTGATAATGCGATCCTCCCCAAATGTTGAGCGCAGCAGATGTTGCACAGGCAGAGCAATATGAGGTGGTGCTCCATCTTGCATAAAGGTGACTGTTTGAAGTGTCTGTCACGCTTGCAGTTCAGGAATAATGTTGTTCTGTAACAGTACTGCATATCGCTGCCCAGTGACAGAAACTGTTTTGAAACCCGTCTGTGTGACTTCCTCGAAACAAAATATGGACCAATTATGAAATCAGCAGTGAAGCCACACCTGACTGTCACTTTAGGCTGTTGCATGTGGATTTTGTGTGGTCCGCACTCGACAATTGTGGGTGTTAACAGCGCCAGAAAGTGTGAAATATGCCTCATCTGTCCAAAGCACAGTGTGAAGCCAGACGTGCTGCTCTTCCATTTTATTGAATACCCAATTGGCAAAATCTCGACAAGAGTCGAAGTCAGGACGTTTCAGTTCTTGGTTGTGTTGCAACTTACAGGGATACCGTTTCAGAGTTATTCGCAGTGCTCTCCACACACTTCCGTACGACAGTCCTGTCTGCCTCGAAACTTCTCGGGCACTGCTCTCCCCATGTGCAGAAATCGTCGACATGGATTGCACCGTCTGCTCCACTCTCGTGACAACAGCAGCGGCTGTTGAGGGACGACCACTTCTTGCACGGGACGCCAAAGATCCGGTAGATTCAAATTTCTTCATCATTTTGATCAATGCAGGAGGCGTTATTGGTCCTTTTCTGCCTCGCATGCCCTTCATGTAGTGATATGCTCGCATTGCCGCTGTGGCACTTTCCGCATTCTTATAATAAAGTTTGACTAAGAGGGCTTTCTCAACTATGGACAACATTTCCATGCATAAGCTTCGACTACCATTGCCTGCTCCAGTTGCTCCCTTTTATATTGCTTGTCGCTTTGCATAATCCTATATCAGAAATCCAACAGCGCTATCTGTTGGACACCAAGAGAACTATTTTCGTTTTGTTGCCACACAAAACCCGGGTTCTTTTCTATCCGTTTGGTGCAAACCGTACTTTTGTATCTTGATTCGTATACGAATTATTAATTTTTAAAGTTTGTCCTGACTTTTGGATCACCCGGTATTTCATATTTCAAGCAGAGTCATGTTTTGAATAATAAAACCTATACTAGGGACAGGGGTAAAATGAACAAGTCCGATATTTCTAGTTTCATGTCACTTGAAATTAAAATAGATGAAATACGTAAATTAATTTCTCACATTACGACAAACAATAATTCAAATGGAGAATGAGTGAAAAGAATGTCGCTAATGGTGCCATTTGGGAATTAATTTTGGAATGGAAAAGCAGTGTCACTCCACTGACCTAAAATTCGGCGACATGTTGAAAACAAACATTTTTTTTAAAAATATATGACACAAAAGAACTCTAAAAGACATAAAAAGATATTTAAAGAAAGTTTTTTTTATTGTTTTTTTTTTTTTTTTACAATTTTTCAAAATTTTGAAAGTGTAAACAAAGTGGCAGTATTTAATCAAGCCATATAAAAAATGACTCTTTTGTAGGACGACACATCATTAAGGATGTGATTTTTTAAGAAAGAATTGGGAGGCAAATCAACATTTTCCTCAATTCTGAAACAAAAATTGGGGACATTTTATAAATTCAACGTTCTTCTTAAAATAGCTTCTATTAATTCAACTAGAGCATTATCAGCATTCATAAAATAAAGGAAACATGATTGATTTCTTTTTAAATTGGGAAGAAATAACTGTTTTAAAATTTTGTCCGCAATTGTTGTTTCACATTTTGGGGGACAAACTGAAAGAAGTTCTGAAATTAGGGACGTTTGGTCACATTACACATCATCCAACTAACAATTTATGACTTCTGCATTTAAAACACAAATAAGAAATTGTTAAGTGTTATTTTCTTAGCAAAAAAAATACTGCGAAATTTAAATTTTTATAGGCAAGTTTGTGCTTTTAAAGCGATATAAAACTCTAAAAAAATGTCGTCGACGTCATTCCTCCCTTTATAAAAAATGGACCCCTATAGATATTAGGATTTAGTTTATGACATGACCGATACGCTTACCGTCAATGGCTATGATGTGATGCAGACAAATAGCAAAATTCTGCATAACTCGCTTAAGGTGTGAAGGTTTTCTTCACCCGCCCCTTGAATCAAAATCACCTTTAAATTAAATTTTTTTTCTTGTAATACTTGGACCAGTTGTCTTCATTCTTGTACTCAGAAGCAAAATTCCTTTTAGCCTCAATAGAGCTGTTATTGCTCGAATGGAAGACCACTATATATTCGCAAAAGCTATATTTCGACATTTTCACTCGATAAATGAACGAAAATTACAGTCGCATGGTCACAAAATTTGAAAATGTCTCCCCCACCAAAAAAAAAAAAAAAAAAAAAACATAGCTAAATAATTGTTTAAGTGGCTAGGGTTTAATACAAAGCTGTTCTGTATCTGAAAAGTTAAGTACAACCACAGAGGTGACATTATACAAGCATTTACACTATCATCAATTATCATATAAGAACTACCATTCATGCTTTTTTCTCTGCATGTAATGTTACACATACAGTAATAAAACCAACACATCATAAATATTTATAAAAACATCAAGATTTAGCATGTTAGTTAATAATTTTTATAAATATAAAATTCTATCAAAACTATTCACACTATGTAAAAATATAAGCATTAATAATGATTGACATTATAGTACACAGATTTTAAATATATATTGTCTTATTGTACATTTTGTTTAAACCTGATTTCATGAAACTTTTTTTCCATGTCTGAATATGTTTGATGCATAACAAATTTACATTTGAACAGAAGTTTAAAAGCTCTCACACCAAAAATTCTTGATAAAATGTGTTATGAATTCTCTGTTTTAATATTTACATTGTCAATTAACAATCACAAAATATGCAAACATCCAAAAATCCTTTTTTTGTGTGTAATGCTAAAGGCATTTTTAAAAATGCCTTTAGTTTATTACACTTTTTTTTTTCAAAAATATATTGACAGCTACATAAAACTTTTTTTTTTTTTTCAATTTATTTCAACTTTGGTCACCTTTAGATGATATAGAAGTGCAAGTTCTTTTTAAGCTGAAATCCACTGTACTTTATTTTTTATTATTTTTATTTTTTTAGTATTTTTATTCGGACACATTTATAACCTAGCTATTACTTTTTTTTTTTTCTGACATTGCACGTGTTCATTTAAGTGTGCACATTTAAGTTCATTGCACACTTGACAAAGAGACTTTCCAAATCTTGTTAATTAAGACAAACTGTTCTAAAAGGAGGATATAGGTTTGAGGGAAAACTTTCAGGGTTATAAGAGGTTAAAAACAAATGAACATTAGGTTTTTAACCTTATTATTGCATGTTTTTAAACATGCAATAATAAGGTTAAAAACAGTTACCTAATGAATGTCATTTCATTTCTCAAGTAATAAATGTAAATTATCAAATATGACATAAATTTTAAAACTTAACAATAAAGGGTTATAATGCATACTTTCGACAATGAAATGACATGATCATATTTACATTAAAGGAGGAATTTAAAACTATTTGTAGTTATATTTTACAGATTATTCTGGCCAAGGAGAATATTTCAAGATATCTTTTTCTTGATTCGTTAAAGAAATCTCCAGTAACCTGCTTCAAAAAACACTCATATATGCTCACACTAAAAATAAATTATTTCCCAATACACATAACAGACAAACAATGCAAGTATGCTTCAAAAACTATGGGTTGTTCCTCAGTTCATCAACAACAAAATAGTCACTAACATACAGAAGATAGGAAAAATAAACTGTTATCAATTTTTTTCTCCATGTATGTGTGTTTTAGAAAATATTATTTGCATATACAATACATATACAGTAATACCTTGACTTATGGAAATCCGGACATGATTTTCAAATCTCTATGGTTCATCTTTTGTTTACTTCCAAAATGACTTCAGTTTACGATTTTAATATTAATATAATTTGTTATATATGTGTGTTATTTAAGATTTTATTAATTTTTTTTCTAAATTAGCATTTCCTTCAATCTTTGACCCAATTAAAAATAATTAGAATGTACATATTTATATTAACAAAGTTATACCGACTTACGCAAATTCAACTTATGCATTATCCCTCTGTCCCACCTATCGCATATGTTTGGGGTATTACTCTATTTATTTTTACAATTAATTATATTAATTATTAATAGAAACACCATTTGGTGAGGTTGAAAAACTTCTTTTAAGTAATAAAATTAATGATAATAACAGCAGTAATAAAAAAAAACAAATTGCCGAGACAAGACTGAAGATCTTGTAATACACTTGTATTCCGATGCATTGCCTGGCATAAGGAACTTAAATGAATTTTTTAGCCTTCAAAGGCGACGCGAAACTGCTAAATATTGAGAGTAATGTAAGAATTACTATAAAAAATTGAATTGCGAGTGCACTATTAATGCAAAAAACTAATTTTGATTATTTAAAAAATTAATTTGTACATTTTTTTTCTAAAATTGTGCTTTGGAATAAATTTTCATTTTCTTGATTAAAAGTTATTGATAAAGAACTAAAAAGTACTTTATCTACTTTCTCTGTTTTCAAAATGGTAAGCAAAATTTGATCTCTCTTTCACTATTTTTTTTTTTTTTTTAAGTTTAAAAGTGGATCTCCACAAAACGGAAACCTGTCGGAAAGATGGAAAATTTTGTCGGCCCCTTTGCATTCTGTTTTATACAGGTTAAATTGTAAAAATAAGGCGAGGGGGTGGGGGTGATTTGACAGTATTTATTTTTTTTTTTTAAAGAAAAAATTCATAGAATCAATCACCTGCATGAAATGTATTTTTTTTAAAACTGTATTAAATTATATGATTGACAAAACCAAATACGTGTTTTAATTTTTTTTTTAATATAATTTTGCGTTTATGTGTGTGACATTAGTTTCAAATTCAAGGAAGGGGCTGTTATCATATACACCAACAAGCATGGCCTGATTATGGGATTTAGTGACCAGGGCAATTTTCAAATTTAGTGCCCTGTGTATAGGTGGTTCAAACTCTGTGCTCCTATATATCAATCTAAACTCAAACTTTCGGCCTATATTTGCATGTGTGCCCAGGGCACGGCCCCCAAATGAATGTGTGATAATCAGGACCTGCCAATAAGCTCTTATCTTCAATTCTGGCAGGATAAAATTATAAAGAAAATAGTTCCGTGTGCTTAAAACTAATTGATGAAGGTTCTCCTTCCCCTAAAAAAGATGATAGCTGACCTCACATTTTCATTTCTTCATTTTATAAAGTTACTTTTTAACATTTTTAGAACATTAAAAAAGGCTAATTAAACTAAGCAAAAAAATTTATAATGTTAATAAATTCTAAGTGAAAAGATATAAAATCTACTGGATGCTAATACTGAAAAATATAAGGGGGGGGGGGCTGGGACTAGTTTAAAATGTAAGAAAAAAGTTGAAATTTTACTTAAAAATTTATAAACTATAAAACACAAAAATTGTTTAAAAGTCATTGGAGTTGTAATAATTCTATACACTACTTTTTTTTTCACAAAATAAAGAATATTAAAATTTAATTGAATGTACAGTGTACTCAGTGACGTAGCAAGGGGGTCAGAAGCCCCTCTAAATTTTTAAAAAAGAGCCTTATTCTTGGCAATGAGAACTGGGCCCACAAAATAGGAAGGGCAGCTATAGTTTTCATCTTAGTAACTCTAATTTGTAGGAAGAAATTTCAGAGATACTTTATGCATAACTTCTTTTTACTATTGTAAATATGAAATAGAATAGAAGTTGCTTTTGTGCAGAGGAAGTATCCGATGATGAAGACAGATTCTTAACAATAGATTGGGGCACTCTGTGGCAACAAATGATAATAAGACCTCATCTTCATTACTTTTTACAAGCTTAACCACTGTTAATTGATTTATGACGCGCATTTTTCTCGCATGTATGCAATCTCCTAAGCTCAGGGGACACATGTACTGCCCAGGGTGTGCAGTGGTAATATTATGGCCCTGCATAAGGGCTTCAATGTACCTTAAAAAGGACTTTTTTGAACTTACAATTTCTGGACCTCAAGATTTTTTGTTAGGGCATTGCTAAATAACCCATCCCCCTGGATTTTTTTTTCCAGCTACGCCACTGAATGTACTTGATGACTGCCAATACATTTTAAAAAGCTGTGCAACCCCAGGAGCAGAATTACATCCAGTGTTCTGCAACAAGACCTCAAACAGTTGCAAATGTTCTGCAGGCATCTTGTCCAAATCTGTCGGACCACGGTAAAATGCAAAATACGAGAGCGAGTCAAATGAAAGTGAGCCAATGTGAATATATGACAAACAGAGTACTTTATTTAAAAGTAGTCTCCATGAACATTGAGACATTTGTCCCATTGACAAACGAGCCGCATGATTCCCGTCTCATAAAACTCCGTACGCTGCTGATTAAAAAAGTCTGTAGCTGACTCCTTCACGGCGGCATCCGACACGAATCTGGTATCTTTGAGATGTTTTTTTCAGTTTCCCGAAAATGTGCAAGTCACATGGCGACCAGTCTGGGCTGTACGGCTGCTTGTTGAATCAGCTCATCAACCTGTGCAGTTGTGTCGGGGGATGATTGCGAGGTGGCTTTGGCCCAGTCTTGGATCGCCTTTGCAACTTTCATGTCCTTCTCTGAACCGTTTGCTCCAACGCTTCACAGTGGCCAATGAGATGCAATGTTCACCGTACACGGCAGTCATACGGCGACTCATTTCTTGTTCGGAAACACCTTCAGCTGTCAAAAACCTGACCACACCACGCTGTTCCTCTTTTGGAGCGTCCATTATGTCATGCTACTATCTTCAACCCAATGTATGAGCGCCTTAAAGAACTTTAACCTCACACTTTTGCATCACTTTTGTAAATGAGGGATGTCTCTGTGCTATGCGTGTGTGTCACAGATGATGGACCGAACCATTCTTGTGCAGGTGGGGTTGGCTCACTTTCATTTGACTCGCCCTTGTAGATATATAAAAAGTGAGTGAAAGGCGAATATAGAAGTCATGACATAAAAGGCACTTAGCTCTGACTGTTCTGCAGAACATATTGCATTTTTATATATTTTTTCTTTTAAAGGATGAAATGTTCCGCAACAACTGTGATTATTCTGTGACATAAATTGCATTTTTATAAGCAACTTTTTACTTCCAGATGTGCAATCATCAGACAGCAAATCATACATTTTGTTAGGACCACAAAATGCACAGTACTCGTACTACTTTTTTATTAACGGAACACCACTTACTGGCATTGGTGTAACTCAACAGGCTCATTGGATATTTCTAGAGTGAGCTGTAGCCTACGCTATTGACTCCATCAATTATTCTTGAACTAAAAGATCTAATTTTTCTAGAGTGGAATAAAATATTTCTAAGGTGTGCTTAGCTCATCCAGCACCTACCCAGTTATGATAATGCTCATTGTAAGATAAAATGTTTCTGCCCATCACCTTGAAACTTTATGCAAAGTATAAGCACAACTACAAATTTTTGGGTAGTGTATTAGCATGTTAGCACTGATTAAAATACACAAAAATAGACACACAATTGCTAACATTTGTATATTAGTGCTGGTGTTCCACTAATAGAAAAGTACCAAATTTAATTTAGGTAGCAAAATAAGTTAAATAATTAGAATGTAGATAAGAAATCAAAAATAGGAGAAGAAACAGCCACTAGATTCATATCACTCATCTTCCACTAAATTAATAGCATCCGGTTTATCCACTTTTGTTTTTTTAACGTGAAATTTCCACAGCCACATAATTAACGGAAGCAGAACACAAAGTGAAATAAAAATTAAACACATAAGCATAAGGCCTAATGAAGTTGGAAGCACTGAATTCAATTTATCCTTCCTTATGCAGTGTTCCAGGTCAGTATAATGTGTTTCTAATCCAGAAACTTCATTAACAAAATCTATGGTCTCATCAAATGTTTTCGGTTTGGCAAAACCGACCCTTTTGTTTCCTCTGTCAAATATGACATAAAAGCCTTTCAAAATAGAAGAACCAATCATTACTCCATACTCTGATGTACCAATAGCTAACATAGCACAAGAAGTACGGAATAATGACAATATGTACAATTCTGGAGATACGAGCAAATTAAAGAATTTGCTATGTGAGTGATAGAGCGATAATGTAAGAACAGGAAACAATGATATATCAATCGATTTGTTTTTATTACATACCACAGTTTCGTTAAGCCAAAAATTATCGGGCATAGAATCACTTACATGTGCTTTTATGCTTGACATTACCCACGAATATGCAATTTCGGGCAAATTCAAGTTGGTCGTGCCACTGTCTATGATCGACTTATTTCGATTCAGTTCTTCACATGTGGCGGGAATGGATACTTCATTCACTTTTATATTTGTCACAGTGATCTCGTAAAACCATTCATGGACGATAGGCGTGTACAATACATCACTATCAACACTGTCCACATCATAGCTTCCAACACGAAGCTTTCCACAAGATGATGACTGATTTTCGCTGCTGAAAAACGGGCCGCACAAATGTAGAGCAAAGGTATCGGAAATGTTCTTTTCTTTAACGAAAACATCGAGAAATGGACGGACGGACGAATCCGGGACGGAAATTGAAGAATAGGCTAATCCAATTATACCCTGAAATTCGGAATTATAATCAAATATATTTTTCGTCGAAAACATGCAACTTATGTTGCAGATCACAGTACAGTCGTCTTCGAGGCATGGGTGAAATACATCTACACCTAAGAAACCGATCCAGTGTCCTTGGACATACTGTAATTTCACACCAGTACTAGATGGATGGAAAGTTAACGATTCATTGTACGCAAAATAACGAGAATCGCTATACGGTAAACGCATGACAGAAACAGCTAGGTTACTGCTCCCCGTATCAACAAGTAAATTAACACGTTGTGGAGGGGTTCCAATAAATGATGTAATGTGGTATCCATGAACCGAATTCCCTTTAACTTCAAAATCAAAACTATGGCGACACTCACAAATCAAAAGTTTGAAAGCAAAGATAATAATAAGTTTATATGGCATGTTCTACTGAGAATTTTACACATGTACACGCAGAATCTCGCATAACAAATCATTCGCATTAGGAGTATCTAAGTACATAACTGAGGAAATGGCATAATAACGATAAAAATCAAAATAAGTTATACAAAAAGTCAAAAGCGTTTAACGCATACGGGCGCCTTCGGTAGCAAAACAATTTTTCATAGTCCCTTTTACATAAATTCAAACAAATTCAAGATGTTTCAAGTTAAACATGGGGAGATAAGTACACAAATACAAATAAACAAAAAAGTTGAGAAATCGGATCATCCATAAAGCAACAAAAGACATCGGAACCAATCCATTTGAACAAATGCATGAGCACCTGAAGTCATAACCATTGGGTTATATTGAGATGGAGGCTTCGGTTGGGGACAGGCGATCTGTCCTCTGTTGTGGTGTGGGTGGATGCCACGGGGACAGTCCCCAATTTCAGGACTTTTTCAAATTGTCCCCAAAATGTAAAACAGGTATTGGGGACAATTTTTAATTATTTGCATTGTTTTTAAATTAAATTACTGTTAATTATCCGATTAATTATAAATGTCCCCAGTTTTGTTTCGAAATCGGGGACATGTCCCCGATTCTATGTTAAAATATCTGATCACCTTAGCATACGCCTACACAACAATCTTATCGCCTGCTTCTGCCTGGCATAGATTCCGCTCATTTATTTTTTAAGTGCTCGTCCGCTGGGCATACGGTAATAATAAGTGATTGTTTTTTTATAATTACGCTTTTTTCTGTTTTCTATTCTTTACATTAGAACCTGTCCAGCACTATTCTATAAAATAGAATTAAGTAAAAAATAAAACTTTCAAAAGATTTTTTAAATATTAAATAGCATGGTGGAAAAAGTTTTAAAATTACTGAACTTTTTTACTGATCTTAATTGTCTTAATAGCACCTGCCCAACCAAACGCAATCAATGCTTATAACAGCTTTTATCCCCCTCCCCCCAGATGTATTTTTCTTTGAAATCTGTATTATTACTTTTTCCTGACAATGAAAGTAAATTTTAAAGTATGTTCATATTTCAAAATATAACATTTATAAGGACGCGCTTCTTTTTGCAAAAAATTATGTGAAATTTCTTGAGTTAGAAAGATTTTTCCCCTAAACTATTTAAAGTAAAGAAATTAAATTACGAATCATGTTTATATGTTGTAAAATTTACCAACTGCATCTCATAAATCAGTGGCGGCCTGTGGTCAAAACTGTTAGTGCAGCCGGAAGCATATGAGCCCTCCCCCCCCCCCCTTCCTCCAGACAGGAATGGAAAATCTTTGTTGCTGAATTCGAAAGCTGGCGGATTAAGCCCTCACCGAGGAAAAAAAAAAATAAATTACATAAAAAATATAAGAGATCCTACTTTACTTGCATAAAATGGACATAAATTTCGACCAGCCGCTCTTATCCTCAAAATTGTATTAATCCGTGTCTGATTCGAAGTCTTGTTTGGATCTTGAAGGTTATATAATACTTTCTTCTAGCCATAATAATTATTGCAAAAGAAGCTAGAATCTAGAATTTAAGTGGTTAACAAATAATAACATTTGATAAATTGATTCTCTTTTCATTGTGAGTTTTTGTTTAAAATACTATTAATCATTAAATATTGTTGCAGAACACTCTGTTATTCCTGGTTTCGTCGTTCTAAAGTTCAGTTGATGTAGAAAGTTCTGGTAAAGAGTGCACTTGCCAGGATGGAAAACCAACTTTATTACATCTAGAACTTCGTCGAAGAATCAGCTGTACCAGTGGCGGATTTCCCATTAGGCGCAATAGGCCTAATGGGAAGCCTTAGGCCCCGCGCTCGTAAGGGCACTGCGTTTTTCAACTTGTTTACCAATATTTATCGTTAATTTATGTAATGTCAAAAAAGTAAAAAATACTTCACCAAAAATTTCAAAGACGCAAAGCAAATTTCCCTTTTAAAATCTTCGTTCGGCGCTTATTTCTTGGGGAAGGGGGGAGCCCGACCGCCTGAAAATTCTTCTCAGAAAAACTAAATAAGCGCAAAAGTGAAGCAATAGGTTGCGAGGTACAAACTTGATAAGAAGGAATCAGATTTCACATCCCTTGAACAGTTCATTCTGTTTCTTCCCTGCTGCCCAGCCTCTAGGCCATACAGCTGTCCAGTGGAAAAGAGGGAGCTTTTAATTAGACTAAGGGGATTATACACTTCCGCGAAGATTGGACCACCCAAACCCAACAAAGAGATAGTTGCATTCAATACAGTGAGAAAACTATCGTAATCAGGGATGTCTCTTTTTAAGACCGCCAAATCCCCTTCAATGCATTGATTGAAATTCGACGACCCATAAACTCCCACAGGGCTATATTGATTTCTTAAACACGGTTATTTGAGTCATGGATATGGTAAATACTATAGCTTTGTGTTCAGCGCATATGTCCATTGCTTTTCTCATCCAGGTTTTCAGTTAGTCAATCACTCCGATTCAAAGTGCTGTGTGCTACTACCACTCTGCCAAATTTGTTAAGGTGTTTTGTTTTTTTAATTTTGTGTTGTGTTTTTCTTAATTTGTATTTAGAAGATAAGATATGTTACATTTTATTAAAAATTGTAAATGCTCTCAAATGTTATTTAATATTGCAACCACCGGCATAGCAAAGATTACTAGGCGCCTAGTGCAGTCTTTTAAATTGCCGCCGCACAGTGGAGTATTCGTATCAAAATCCTGGCCAAAAGTCGAAAATTTTAAATTTGTTTAAAAACAGTAATATATATGTTTTTGGATAGCCTAGTAACTGATGCATCATGTGATGCATGTTTTTCGATCATAATTCATATCCAAAAGATGCAACACTCTGTTTAAAAGCAAGTTTCTTCATTTACGGCAAGAGATTTCAGCGTTTCCTATTACTTCGTCTTGCATTTTTTACGGGCTCTTTAAATTAATTTAATGATTTGATACTAAGTATAATTGTAGTAAAATATATGTATTTTAATTATATGTATCTATTAGCGTGAAAAAATAATATGACTTTATTTTAAAAAATTGTAAACTTTTTTTTTTCCTTATTTTTTTTTCAAAGATCCACATTTCAAAAAGCTTTTTGAAGGGGTGTCGCGGCTTGTCGCGCCTAATTTCAACTATAATCGTAATTATTACAGTATTGAGTGTCTATTCCAAGAAAAAAATGTTCCCCCAACATCCACCATTTCTTTAAAAATAATTATTTATATAGCGCCATTTTTATTTTTTCGATAATTTTTCGACGGGTGATCGCAAAAGGGATACAAGCATACGCGCTTGTACTTCTCATAAACTATAAATTATGTGCAAGTGTTTGGATAAAGGTATATAAAATTTCATTTCAGTTAAGATTTAACATCGGCATTTTAAATTCAGTATGTAATTTCTTATTTTTCTGACTTAAATTGGCTATAAGAAGAAAATTTCTACTTATTCCAAAATTGCCCTTTCTTAGTCCTGTAAATAGTCCCATCTATTTACAGCTTAGTTTTCCATTTATGTCGTAAATTGTGTCCAAAGCAAAAGTTCCCCATTTTTGGATCTCAAAGGTTGGCAACTGTGACTTAGGGTCATTGGAGTGTGAGTGTGTAAACAGAAACACGTGCCAGCTCAGTCATTTTGAAGTGCTGGCTTGAAATAAATTACTTTCTGCTCCAGCTTGGAATGAGATTTTATGGGTTTCAAGTATGCTTCTTTTAAGCAGTATCCTTTTAGCTGCTCTAGACAAGCCAACGAAAAGAACAAGCTTATTACAGCGAGACCCTACAACTTCGCTACAGCTAGAACCTACAACAGAGGGGCCCGATGGTGGTCCCCCCCCCTCTCTCTCTCTCAAAAAAAAAAACAAAAAGTGATTCTGAGTGAAGACGAATATCAGAGTTCAAAAGAATCAGAATGAAAAAGTTAATCTTCAGAAGTCATTAGAAAACTAAGATCCCTATAGTAACTACATTTAGATAAATTTTTATGTTAAAAATTGATTTATAGATAAGTAGTATTATATTTATAAGTATTATTAAAGTATTACATTTATATATTTTTATTGTGGTTAAGGCACAGCTACACGGCTATTTGCCTAACGGGAAGGTTGCCTTGGGCGGAGGGCTTTTTAAGGGGTTCTAATGCGTATTCACGTGACATCTGGAGAAAATCGCCCAAAACTCCAGACCGTTAGATCGACAGCCGCGTGTTATTACATTTATAAGTGGTATTATACAATAGCAGTACTTCCCAGTAAGGGAAACTCCCCGGACAAGACATTTGTTAGAAACCAACTTCGTGTCGTTTGGCGATATATCGCCAAATTTGGCGACAACACGCTTTTTTATATAATTTAAGAAATACATAATACTTCAAAGTAAGTCAAAAGTCAACAGTAATGATTTTAACGCTAAAACACATGAAAAATATTTTTGGCCAGGATTTTGACACAAATACTCCACTGTGCGCCGTATTTTTTTTAAGTTCCGGCAATCTGCTGCCCCATTTTTTCTAATTTTCGGTGTTCGGTCTTTACCGATACATTTGTTTTCAGCTTGGCACCCGGGGTGGACCAGGCCCCGCAGCCTCTTTTCTATGCCGCACATTGTGACTTGTTTTAAACTGTGAATGGGTATTTAAAAATTAGTAATGTTATAATTATTTCAAGAACTATAAAAAAGGAAAATATTAGTCACGCAAGATATTTTACTGTCACTGTCATTTCCACTTTTTATTTATGCAAACTCTGAGGTTCATATTTTGAAAATTTTCAAAAAAATCGCTATTGGTTATAAAATTAAATAAGAAATTTTTGTCGTTAATATCTTGAAAAATCACAGCTTCAGAAGTATTCAGAATAATTAAATAGTAATTTTTAAGTTTTGTGCTGTGGTAAGCCTAGACGAGGGACTAAAACTCCATGCCGTTGAATCGACAGCCGCGTGGTAGGCTTGCACCTGGGACCTTCAGCCTACATGAATTTTATTGCTACAGCATACTGGCATTGGGTGGTATGTTCTATTCATTAGTTTCTTTTATTTCTGCTATACGTATGTATATATACAAAGCCGTGATCCCCTCCACCCCCGGAAATCTTTGTCAATGGATTAGTAGTTTTTATTTGCGTGGACTCTGAAAATCAGTTATAGGCGAAAATATTTTGGGCTACATGTCTCCACCCCGCCCCCAATTTTTTTTTCTGCATACAGCCTTGTGTGTACGCAGGAAAATATATATATATATACACTCGTACATAATCACTCCTAATTATTCTTAATTTGTAAATTTTCAAATATTGTTCTGTGTCAAAGCAAAATTGGTGTCGTGCTATTATGAATAAATTTTTAAAATACAAGTAATTATTATTATAATCATGAATAATTTGATCTAAAGCCAACCAATCAAAATAATTCGTAGATCGATATTGTAGATAATAATGATTCTTTGCTTGTGTGTTGTGCATATCTTTATGATGAAAACTCAATTTTCAACGTTTTTATTTGTTATTAATTAATTAACTTTGGATAATTTGTTTAAAATTTATAAGTTTTCGATATTTTGGAGAATTCTGAAAGTTTGGATGCCATATTAATTTTTAGGTCTCTAACCAAAGAGCTATTTGACCTAAAGTGTCAAAATGTATGTCGTTTTTTAAAGCGTTTTGAAATCTTTTATACAGCACGCCTCACGATGGCACAGTGATTATGTCACTGAACATGGTAGACGGCCGAATGTGAAGGCCCCGTTTTCAGGTCCCATCGCGCTGCTGTCGATCTCACGGTTTTTTGATAGGTTTTCACCAGATGTAACGTGAATACGCGTTAGAACCCCTTAGAAAGTCCTACTACCAAGGCACCTCCATCCTTGGCAGATCGCTTTAGCGTAGAGTTGCCATAATCACACAAAACAAACAAACTTTTATAAAGCACATTATGTAACGCGTGACCATATAGTTTAAATTCTTTTTTCTAATAAACTAAATATGAACTTAAAAATTTTAATTTTTCTGAACTGCCTTAGTTGTTTGGAGTATCTTGCTGAGTATGGCGAATTTCTAAAAGTTCACATGGATAAATATATCACATGAATATATGCATGGATATATCACAGTATATATCACATGGATAAATATATAAGAATGTTGGCAGTGGCAAAACAAATTATTTGTCCCATGGAATATTTGAAGAATTTTTGAGGTTGATGGCATCTTATTTAATAGATGAATTTGTAAAAAATGTACAAGAATCTGTATATTTCGCTCTCATTTTAGATTCTACTCCCGAAATAAGCCGTAGACCAGCTAAGTTTTATCATAAGATATGTTACAAAAAAGGGAAACATTAAAGAGAGCTTTTTCGGATTTATTCTCATCGAATCACACTATGCTGAAACTTTAGAAAACGCTGTTCTGAAAAAACTAAGTGAACTAAAAATTGGTATAAAAAACTGTAGAGGTCAATCCTACGATAACGCTGCCAATATGTCGGGTAAGTACAACGGCCTTCAGGCTAAAATTGAATGCCATTCCCCATCCGCAACATTTATACCTTGCCCGAATCATACTTTGAATCTTTTGGGAAATGCAGCTGCTGAATCATGCTCAGAAATCATTCAATATTTCAGTTTTGTACAAAATTTATGTGTATATTTTTCGTCATCTAACCAGAGGTGGAATATATTAACAAAGTCTGTCGATAGTTCAGAAAAATCAAAGCATTTAAAAAGAATATGAGATACCAGATGGTCTTCAAGAACAGAAGCAATAAATGGAATCGTTTCAAACTATCAAAATATATATGAAGCTCTTAAAAGAATAAGTGAGGATGAAACTCAAAAAATTATTTGTAAAATTGAGGCCAGTACATTAAAAGACAAACTTTGTCAATTTGAAACAAAAATTCTAACACTACAATATGGCAACCTATTTTAAACAGGATTAATTGCACATGCTTAAGCTTGCAAAATATAAACTTAAGTATTATGAAAGCCCACACTCTACTAAAATCATGCCAAGACTTCATAGAAGATCCTGGGGAATAATTATGAATCCATAGAAGAAAAAGCATAATCATTGATGCACTCAGAAGAGAGCCAAAACAAATATAAAATTAGAAGGCCACGAAAAAGGAACGCAAATAAATATTTTGATGAAAATTTAGAAAATGAAATCACGATGAATGCAAAAGAATATTTTCAATACAATGTTTTTTATGTTATTTGTGACACTTTAATTAGTGAGATGAATGTAAAAACAGAAGTATACAACGATATGTTAGGGACATTTAAACTATTTTTTGAAGTAAATTTAGACCATAATGATATTGAAGAATGCATTAAAAGATTGTCACAAACTTTCAAAAATGACATTGACTGTGATGTACTAGAACACGAACTCATGCAGTTTTTACATTTTTGTAAAGAAGAAAAAGTGTCAGGCCCAAATGATATGTTAAAATTAATTATTGATTTTGGCCTACAGTCGACATTTCCTAACGCGGAGGTTTTGTTAAGAATAATCCTAACAATACCTTTTGACAATGCTTCAGGAGAAAGATCATTTTCGGTGCTAAAACGCATAAAATATTACTTGCGAAATTCTCTTTCGCAAGAACACTTATCTTTTTGGAATTTTGAACATCGAAAGTGACGAGTTAACTAAAATAGATTTTGAAATTATAATTGATAAGTTTGCTGCCGAAAAATGTAGGAGGAAATTAATTTAACATTTAACTGTAAATAGTGAACTAAAAAAATATGTATGTTGTGCTTGAAGGATATATTTAAACATTTAAATGGCTCCGTAAATAATCGTGTTTAAATTAAACTTTAGCAAAACACAAAACCAAATGAAATTAAATTGCATAATTTTTATACGCTTTAGCACCGAAAATTTAAGTTCACAGCAAAACTATAGTTCATGGTAACCAAGATGCGGAAATGGGCATTTTGTAAATTATTTTTAAGTACTCATATTTTCAAATAAATTTTACTTATATTGGAAACTTTTCTTAATTTGTTTATGAAACTAACAACTTGGTCTATTCGTTTTTAAAATTTGAGAGGAGGGGGGGGGGGTAGCTGGACGAAAGAGAATTTATTCATAAAATTTCAGTGGGGGATATAAAATAAGGAATCAAGGCCCCGCATATATTTGACGCCTAGGGCCCCGCTCTCCTTAAATCCGCCACTGAGCTGTACAAGATTCCCAAGCACAATCAAATAGTAATATGCTTTTAACAGTCCACTTCGATCTGAAGCTCTCACAAATGCTGTATTTATCACACAAAATAAAAGACTTCCACAGGCAAAAATTCAGTAGAAATATACGAGAGATATCGCAAACAATCCCTCAAGACTCAGTAATAAAGAATTTACACACAGCCCTTTAAAATCAGTTTCGAAAAGCACGCGGAATCGCCGCTTCTCTAGCGTCAATACAAAGCGTAACACAGCAGACTCACTCGACGGAAACTGAATTCACACTGACTGGGGCCTCTGAATGCTTGTATTTATAGGCGAAGCAGAAGCTATAAGAAGCTTCCAGAAGAGCCTATTTCTCGAAGATTCCACATAAGGCGGGAATTTTGATTACGTCATAGAAGAGAAATATTAGACTATTATGCATGGTAATGCAGAAAAACTATCTTTAAAGGCCCCATTGGGAAAATCGCACCAAATGACCAAAATGTCGCCAAGCTTCGTGACTTTTGGCGAAATATCGCCAAATTTGGCTTCAAAAATTAGTCCCCAATAGTGAAGTTACCGAAGGCCTACGACCAATATTTCTCGAGATTTCTAGAACCGCCATTGAAAAATGAATGGGGAAACCAAAACCTCCGTATCTCCGGTCTGATTGACTGATTTTGATGCAACAAAAAGCAGAATTAAACTATTCTAAGCGTAGAATGCGAATTTTGAACTATTTTAAGCCCCAGAACAGCGGGTTGCCCCGAAAATTCGTATCAATACCGAAAGTAATACTAAAATTTATACAGTGTTTGCAATAACGTAATAATTTTAAAACACCAAAATTCTTTGTATTAGCAAAGTTTTGGGGCGAAATGCGATATCTCAGTCTTCTAAACCTTCCCACAGAGAAAAGACAACTTATTGCGACCATGCAAAATGTCCATTATCTGAACAAGGGGTCTAGACCGAGGGAGATACTCTCAGTGGAGGACTTCCTAGGGGCCCTAAGACGCTGTTTCGGAGAAAACCACAGAAAACTCCAAGGTCAAAAGACGCGACCTGGTTTTGAACCAGTCACCTCCCACCTCCCAATTGGGAGCGCTATTTGCTCTGCCACTGGTGGGATGAATACTTTGAGAAGGTGTATGTATGCTCGTGGGTGAGCACGATAGCTTCTAAAACGATGTATTCGATTAAGCTCAAATTCACCCTCGCACAACCGGTACGGATTTCGGTGTCTAGGATTTTAACAGTGCTACAAAATATTATTCTTACACAATGCAGCCGCTACTTATACCGAGCCTTCGCTATGGAAGGCCCAGCCTATACGCTCAAATTATTTGAAGTACACTTGCACCTGAACATCACATCTGATTGAATTGAATTAAATTTATTTAAATCCTTGGTAAAGACTAAGTGTTCGGGAAGTCAAACAGAGTCACTCTAGATATTTTATTTTAAAAATAATTATATTTAACTATTTAAACACATGAATGTTTGACCAGATTTTCAAACAAGTTAATGAAGACGAATCAACGAGATGTCCCCAATTCTAAAACAAAAAATCTAGTGTGGCTGTGTTGGAGCTCACGCCCGCGGATTTAATGTGAAACGTCTATCTAAGAGAGTCGCATTTAGTATTAAAATTTGAATTGAAAACAAGATTGACTTCGTTCTAAATAATCTATCATCCACACGTTCAGGTCGAACTGACATCGCACACCTTAGTATATTTGAGAAAAAGATAGTTTCTCACTGTGAACATCATGAATTATTTTGATCGGAGACGAGCATTGGCGTAAATTGGTATGTAATGTTGTGTGTGTGTGTGAGGGGGCAAAATATTTCCTATTGTAGAAAATATCATTTTTAAGTAGGTTATATCTAAATTTTTTCGAATTTTAGGGGGGCAATTTCCCTCTTTCGCCCATAGTAAGTTACACTTATGGTGATGAGTTCTGTCCCTGAGCAATGTCCAAACATAGATTATTCCATAGCAAAGTATGTTTGGTGAGCAGAATTTTCGATTCAGGGGCACAGTCTGGGTCGACCCACTCAATCTCAAACACGTGCACGTTACAGTCGTCCATATCTTTCTCGAACATATTCCAGTCAAACTGTACCCAGATAACACACTTGTCCATTTTATGTCTATTTCTCATCCAACTCATTCATAATACATCCATGTCTATACATAGACATCCATAAGACATCTATTTATGGACATAATCTGGAAAATCCAGAATATGTCCATGAATAGACCAAAACTAGAATTAAAATATCCAGAATAAATCCATTTATGGACGTATTCCAGATGATCCACACTATGTTAGTGATACGACATAAAATGTATGTGTGCATAAGTCCAGAAATGGATAAAATATGGAAAAGTTACTTTTTTGTCATTGATTTTCATTTTACCCAATACTGTACTTACGACGCATAAATTTATTATACTTTATCTTTTTTACTGATATTACATTTTACCCCAAAAAAGTTTTAAAATATTTTAAATTCTAGTGGGGTTTTTTTTTTGGGGGGGAGCTTTTGAAATTTAAAATATTTTTTATGTATTATTTTTTTTTCCTATAAAAGCGGTACTGTGTAAAAAGAACTCATATCCTCATACAAAAAAAAAAGAAAATTAGTTAACGGGTCAACATCCGAAAACGAATAGCTGCATATTTTTTTCTAAGTTCCCAGTCTGAAACTAAAAAATCTTTACTTCAACTTTTTGACCCATCGCAGCAAGTACCGCTGCGTATAGCGGCTAGCACACTCTACTGTGAAGTCCATGATTAAGGATTCGAATCTGAAGCGGGGCAAGTACTGAAAGGGTGATTTAAAATAATAAAATTAGGGACGGATATTTTTACAATATTCGTTATTAAGATGTAACTATAAATTTAAATTAATCATTACATAAAATTAGCTAAAAATTATTAAATGGTTTTTGTTGATGTCCAGGATTCGACCGTAAAAGGTCTATAAATAGACAAACACGTCCATATGCATGTCTATAAGACGCCATATGGGCGTCCTATAGTGCCATATTGACGTAAAATGGACGAGAATTGGACGAATCCTGGATGTTTAATGGACATCTCAGCTTGTCTATATGACGTCTTCTTGGCGTGTTCTGGACAAGTTTGTGCTATCTGGGTATGTCATAGTATTTGTGGCTGGTTTGCTGTATCCAAGACAAAAGCCAAGGCTTTTATTTTGTGTTTACTTTCTTAAGTCCTAGTTTGTGTATGCTGATGAGGGATGAATTTTTTCGTCTGAAACATATATCGAGAATGATCAATTTTTATACCAAAATTACCTTCGTAGTACAGTCGACAAATTTGCATAAATGTTAAAACGCGGAATCAACCGAATGCTGATCGGCTCAAGTGGCAGCAGTCCGTCCGGCTTTGGGGGTACATCGAAATCCGTTTAAACTCAAAAGCGTCGGGATTTTATTGGCATTTATCGGATTCCCTAGCCCCCTATAGAGTATTTTCATGTGAGGTCATTGAATTTTTTTTTAGATCAACTCGGATATTTAAGGATACAAAGTCACGTTTTCGGCCAACGACCATTCTGAAATGAACGAATGTTTGATCAAAAAAAGTTGTTTGCTAAGGTGTGACGTAGTGATATGACATAGGTGAAAGAGCTCTATAAAAGGTCACCTAATTTTGAACCAATTCCACATGGCAAATGATGACAAATGATGATGGCAAATGATGATGGCACTTGAAGTCGGCACCCCCCCAGAGTTATCCTTTGAACACGGAGAACAATGAAACTAGGAACAGATTTTACGTGCAACAGTTGCCTTTAGCGAACACCCAAAGCATTCGCCAAGCAACTGCTTCTTCACTTTCCGTGTTCTGCCGCGAACGGAGCTTAGCGACTAGGCCACTGGGGGAAACAGATGTATGGGTTGTATCTTCATTCGTTATGTTCGTTCACTGGTAAAGGTACAGAAGCGGTAGAGGTGCTCGCTGGAACGATGACTTTTACAAAGCGTGCCCTGGTAGCTTTAAGACCTCCGTTTCCCAAAACCTCTTTGCTTGTTCGACCGGATGGAGACCCACTCAAAAAAGTATTCGAGTGAAAGTCAGACTTCCAAAGTTGATTTCGCATACTAAAAGTAATTTATTACAAAGGATGAACTGGGTTATGTATAACTATAATTTTTCATTTTCTTGTCGAGATGTACGTTTTTCAAAACTACGTAATTAATTATTCGTAAAGCTAAAATAGGAAATTTCGCTTATACTCAAATACTTGTCTGAAAGGTGTACCTGTACGTGGCCCGTAAACCCCCCTTTCCAACGATAGCCGTAATTTACATTTTCAGCTGACTCAAGCATGAGCTGAAACCGACGTATTTTTATTACACAATTTGGTAATTTTTACCTATAAAATTGCCCAAATTACATTAAAAAAAATTTGAATTGATATTTAAATAAACTCTATAAACACACGAAAGAATCACGCCGCGATGACGTCATTCGGTGAACAAAGTAGACTTCGCGCCCAGATAGCGGAGGGTTTGCGGAATATCTGGCAAGAACAAATATTCCCCGGCGGGAACTATAGTTACTAGCTAATTGTACCTTTGTCAGTCCATTAAATGCTACCCAATAAAAAAAAGTAAGTAAATTTGAAACGCTTTCAGATTTCCCAACAAAGGCTGACTCAAGAAGGCGTCCCCTTCACATTTTTCAACAATGAACATTTAGTCGACTTTTCTACTTGGGATGGACGCGAGACCACGAGACGAGACTTCTCGCGGTCTCGCACTTTGACGAGACGAGACCACGGGATACGAGCCGAGACCACGGAATGCTAAACGAGACCACGGGTCAGGTATCGCGCGAGACCAGTCTCGTAGTCTCGCGTTAAAATAGACAAAGATGGTTATGGTCGGTACTTCAAAATCTTTCTAAAAGCGGCAAGACCGTATTTTTCAAAAAACTTCGCACCCACAGCAATTAGCACTGATTAATAATTAGCTTACAGCATGAGGTGTAGAGAAAATTACTTTTGTAGTATTTTCATAATTTGAAATATTCCTGAAATTATATGTTTACATGATTAGTGGAAACAAAATGGTATGGCTATAAGTGTGACCAGTGGCATATAGAAAAGCGTCTGAAGGTCTGCGTCCCCCCCCCCCCCGACCCGCAGAATATTTTCTTTGGGGTTCCCTCCAATGTTTTATGATATGGTCAAGTTTTTAATTTTTATACATTCCCCTCGCATCTAGAACACAAGATAATTCAATAATGATTGACATAAAGATTAAAAAATTAAAAGTTTAAATTAATGTTACTTTTAAGCTAAAATGTACTTAAAATATACAAATGTAAAAATGTGTATTTTTATACAAATCAAGTGTTCGTTTGATTGCTGAAAGTGCTTTTATTTGGAATACTACTACTTTTCATGAACACTAATAGTTCTGTTGAAGGTTGCATTGTGAATGATTAATCAAAAGGAGGAATATTAGAGAAAGGGAAGCTCTTTGGGATTATTTTATTAGAGCAATTATTTGAGTTAACGAATTACATGGGAAGAGGAAGAAAAAGATCACCCTGTATACCTTAAGAAGTTTTCAACCCAAACACCCAGATATAGGGAATTTTTGCACAGCGGTTTTGCTCGCGTTAACGCTAACTTTAATTGCCATTGAAAAGTACAGCGCATGCGCACATATAACGTTTATGGGATTTGAGCTTCTTCCGAAAGAGATTTTTTGCATAACGTTCGGCTGCCGTTCGAGCCTGCGCCGACTCCTCTAATTGCGCATGCGCTTTCAACGCAAATGGATGCAGACTTTCTGCCCGCTCCGCTTTACCTGCCTTGTGCATGCTTCTCTCTCCGTTGCGTTATTCACATCTGCCAGCCTTTTAGATCGACTGCTTTCAGGAAAATTTATTTTCAACTTTAAAAAAAAAATATTTTTGGGAACTTCGAGAGTAATTTTTCAATTAATATTACAAAACCCTTTTTTTTTTTGAGTCAATTTTATTTCTTTAATTTTCATTCAGTTTAATGCTAACAGTAAGTTAAATTTAATCATAAATTAATTTAATTAAAAACGAATTGATGAATCTTTAATTTAGTTAACTTACAGATAGCGTTAAATTGAAAGCAAATTAATAGATTATATTGCACATTGCATTACAACAGTAGAACGGTAATTATATTTTGTTAATTAAGAGCGTAATTATTGCATTGCATTAAAATAATAGAACTAATTAATTATCCTTAACCCTTTATGCACCGACGGGACTTTAAAGTCTCATCAGTAAAATTGCTTAACAGGTCATAAATCTTCTATAAATTCCCTACTAGGTCTTTAATTTTTTTTTTCTTGCACTGAACTTTAGTGTTTAAAACATTACTCAAATGAGATATTTCCAATACTATATAAAAAAGAGCCAAACTGATTTTTTTGAAAAATAAATTAGTTTGAGGCATAAGGGGTTAAATTAAGAACGGGATTATTTAATTAATAATTTCTACTGTTTTAATGCAGTCTAATCTATTAATTTATTTTCAATTTAAGGATATCTGTTTTTAACTAAATTAAAGATTAATCCACAAGTTTTTCATTAAATTAATTAATGATTAATTGTGATTGATTAAGGCAAACCTGCGCGAGGGGTATCTGCCTAAGATGAGGGATGCCTTGGTAGGAGGACTTTCTAAGGGGTTCTAACGCGTATTCACGTTACATCTGGAGAAAACCTACCAAAACTCCAGATCGTTAGATCGACGACCGCGTGATGGGACTCGAACCCGGGACCTTCACACTTCGGCCGTCTACCAATTTCAGTGATATAACCACTGTGCCATGGTGAGGTTAATTAATGATTAAATTTGAACTTAAAGTTAACATTAAAACTAAATGCAATTTAATGAAACAAAATCAACTCAAAAAATTATTGATTGTTATCGGTATTATGCTTCTTTATATATATATATTTAAATAACTTTTATAAGTTGTTGATAAATTAATTTTTTTAAACAAATTTTGTTCATTTAAATGAACTACTAGTTTAAAAATTTGCTCAAAAAATTTATTTAAAAAAATAAATTTTAAATAATTAAAATAGGATTATTCTCGAAGTTCCCTAAAAAAAAGAAAAAGAAAGAAGTTTAAAGCTGCAGAGCTGCTTATCAGCAGGGCAACCGGGGCACTTGCCCTGCACCCACCCATTTCAAAGGCCCCAAATTTTTTTTATTTTTCCAAATTTTTATTTAGTAAAAAATCAACTCTTAAAAAACTGTATAAAAATTCAATCGGTAGTTTCTAGTAAATGATGAAGAGTTGACAGCTAATTCTGTACGTTTCGCATGTGCTTATATAAATTGCAATTTTTAGCAAAAGTTTTATCGCATACATTACAACATATCGAAATGCCCTTCTCAATATCCACTGCAATTGTTATAAAAGACAGACAACTGAGAACCGAAGGAAAGTGGCTCAGCAGATCGCGACGCGAATCAAAACAAACACATTGGTTGGTTTGAGTTCCCACGGCAACGGAAACTGCAACCATGCAAGGCAAAGCAGATAGAACGCATCCACCTGCGTTAAAAGCGCATGCGCATTTAAAGGAGTCGGCACAGGGTGGAACGGCTGCCTAAAGGTGGATTCATATCTGCCGCGCCGCACCGCAACCATGCCGTACTGTTTCGCCGTTTAGGACCGTTGGCTGTCCGCGCGGCGAGTTTGCGGTGCCGCAAGTAAATACACCAATGCTCTTCTGTAATTGGCTGTAGCTGTAAAAGCTCTTCTGTAATTGGCTGTAGCTTTGCGGCGCTGCGGAATATCTGTTCTCGCTAGATAATGCGCAAACCCTCGGCGCTCGCCGCGCGGGCGCCGTGTTGCTCCGCCACGTGACGTCATTGCGGCGTCTTAGCAGTGCGGTACGGCCAGTATGAATCCGGCTTAACGTTCGTCTGCTCCCGTAAGCGTTCGTCAGATTCTATTCTTTTCTCTTGGTATTGCCAACTGGTGGCAGGAGAATAAATTTTTATACTTTTTTTCCTAAGTATTTGCATTGCATTGCTTTTAGAAAATATCATATGAAATATTAAACTAAACGAATTTATAGAATTAATGAAATCCTCAGAAAATAGCTATAAACGAATATTTTTAACTTTAACATAATTTTTAACTTAAGCGAATTAATAATTAAATTACAATTTTATTATTATTTGTTTATTGTTATTTTTACATGTATTTTTTCCTTTTGATTTTCTCGTGTATTTGGATAGCTTTAGAAAAATACGGTTAAATTTTTAACGGAATTTGTTTTTGAAATAATTGAAATCCCCATAAATCAATTATTTTTTACTTCAAATACAGTAAGAACCACTAACATGGGGTATTTATTTGAAATCGCTGCATTAGGAGATATGAGTTCCATGAATTTTGATCATAGTATTCTATACGAATTATCACTTTATAGATAAGATAGTTACTAAATAATTAGAACCTCATAAATACTATACACAACATTTAATTATGTAAAATTAGCGATTGTTAAAAATAATTTGTTTTTAAAGTTCCGTATTTATCCGGGGCCGTCGTTATTAGCAATCAGCGAAGGCCCCGATTTATCTGTAAATTCACAAAATAGTTTGAAAATCTTAAAGTGGGGGCTAAAAACCCGTTAGGTGCCCACCAAACTGAAACTGTGGCAGCTCAAACACCGCCAGCGACGTTACGTGCAAAAAAAGCCATATGCAGCAGCAGTTCATAAACCGTTTCCTTTGCAGTTTGCACGCTAACGATTAATCGATAGTGAACCCTCGTTCGTTTGTTATTTAGCGGTTCATTGCAGGATCTGTGTGTGGTTTAAGGCAGGCCAAATTTTTTATTAATAATCTAATTCACACAAGGTAAAAATCTGTTATAATCTATCTTTTTTTGCAATATAAGTATTAAATTTAATTTCTCAACTGTTCTGTAGTGTTATTGTAATTTTTAAAGTTAATATTTCTTCTCCCATTGTTGTATCAAAATAGCCACCGGTAAAAATATATATCGCCATTTTTCCTTTACATGCTATTTGAATAACTTTTTCAAAGTATTTTGTATATATATATATTTTTTGATTAACTACGTTTTTCAACCCAGAAATCGTTAACTTTAGCTTTCTGTAAGTATTATTATTAATTTTCATTCTACATTCGTATAAAATATAAGCAGCAGGAAGTTCTAAAAATTCTACTTTGAAATACCTGTGGAAAAAATTTGTGTTTTACGTTTTTCTGAAATGTTACGTACTAATTATCAATGACCATTATTAATTGTTAAAGTTTTTATTAGACCCAATTTAATTTTTCTGATAATATTTGGGATTTGACAATATTGTGAATTTCTGTTATCACTCATGTATGCAGGGACAAGCGCGCCGACAGAATATTTTCCTGGGAGGGGCAAAGACTACTTCAACGTATGGTTACCATGTTGGGAAGAACAAAAAAAACAAGGGAAAGCATCGCATACAAAAATCTAGGGAGGGGCAAGTGCCCCCTCCTTGCCCTATGCAGCCGGCGCCAGGCACGAGATTCTTCGTACTTCAGTCTGAATTTCAGACTTTTTCAATGTTTCAAACAATTCAGTTTTTTAAATTTTTTATTAAGGCAAATTTGTATATAAGTAGGATAGATTTGATATCAGTAGGAATTACAATACTTATTGAACTTAAATTCACAAGTATTATTGCTGAAATGTTGTTCACACATTCTTTTCAGACTTTGACAAAATAGGAAAATCTCATCCCTGTGTATATAATTATGTTTTAAAATTAAAAAAAAAAATTATCTTTAGAAAATTATAACCCCTCTTCCCACATACACATGCTCCAACTTCAACTATATGAAATCTATTAGTTCTTAAAAAATGTATTTTGAATTGATTATTGGATATGGAACAACCGTTGGCAGCAAAGCAGTTTCTGTCCAGATTCACTATTAATCCCAAAGTAAAGATTATCAAAATAAAATATTGAATATTTTAAATAAAATGAAATTATTGTCTATACACATTATGTATTTGTAGTTAAACATTGTGTGTATGTGAAGCTGAAATCGGCTAATGTCTAAATAATATATCTTTGAAAATATAGGTACATTTTTGAGTCATGACTGAAAACGAGGCTGAACTTCTTGATTACGAAGATGAAGATGAGCAAGAACAGACTGCACCAGACCCTGCAGTGGAGACGAAAAAGCCCGCTGGAGGTTACGTCTCTATTCACAGTTCTGGTTTCAGGGATTTTCTGTTGAAACCTGAATTACTTAGAGCAATAGTTGACTGTGGTTTTGAACATCCATCTGAAGGTATTATGTTCTTACTTCTTTTTGTGTTGTTCAAGTTTTTTCTTTCTTTCTGAGAAAATGAAATTTTTATTTTAAAGTTTGCTACGTACTTCTTACCCTTTATCTAAGCTAGTAGTTACATTTATTTAACATCTTTTAGTGCCTCCTTTTTAATACATTACATTAGTATGTTCAATAAGTAGAATAAAATTTCAGACTTAGTCTGTGCTGTACAGATTTTGTTAGAGAAAATAAGAACAAAAACTTCAGTATATTATTTGCTTGGTGACACTACTTTTCTGTTTTACTTGTTCTCTGGTGCACTATATCCTTATTGGATAGTGTGCCATAATAAAATCTTCAGTGCCCTGGACGATTCATTAAAGATAGGCGAATTACAGGATCAATGGAGTTTTTTTTATTGAGAAGTAACAAATAGTGATTTAGCCCAATATTGAATAATTGGCCACTAGCTCAGGCCGAATACCGAATATTTGTCACATAGTTCAAACCAAATACCCAAAATTTGGAACAGCTTTAGTATGGTCCCTTTTCGGCAATCTTTTGATTTGGCCAACCCAAGTTTGCCTTGCCGATGCCAATTGTAAACAATATGACGGATCGGATGGCGCTGGTTTCAGAGATAATTGATCGTTGCCAAAAAGGGACCATACTAAAGCTGTTCCTCGATCTCGATAGGATTTATCGGAGGTTAAAATTCTTACTCAAGTTCAGACAAAAGAACGTATCGTTTTCTATATCAGTTCTGGTGAAAGGAATCCTTGACCATTTTTTAAAGAGAGGGGATAGGAATCAAAGATGTGTCATCCAGGAAATGCCAACTGTCCTTCCACCTTACGAGAAATGCACTTTCTCATTACCATAGTGTTACATCAGCAAAACGAAACTTAGAAGACGTTCTTTGGCAGAGGCGTGGTCCAACCACATTTTACCTCGACTTTCTTTGTGTAGCTTTCAATGTGTGTGCATGAGTTGCGCTTCTGATGCATCATAGAAAAAAAAAAAATATATTGTAGTAAAGAGAATTATTGTGATGTAAGGGATAATTATTACCATCGTTGTAGAGAGAATTATCGTTTTAAAGGATATCGTAATACAGAGAACTGTTTCACATTTATCTAATGTGAATTCAGCCAGGACTATGAAAAAATATCGTAATAGAGAGAATTATCGTTATAGAGGATATCGTTGTAGCGAGATTCTACTGTTGTATATTATATGTAAAACAAAAAAATTTGGTCATGAAAAATTCTTTTACGTAGTAGTTAAATAATACTGATAGCAGCATAATTATGTTTTGATATTCATAATTTAATAAATATGCTATGGTAAATGTGACTAACCTGGCAACTATTGCTGCTTATTGAATAAATTGTGCGGTGGAACTCTTGATTTTGCATCTTCCAATTACATTCCAGACAAAAAAGCATAATTGCCAACTATTTTTTTAAGCCCCAAACCTACTTTTTCTTTATTTTAATAAAACTTTATAATTAAAATATATTGCATAAAATCATGCCCTTATTTTGGTTTGATAAATAACCTTTTAAGTTTAATAAGAGTTTTCTGCAGTAGTAGAATTTCCCAGTTTCTGAATTTTATAAAGGGTCTGTTCTTACGAATTTAATTGTGTGAAGGGCACATTTTCGACCTGGTTGCAAGCCGTACAGACCTTGGGCACGTTCAGACTGCCACTTTTGAGTTACTCGAGAAAAACCCAAGCCATTCACGATGCCAGATTTGAGCTTTTCAAGGAGATACACAAAGCGTTCAGGCTGCCAAGCTGAGTAGCTCGAGTTTTTCCTAACTTCCTAAGGACAGGCATGACAGTTTTCAGTCTTTTGACTGAATTCAGTCTCTTTCATTATCATTGATGCATTTGAGGTTTAGTATTTACATTAGTTTAATGATTTAGTTATACTGAATGCAGTGTTATAATGAATATTAGTTAATTTAATAATGAATACATATAAGAATAACAGGTAATGTGTTAAATGCATAATAATTTATTTGTTCTGTATGATCCACAGTAAAGTTAAGTCTTTTTAGCTGTTTCGTGCTTTCATGCCTGCAAGGAAAAGCCTTGGGGAGATAGATCATGTGACCTTTTATTGTTATTGTTAGCTCCCATTGGCTGCGCTGGTTAGTAAATACGTGCCGCCCCTTTTTTCCTATTCAATACCCAAAAGTGGCAGTCTGAACGCACCCCCTTGATGCAGGGTATCCTGTCCACCGGCGACTTTTGCTACTCATTTAAAGATAAGGTGACTTCCACGACTTTTTGGAATAAAATTGGCATTTTCATACTATTAAGTTTTTGGCTACTTGTAGCTTATCCCAGGTGACTCATTTGAAAATCTGATTTCAGTTTTTATCAACTCCCTTTTCTTTTCAAAGTTTTGATTGATCATTCATCAAACAGTCTAATCTTTTTTTTTTTTTTCGTACTATAAAAATGAATGTAACTATATGCTCTGTTATAGAACACATGAAGTTTTTAACTTTCTTATTTTATTCATTCCTTCTTAACTGAAGTTAAGTGACGTATGCTTATTTTTTAACTAAAAAATTATTTGAAAATTTTACTTTTTTGGTAATTAAACTTAAATGGCTGCTAAACTGGACTTTATGTTGGTCAGGCTACTCATGATATTATTTCTGCCTCCTGACAATGCCAGAGATCCTGTTGATGTATCAAAATTTTATGTTCATAACTTTAATTTTATACTCGGTAGCATGTTAAAACAATAATATATGTACATACTATAATTGCAATTTTTAATAGTTAAAAATTTATATAGAGATTACTGTTTACTGTACCATGAAGCATGGGTGCAGAAAATGTTCAAGACCCAATATTTCTCCAGAACGTAATTTCATTTGCCCAAAATTTTCAACAGAACCCTATATTATTTCCATGATCAGCATGTCATATTGAATGAAAAAAACACACTGATGGGTGGCATCAGTTATTATGCTACATTCCTATTGGAATGGGAGGAAGTGAGGGATGAACATAAGGAACTAAAGGCTAGCTTCTTTTGATGATAACTGCATTCCTACTAAAATATAACATCCAGCCCCTTTTAGTATAGTTGAGGTAAAAATTTACCCAATACTACAGAATTTCCCCTGAACCTCGTTCGCACATTCAAACATATTCTGCACCCCTCATATAAAAAAAGTTGGTTTTTGACATTTTTTACTAGTAAAAACACAGTTCTTACCACTCAGTCAAAAACCAACACTGATTAGTAATAGCTCATGATAAAATTGTAATAGAGCATACATAAATGTCAAATAAAACTCTGGTTATCTTGTACATCTTTTTCCTGTAAACACTGAAATTTATAGAAATTGTGTCTGGAAAATGGATTGGTAGAATATTAACACTACACAATGAGTTTAGTTTGGGGAAATGCAAAATTTAAGAATTTAGTAGAAAAAATTTTTGTTTTTAATTTTAGACTACCCTATTTTTAACCCTCCTTATTTTTTTTTTTTCACCAGATTGTTCATTTATTCATATTATGTAACTAATAATATCTGATATTTATGTATTTTTCCAGTCCAACATGAGTGCATTCCACAAGCTATTCTCGGTATGGATATTTTATGCCAAGCCAAGTCTGGTATGGGCAAAACAGCTGTGTTTGTTCTTGCAACTTTGCAACAATTGGACCCTATAGATAATCAGGTTTGTTTGTGCATATTCTTTGTCAGAAGTAGTTATTTTATGGTATCTATACTACCACATTCTTTGTATCTATACTACCTCTTTAACCATGTCACTCATACAATTTTTAGCAGCGTACCAATGCTTTATTTTCAACCACTTGAAAATAGTTGTTAATGAACAAGTTTAAGGTATCAACATTTTCCATGCCTGCCAACTTTTCCAGAAGTCTGGAAAATAATTTGTTTCTGGTCTTCTGTTCAGAAAACTAATCTAAGATGCGCTTTTCAGTTAAAATTACACCAGTTAAATTGCAGAAAACTATGCTCAAGCATTCCAATATCGATCCTTTTAGTTCCTTGTTTGTAAATGACAATTTTTTCTTATGCATTCTTCTATTTTCTATTTTTAATTTTTACAAATTTTCAAGATTAAAATTCATTTATTATTTTTGAAATTTGGTTTGGAAAATCTACATAAATACAAACATATAATTGTGTTTGTGATTAAATTGTCCACAAAAAATCATTCACTTCATTAACTATACATAAAACAGTTAACAAAAATTATGACATACTGTTTCTGTTATTTACAATAGATGTTTTACATAGCAATATATGACATACAGGGTGTCCAATGAATAAGATATAATATAATGATTTCAAAATTAAATATCTCAAATGCAAAGATCAATAGAAGAATGCGGTAAACAGTCTGCTTATTAGCTACCTGTATGTAGTTATGCTATCTGCCCATTTGAATTTAACTTTCATTCGAAGATCTTATAAATTATTTTAGCATTGGGTCCCTTTTGAAAAATTAAATCTTTTTGTAAACTGCGCCTTGTTAGCATAGGACTGCGTTCTAATCTGTGATACTTCTCCAGTATGAGAAAAATACGATGTTCAATGGAATACATGATTTCAACCTTAATGCCCCTTTCACGATTCAGTGGTCGAACTGATTGCTGTGGACCTTGAAGCAGAATTTATAGGTATCACGGTTACTGTGTCATCTGGTAAAGGCTTTTGTAACTAAATTTTTGAAATTTCTATATAACATTTTTACAGCTTAGCTAATAAGCATACCGTGTATCAGCATTCTTCTATATTGATCTTTGTTTTCATGATATTTAATCTTGAAATCAGGGTCTTATTTGCTGTGCAGTTCTTATATTTCAGTTCAGCTACCCTGTAGCTGAACTGAAATATAAGAACTATGTATTTATTCATGTGTTATTTTATTTTACAAAGTTCCTAAAGAATTTTAACCTTGATACTTTTCTTTTTTGAGGAAAAGAATTGTTTATAATTGTTTTGTTATTAAATAAAATTGATAAGAAACACTCGATGCATATATTATGATAGCAAATGTTTTAAGGAGTTAAAATATACAGTTTAACAAAGCTCTCCCTCTCCTGATCCTCAGGGTTGCCACCCTAAATACAGTTTTTTGTCTGGTTTGCATAATTTACAGAAGCCCCCTTAAATATCAATTAAATTGTTCAATAATGTGCTTTAATCTGTTTAATAACATGATTATTTTTACCATTACTTTCTTTGTAGGTGTCTGTGCTGGTAATGTGCCATACTAGAGAATTGGCTTTTCAGATTTCTAAGGAATATGAAAGATTCTCAAAGTACATGCCTTCGATCAAAGTCAGTGTTTTCTTTGGTGGAATGACTATTGCCAATGATGAGAAAGTTCTGAAATCCAACTGTCCTCATATTGTTGTGGGAACACCAGGCAGGATATTAGCATTGGTGAAAAACAAAAAGTTGAACCTGCGACACATCAAACACTTTGTTTTAGATGAATGTGATAAAATGTTAGAAGCACTAGGTAAGACATTCATTGTGAATTAATATATACCAAGCCATAAATACTGTTGTCAAATGTAAGAAATGAACTGAACTTCAGCAGACATATAAAAAAGAAAACAGTATTTTATAATGCTTTATGAGTAAGTAAACATCAGTGCAAACTGTTTGTTTACATTGTAAGAGCACTTTAAATGCCCACTTCCGGTCGCTGAAATTTCACTTCCGGCTTATTATTTTTGCTATAACTTCACTTTTGTTAATTGTACAAAAGAAAAATAAAACATTTTCGGAAACCTAAATGTACAGGCTATAAAGTAAGCAAATAAAAAATTATCAAAAAATTTTCACGAAAACGTCAATTTTTGGGTACGCACTTACCAGTTCTAATGTTGCCAAGAAAACAATGTCTGAAATAATCCATAAATACAAATTGCATTCTATGGACAGTCATTATTCAAAGTGTATTTTGGAGACATTTTACTATTTCAAACTAAAGAAAACGATGCTCTCCATTAAAAATAGTGTTTGTGTAGTTCTTTTGCAAAATCATTCAAAATAGTGCGAAACATAACAGTTTAAGGCAGTTTAAAATATTCATCCAAAGTGTCTACTGGCGATTAAAAAGGTTACTTTTGCTGCTAATTTAAAGATAAGGTGACTTGGGTGACTCTTTAAAAAAAAAAAAAAAAAAACCCATCGTCATACTATTGTGCAGCACGAGATCCGAACCTGGGACACCAAAGTAGGAGTCCACTGTTCTAACCATTTCGCCATTCCACTCAGTCACGTTTGCACATAATTTATATTTAAATTAAAGTTTTGATGAAGTGGTTCAAAAATATTAATTTTTCTCGACTGTATTTGAGTATTGCGTCTTAGTATTTTACACGTAGTATATTCAGATGGTATACTACCACTGTTCCATTGAAATCTGCATCCCAGAGGCTGTGCCTCCTCCTTGTAAGATGCATTTCCAGAATTGGCAATTTTAAAGTCTTGAAAATTGGGTTTGGTTTAGTATAATGTGAATTGAATGGGATACCACTATAATAAATCTGTTTTTAATTATAAGTACTGTCAAATTAACAAAATCAAATGAATTTTGGTATTTCTCACATGGATTATTTAGCCTAACTTAAAGTTTAGAATAACAAATCTGACAGCAGAAATCCCCTCTAATGGCAGTGTTATTTAAAGAAGTGTTTTAGATAGTTTCTGAAGTTTTATTATGTCATTAAATTATGTATATTATAAAAATTGTGTTTGAAATTGATTTAGAATCAATTCATTTGACATTTATCTCTTGTTCTTAGATATGCGAAGAGATGTTCAAGAAATTTTCCGCAGCACACCACATGAAAAGCAAGTTATGATGTTCAGTGCAACATTAAGCAAAGAAATTCGTCCTGTGTGCAAGAAATTTATGCAAGATGTAATTACTTATAATTTTTTCCTATTTGTCAATTTCTGTTTCTGTCAAAGCTTTTTGCTGTTGTACATATTCAAAGTTTCGTCTACATCTGGTGTAGATTGATGCTCTTAAACTGCAAGCTTGGACTAAGTTCAAACATACAGTGGTTTTATTGCATGTCTGGTATGGAAATCTGGCACGTCTGGTATGAAACAATGTGGTGATCTAATAAGCTATTGTTGATTTGGAAACTTAAGATGACCCTGAAGTGTTAAGTTGTTGAAATTTGGGATGGCATAGTCAGTGTGGTTCTAGTTTTTGCTTGTTGAGACTTCCCTCACAGATGATGGTTAGACTTGCAGCAAAATTTAACTTCAGAGATAAGTTTGTCTCCTCAGTTTGTAGTGAAGGTATGCTGTTGGTGGTTTAGAATTGTTGTAAGTGTGTGAGAAATAGTATTGTCGCTTTCCTTCCTCTCCAGTGTTTAATAGCTTGGTTTTGGTGCTGTTTATGGGGAATTATTCTAGTGGGTGGTTTGAATTGTTTTGGCTGCTTCAGTTGGCTTGTTTTTGCTTCGAAGAACTTGGACTTGTGTTGGAAGGTGACTGAAGTTAGAAGTTTCTGTGGTTGTTTTAGTTAGGTGCAAATTTATAGCAATGTTTGGCAAGATAGACAAGAAAATATACTAAACATTTCTGATTTATGTAATGCTTGGATGATTGTATGTGTAAATCTGCTCTCTTCAAAAAATCTGTATGAAGACCAATGAAGCTGTTTGTAAATGAACAGCAAAGAAAAAAAAATATATGCATAAGTAACTGCTTTATTCTGATTACATGTATTTTAAGATTTTAAAAGGAATTACTCAATACAGTAATTCATATGTTTTAATGTGGCATTGTGCATGAATCTGATGTTTTGAGATGTGCAAAATTTATGTTTCTGACAGGGTTCATACATTTTACAGAAATTTGGAGGTCGGGGCATTATTTTATAAATATCTGCTTAGCTGCCACCTATGCTGAATCACACCGATAGTATCAGACTGTGTTACTAGATTATACAGATTTCTGTATTGGTATAAACATTAATTGTTCTTCACTCTCATTTTGCTTCAAACCATGTAACTTCTGTTTTTGTGATATCTGAAAAATATTAATGAAACACTTTAGTCTTCCATTAATAAGGAATTGGTATTACAGATTTATCAGCTAGTTCTTTAGAATAATAAAATCATTACATAACTTTTCTTATTAATGATCAATGAATAACCATAGATACTATTAAAATGTGTACAGTTTAGTGTAAATATATGAATTACTGAGCCTTAGTTGGCAGCTATGCATGATAAAAACTGGGAACTAAAAAGAATAAAGATGATAAATGCCAACGGCTTTAATGCAAGAAATTTCATCTGGGAATTGTCCCAGAGTAGCTCGGTGGTAGAGAACCCACACGTTAAGCAGCAGTCCTGGGTTCGATCCCCAGCTCTGGAATTTTTTGCATAGTTGGTAAAAAATAAAATTAATCAGCTTAAACACTCCAACTTGCCTAATATACTTGAAAGGTTGATAGAATCACTTTCTAAAATATGTATAATTTCCGTGGCGTAACAAAGTTGTCGCGAATTAATTGTTTCATCTGTTCCATCTGTGATTTGCAGAAGAGGATGATAAATGCCAACGGCTCTAATGCAAGAAGTTTCATCTGGGAATTGTCCCAGAGTAGCTCAGTGGTAGAGCACCCACACGTTAAGCGTACAGTCCTGGGTTTGATCCCCAGCTCTGGAATTTTTTGCATAGTTAGTAAAAAATAAAATTAACCAGCCTAAACACTCCCAACTTGCCTAATATACTTGAAAGGTTGATAGAATCACTTTGTAAAATAAGAATATTTTTCCTAAGAAAACCTAAGTCATTATTGATAGGGACCAAGAAGATGAAATGTGTTAATTTCATTAAAATGGCAGAAATGCTACATTGCTAAATATCCAGAAGTTTCTATCTCCTAGTTTTTTTAAGGGAGGAGAAAGGCTGTTTTGATAGGTAAGAACGAAAAACTAATGTATGATGGAGAGTAGTTAACAACAAAAGTTAGCAAATTTAACAATTGAAACCATCATTTATTTACCACATAGCTGCCAAGTGTTCCGTTTTATACGGATTTGTTCCGTTTTTTGACCTTTGTTCCGTAAATACGTTTTTAGGCCAAAATGTTCCGTTTTTCAGCTTCTGTGGAAGGATTTTTAAAAATTAAAAGAAAAAAGGAAAATCGTGTACATTTTTAGCTTTTAGTAAAGCATTTGTCCTTGTAAATAAGTCAATAAATTTAATTGAATGACATTTATCTTATTATTCTTTCATTTCATCAAAAACTTAAGTCTATTGTAGTAATTGAGCCAAGTTAAGTATATTTTATTTTTATAAATTAATGATTATATATGCACACCATCTCTCTACACATAATTTAATTTTGTTAATGTAAAATTTTTAATTTTATATTTAATCATACATATCATGACCACGCACTGTGTTCCTTATTTCTGATTTTATGACCACGTGCTGTGTTCCTTATTTTGTTGTTGGAAGGTTGGCAGCTATGTTACCAGAAAGAAAAAATTATTTTAAAAACGCTCAGTGATATTAATATACTGATTATTATTTCTTTCCACGCTGTATCGGTTGTAGCATACTGTCTTGATTTTTTTAAAGCAGCTGTAAATATGCTCTTAAATATAATTTGGTTGTAATTACACAGTGCACCATTTTACTGCATGCAATATTGGGCTGTCAAAATAAAGCTAGAAAAGGCTTAATTGAAATGCAAAAAAATGTGTACTGTATGGCTCACTAATACATATTTATAGCTTTGAACATGTAAAGATTTAGTTAAAAATCTAGAGGGAATTTCAGTGTATGAATCCTGTTTAATCTTTTGTGCACCAGTCCATTTTATCTATAAAGGGACCGTAATACCCAATTAATAAATTTGTTCACCTGTTATGGTTACTTAAATAGTTAGAATGCTAAATTTATAATTAGATTATATTGATTGTTCTCTTATGCCTTTCTGAAGTAGTCAATACTGCAAAATGCAGAATTTTCTGAGCAGCCGCTAGACATCTCCGAATCCTTTAATATTTTATTCTTTGAACTCATTACATATTTTTTCTGTGGATGACTCACAGCTTAGAATACCAGATAACAATTATACACTATGTTTAAGAATAGCTTGTAGAAAAAAGTTGTGTTATAATGCCACATTTATGTGTGACATAAAAAATGTTCGCATGTAAATTCCTGCTGTGCAAGGGGGTTAATAATTTTTTAGTTTTTTTGTGGATCTTCTTAAATTTAGATAATTTTTGAAAATCATGTTGGAAAAGTAAATTTGTTTGAAGTTTGTCAGTTTCTTAACTGAAGCGGGTCACATCTCTTAACTTCAGATTCATATTGCCCTTAAAAAAAATTCCCAATTTATGTTACCTATCAAAAGCAGTGTTTTAACCTCCGTATTCAGCCAAACAAAAAATGACTAGCCTGTGCTTTTCCTGGTCTCACTCTTTTTTTAAATCATAAAAATAATCAGTGCTTAGCAATTTTAATAATTTTCAGTACTTCATGGTCTTATCAATATTCGTACTATTTTAGCATGGTTTTCAGATTCTTTTTGCTATTTAAATGTCTTATACATACAATAATACTAATGTACTGAGTACCTAAAAATTAGTGTTGCTTAATTCATATAGAAAAGTTAATAAAAAAAAAAAAATGAATAATATTATGGTTTTAAAATAAAAATTTTTCCCTTGATCTCTTAAGTCATGGATTTGGTTTTCAGCTGAATTTTAATAGAAATTAAGAATTTTTTGAGTCTTGGAGATTTACAATAGCTTATTTCTATTTTAGATGTTGACACATTTAATGATTTTCATTTAGTTTATTCTAGAATTCAAATGCTGTCATTTTTATTTAGTATTCTAAATGGAAGCTTTGATGTAAGCATTTTATTTATGTAATGATGCAGTTATGTATTATAAAGTAAATAAAACCAGAGAGCGAAATGCAAAAGGCTGCTCCATCAAATTGATCTAGACAACTTATTTACTGTGGTTAAGTAGATATTATGACTTTGCTCATCCCCCAAAGCTTTAAAAACATTGTTAAGGTGTTTTTCAACTCGGGCTTTTACATTTTTATAACTGTCCATTTCTTCCAGAAAAGTCTAGAGTTAAAATTCGCAGCCCTGTATAAAATTTTGGACCAAAATTATTAACTTTCTAAACTTACATAAATTTTCTAAATGACATTTGTTAGATTTATTTTCATTTTGATAAGAATACTAACAGTATTTGGGTTGAAAGCTAAATAATGTGCTTATTATCTTTTTAAGTGTTTAAAGAAATTATGAATTTTAATAAATGAAAAACCAGGAAAAGCATTAATGCCTAAAATGCTACAGTATTGGAATTTTCTGCAAATAAGGTTTTTAGTATTTTCTTCAGAGCTTAAATATTTAACTTATATATTAAACATACTTAAATTTAATCTCTTGATGCTAATTAGTGATAGCTGACCTACATGCACTAGTTAGTATTCCACTTAAGCAAATAGTTGTTGTAGTTAAGTGTTTGTTTCAACATATAAATTATCTCATAATTCTGATTCGAACCTTGTTAATGCAAAACTGCTTAAAATGCAATATTACCACTTAACATAATTTTTTTTTATTTTTTTATTTTTTATAACACACTTATTTCAAATTCTGTTGATCAGTTGATCAGATAATGTGAAATTCCTTTAATGCAAACAATTGCTGTGATCATTTAAATTTCATGTATATGAGATTTAGGTGTATTAGTGAGAAGGGAGGTGTGGGTTCTGTTATCTTATATTTTCTTATTGTAAGTCAGTTTTAATATCAACCTGCTTTAATTTTTTCTTAAGAGTAATGGAAAGCTTTTAACTGCAGTCTCTTTTATCAGTTCTATTTTTAAATAAGACATTAGTTTAACATTTCTAAATGAGCTATTGTTTAAGAAAATCTCCATTTTTACAATAGCATTTTATGATGCAATTGTTTTTTATTAATCCTTTAGGATTGGCTGGAACTGTTGTACTGCAAAACAAATAAGAAAATACCAAATTAAAGGTTAAAATATGATGAATAAAAAAAGTTTAAAATTATTTTTCTTTGTCATATAGATTTCTTTTGAAATATTAGGTTAAATATTTCCATTTTCTTGCACTTAGAAATGCATTTTATAATTTTTATATCATGCTTTTGGCTAAAAACTTTTGTTGGTTTTCATGAGTGACCAACAAAAGATTTCCCCTCATCTTTCTTTGTAGTAAGGTATATTTAAAAAGAACATGATAGCATACCTGACCACTGTACAGTTTGGTTGTATAGTTTATGGATTTTATCAAAATCACCACATTAAGGAGAAATTAATTTTTAATTTTATTTGGATGATAAGTGTTTTCATGTTAAATTTGTCAATTGGGAAGGGGATTTTCAGCTGACAAGTAAACTGTTAAGAATTAGTTTATTTCCTGTATACCCACGACAGAAATTGCTTACCACTAGAATAGTCATACTCTTAAACATGCCTTGTGATACTGTATTAGGAGATATTAGAAGATAATGTGGGAAGCAAAATTAATTTACTCAAGATGTTAGTACAAAATATTTTTATTTACACCACACTAAAAGCTATCTTGCTTTTTTCTTTAGGTATTTGTAATAAGATGCAGTCATGTTTTGTACATATAATCAACTTGTATTTATTGATTAATGGGTTCTGCGGTGATTCAAATTCATAAGTCATCTCTGGAAATACCAGGGTTGTAACAAATTGAGGGAATACTTCAAAGAATTACTTTGAGGTGTTGGTTCAGAACCTAGAAAATTATAAATGATCATGAAAATTATAAGTTCACTTATCAATAGTTCTCTGCTTATCATGTCTTGAATGCTCCAAACATGATTTAGGTATCAGTACAGGGCAGCATAAAATAGTCTGTAAATTTTTCCATAATGTCCTTTAAAAGTCAGGCAGTTTTGTTTTAGAAACTAAGCCTTGAATGCACAATATAGAAAAATTCAGTTCTTATCAAATGAGGTTATTTAATTGCCAAAGCAAGTGAACCATTACTCTGCAGAAGACTTGTAGGACCCGATTTAAATAAAAGGAACTTAATTTTATGATAGTTCTTATCAAATGAGGTTATTTAATTGCCAAAGTAAGTGAACCATTACTTTGCAGAAGCCTTGTTGGACCTGATTTAAATAAAAGGAACTTAATTTTATGATAGAGATAGTTGTATCATTCAACTTTCTCAAGGAAACAAGGTGATTTTCTGCAGTTGGAGAAATTTAAACTTGACTCAGATTATTTAATGTATGTCTGGTTATAGATATACTCAAAATTTCTAGGAGCCAGGATTTAGTCGTAGATTTATGTACTATTAAATATTCGGTAGTTTCAAATTTAGTGCCCTGGCATCTAGGATTTTGGGTATATTCAGTGTGCACTAAATACAAAAATGTCTGTGTTATATTACAAAATTGTCTGGGTTTTTCCTTGAGTATGTTGGCAGGTATGTTATCACTCTTTGATAAGAAATTTAAGTAGTGATTTGAATGTTTTCTGTTATTTATGATAGATTAATTCAAGTAAGATTTTGAAAAATAAGGGTTTTTAATTGCAGTAAATTCTTAAATTTCAACTTCATAATAAATTATAGATGCTTGATATTCAACACTGCTTTTGATAGTTTTAATTTTGTGTGTATATTTTAGTATTTTGTTTATAGAAGCAAATGTGCTGTGAATCTACGCAGATTCTTATATTTTAGGAAAAAAATGTAGAAAAGTAATTTTAAGTACAAATGCTTGTCATACTGCACTTGTAGTTATTAGTTGATTTGACGGGTTCTATTAATGAAATTTATTACAGTTGATTAGCATTATAATAACTGCCCATACCTTGATGTTGTTATTGTAGTGTTAAGTTTTTGCAATGCATTGTATTCAGACATTTTCTATTTGTCAGTATGAATATGGGATATCAAATTAATATTCCGAGGATTTTCTTGGAAACTTATGTATCTTTTATAATATATATTTTAATCCAACATTTCCTTTTATATTTAAAACATCTCCCCTCCCACCTCTCATAATGATTTTTTTTTTTTTAAGGTACAAACAACAACAAATGTATCATTCAAAAGCACTGGAGGTTAATATTGTTCATCCATAGATCCAATTAAATAGTGTTTAATGCTCATTTAAAGATAAACTTTGCTATCTTAAGCCCTCAATGATATTTGCTAGTTAACCTACAAAATTGCCAAGGAGCTTTTTGCTTTTTATAGCTTTTCTTGTGTAATTTTATTTAAGTTTTAGTATACTGCTACTGCTTAAAGAGATTTTCAGTTTAGTTTGTATTTTTTTGTAGCAGTTTCATTAACTTAATGGTTATATATTTATATGGGTTTGTACAGTATTAACATGCTTTTCAGCTGATGTCCTGTTATAAAAAGCTCTCTTTTTTCATATTTTTATTCCCTAATTATTTTATCACTTATTTTATTCTTTTCCATCTTTATTTCAACTTCGTTATATTTTTCTGTGGGAAATGAACTTGCTGTGTCATATAATCTGTTTCTCTAAGAAAGATGACCTTTGCCTTATCCAAGTCGATGTCCTAATAAATCGCTTTAGGCTCTTAAAACATGTAGACTCATAAATTTAACTATTTGAGGTTCCTTTCTAAATTTTTTTGGTATATTTCAATATCATACAACAACAATTAAAATACTTCTAAGTTAAAACCATTAACATAAAAGTAGCTTCGACTGTTTTGAGTTCATATCGGAGTTCCATCACCTTTATTGAGGTGGCGCCTCTATTAAAGAGGAAGCTTTTGGTTACCATGGAACATCAGATAATCAAGGTTCTACTGTATGTACATAATTCCTGGCTGCCGACTTATTTTTTGCTCCATCGTCATCTATACTGTTAATCAGTTTTATTGCTACAACTGTGTTTTACCTGGAATTTTGTTCTTGATCCTATTCTTTGACTTTTATAAAGTTTGGAAAATATTTAAAAATTCGGGTTGCATTGGTAATGTCAAAGAAAAAGCTACAGATTTATGCTTAAACTCCAGTGCTTTTTGTGTATTTTATTTTTCAATAATAGTAATGCTGTAGCATAATTATGAAATACATTTTAAAATCTGCCTTAGCAATTTGTACTGATTAAATAATATGTTGGAGCTATGTGATTTTCACTAGTATACTTTTGTTTGCTTAAGTTTATTGTTTATCCTGCTATATACTATTTTGGATGTTAATGGATATTTAAATGTTTGTGTAATGATTTTTAGAGGTTAAAAAAATTTACTTAACATAGATATTTCATAAATTTTGTTTACTGTTTGAATCTATCAAACTTCCGATTTATACTTCTGTTTAGTTTGTTGTACGTTCTTATTAACAATGTGCTTTAAAATAGTTAGATTTATGTTAGTTCACTGATTACTTATTCTTCAATTTTATTAGGATTGATTAATTAAGTTTAATGGCCTAAAGTAAGGCTCCTTTATATTCAGTGCATGAACATAAGTAAAAGAAATGTGTTCATTTTTCATAGTTGAAAGAAAAGTTTTGTAAAATATTTGCTGTATATATTTGCAGTGTATTATTATTTTTGGACATAATGGGCTATTGCAGAATTAAGATTCCCTCCTTCTCTTACGTATTCAGTGCATCATTTGAAAATAGATGTGAATAGTAGTTGAAATCTATATTCGTATTTTTAAAATAAAATAAGAATGTGGATTTCATAAAGTGCAAATTGCAGATGAGAAGGGGGGAGTATTTTGTACAGGACTAGAAGAGAGGGATAAAAATGTGCAAATGTTTACGCGATTGCAAGCTCCATTCGTTGCTCCAGTGTACACAAAATATATATTTGAACAGGGTTTTCACAGGTACAGGTTAAGCTTTAAAAGGGGAGGAGCAGAAAATTTTCAATTGAAAAAAATCTGGAAAATGACATAACTCACCCAGAGAAAGATTTGAAGAAACATTTGTTGCAAGTAGTTGTTCATTTACTCCTTTAACTTTTTGGGAATTTTTTTCCTCTCATTGCTTATTCAAAGCACTTTAGTGTTTCTCTGAAACAAGTATGTATAATTATTTAGCAGTTACCAGGAGAACTGTTAATGTGAAAAAAAACTAGAATAAATTAATGGTTAAAATAGGATTTAAAGAGTCAGCTTTTGATCTAGAATATTCATTACTTTGTCCAGACAGAGAAAGTAAAGTTTTTCTTACAATAACATGCTGCACTGGATTTTCTTTTTCTTGTATTGGTTTACAATGCGATTTATTGAAATAGCAAACTTTTGTCTCTATATACACAATGATTGTATAATGATTTTGTATTGATTTAAATAAATGTCAAAAACCTGGAATTGTTTAAAAAAAAGTTTCAGCATTTGTGTGGAAACCCTGTTTAAATCTTGATTACTCGAATTCCACAAAATTAATTTAAAAAAAAAATCTAAAAATTTCACTGCATCTGGTGGAGCAATAGAGAAAACTTAGTTGGTTACCAGCTGGAATGTGGAGCTTGTAGAATAACTAGTGTAGAGAAGTAACAAGCCAGTTTTTATCACTTTTATCTTGAAAAATGTTTATTCTGTGAATAATAAAACAATCATTTTCCTCAAAAGCACATAATGAACAAAATGTTTGTGCTGAAAGTATAAAATTAAACAGTTTGTGTAAACGTTTTATTAACTTTAATAATGTTGTCTTTTAATCAGTATAATTTTCTCACTTTAAAGTTTAAAAATTTTCCTTTAAGTTTTATTTTACACTTAATTTTAAATTTTATGACTTGTTTCAAAGTATTGCATGACCTCTATGCCATAAAAAATCGATTTTTTTCCTGTGCTGAAATTTAAAAAGAACTTGTTGAATATAATTATTGCCTTTTATTTTAAGTGTTTATTTAAACACTTAATGTAGAAAGAAACATTGTTAGTTCGCACTAATGAGTGTTGAAGCTGCAGATCGGTTTAGTAAGTATGACTTACCATCATTACTGTATTTTTGCAGTGATGATGGCTTGTCATATGTGCTGCAAACAAACTGCGGCTTTAATACTCAATGGTGCTTACTATCATTGTTTCTTTCTAAGGGTTCAAATGTTATACATTTAAACAGTTTATTTCTTTACAAATATGCAGTACTAGAATTACTTTCCATAATTGTGCATACTAAATACTCAAGACTAGTTTATTCCTTCTAACCTAAATTTTTCCTATCCCCCCTCTTTGGTTATAACAATAAGCTAGAATTAAAAAAAAAAAACAAACTTTAGGTGCCAGCTTCTATAACTTTAGCCATTGCACAAAGTTTTAATGTATGCTTAATGTTAAGTTTTTAATACTTGCTTTCTCCCCCCAGTGAAAGTATTGAACTTTTTTTTTAAATTATCAGCTCCCCCATTTCAAAATAAAATGATTGAAGTTGCAGTGTTTAATGTCCTAAGTAAAATTCCTTTATTTATTCATTTTTTAAACTGCAAATATTATGCTCAAACCAGTTTTTACACTTATCTTTCAGTACAATTTTCTCAATCGGTAGATTGCAGTAAAAGTAAGGATTTTAGAAAGTAAGCTGTGCCATTAGCACCTGTACACTTGTAGTAAAGCGTGAATCTGTATTTGTTACTTGTAAAACTTAAATTTGGTGCACCTTTTTTTAAATTGCAAGTCCTAAATAAGAATCTGAAATCAAACTTAAGTCATAAAAATAGTCCTATTGTATTGTAGAATCAGTTAAGTTTTGGTGTGCAGGTTTAATTAGCAATTTTTAAATTTGCTGTATTTTGTTGGCGAAATAGTGGTCGTCTAGAATTATAACTAGACATTTAGTGCCCCTTATTTTATTACTATAATATCACAAACCCTACTTCTAGGTTTTTATATTTCTTTAAATTTGTAAAGAAAAGGACAAGAAAATAATTTAATCAAAACTTAACATGGTTCTCCATGCAAGAAAAGAAATTTGTATGCTGTGTTATTTTATTCTTGAGTTTTAATTGTTGCAGCCAATGGAAGTTTATGTTGATGATGAGGCTAAGTTAACTCTTCATGGACTTCAGCAGTACTATGTGAAGCTTAAAGACAATGAAAAAAACCGAAAACTTTTTGAGCTCCTTGATTTACTTGAATTTAATCAGGTAATGTATATATCTTATCGCTAATTTTGTGTGGAGCACTTGGAAAAGTATTTTCCCTCAAGACTAATTGTGTAACCTTAAAAATTAATTTTAAAATAACAAAAGTTTTACTCATAATAGCTAAATAATTTGGATTAGCTGCAATTTTCAAAATCATGTTATAATGCTATCACATACCTACTAACTTGTATGGTTCAGCTGTACAATGTACGGATTTTGGACATTTTGTAAGATTGTATCTTAAGATTGGATTGTGATTTTTGAAACAAAGCACAAAATATTAATTTTGAAACATAAATCATCTTCACCTAAAGGTGATTTTTGCATCAAACTGGCTCAAAACGTTCTGTTTTAATTGTGCTACTCCACCCTTAAAAAAAAAAATTAAATAAATAAAGAGAGGGGTCAATTGTGTATTAACGAAACACCCTTTCTTCCTCTGGTTCTGCGGCAAACGAGAAGAGCTACAGGTTTGCAGCACGGTAAAAATATCCAAGATGGCATCAAATTCGTACAGCTTCAATCAAGTTTTTTTTTCCCATCCTGTTTGAAAATTAATATTTTTCTTTTAGTGTTCCTTTACTTAAATTCCCAATGCTGCAAGAATAAAAATTAACTCTTATTTTAAACGTATTAGTATTGTTTTTTCTTCAAAGAGACCATCAAAGAAAAAACTTCCAATAAAGGGCAGTTTCAGATATGAATGAAAAGGATGCAACAACAATTAGAGTAAAAGTTAAAACAAAAAAAAAAAATGTTTGTCAGTGTAAAAATATTTAAGAAAGCAAATGTAAAATAAACCCAAGATCTTTTTAAAGAACTTTTTTTGACATATACATAGCTTTTTTAAATCCCTTTTCACAATTTGTAATATATTAATTGTTTTTCAGTACATTTTATCAATAAAAGAAATGCTTAGCTGCAAATAAGAAAAAACTAAATATGTTCATGCTTTTTCCTTAGCATTTTAGCTTCAGTAAGTATATTTTTGCATTACTGCATAAGGCCGTGAGGTTGTAAGATTTTCAAAAATGCAATGTTGGCAGGTATGCTATCATATTTGTGATATTCTGACAAACCAGATAATTTCATGCAGGATATATCATATGAGCCCGAATACGCCCCTAACATGTTTCATCGAGATAATAAAAATTGTATTATTATACCTTGGATTTAGCATGTCAGGTTTTTAATAGGAAATGATCAGTTTAAAAAAAAAAAAAAAAAAAAAAATCACATTTTATTCGGTCTAATGCAGTAATTTTTCATCTATATCAGTGCATTGACTTGTTAAGGCATGAGTGCAGGGGACATTTACTAATGTCAGCTCTATACAGCATTGATCGGCTTGTAAACAGGTTCAATGAAAGTTAAGGAAAGTGACCTTCAATGATTCATAGCACAGACCAGGGATGTAATGGGGGCGGGAAAGTTTGGTGGTGCCAAAATGTGAAAGTAGAATTTCTCACAAAAAGGCTTGATTTATGGATATGCAATTAAGAAAAATCGTTGTCTTGGTGCTGTCTGGGCACTTATGGTCCACGCTCCTGGCTACGCCCCTGGTGCAGACAATATTTTTTTGTGTTTAGCAGTGGTTAAAAATTAGGGATGCACCGAATAGTAAACAAATTTAAGTATTCACCAATTGGTAAACAAATACATATTTTTTATATCATGAATGAAAGATATAGTATAGTACCATAGTACTAAATTGATTCAAGTTGTTACTTACTAATATCACATGTGAATAAGCATTAGAAACCCCTAGAAAGTTCTCCTACCAAGGCACCCCCATCCTTGACAGATAGCCCTTACGAAGCGTTCCACAATCACAGAAAAAACTAATATCACATAAAATTAGTTTTAATGCAAAAGAAAACACTCATGCTAAATTTGAATTTAGTTGCTTTTCAGTTTTTCTTAAAATTTTATGACACATTACATTAATCTTGCTATTACTAACTGATTTAAATTTGAAATAGTAACCAGAAAAAAATAAATACTCATAACATTGTGTTCAGAAATATGTAAAGTCAAGTAACTGCTAATTTTTTAATAAAATATGCAGGTAAAAATATTACCAACATTTCACTAATATTTGAAAAAAATATTTATAATATTTAAAGGAAACACACTTGGATATTAAATTTTAGCAGCATTTTAATTTTTGAAGTTTTACACCATAAATATTGTTTAAGTAAAAACTTAAATAAATCATCACAATCAAAGTTTAATAAATTTTAACCAAGTATTCAGTATTCGGCCGAATATTCGGTTAGAATTTTAACCGAATATTTGTTATTCGGCAAAATATGGTATTCGGTGCATCCCTATTAAAAATAATTCTAGAGAGTTGTATAAATTAGGCCAACATGTACTGTAAGTAAGCAGCTTTCATTCCAATTTGCTTCCAGGCGTAAATAAGTGTACGTTTTTTTTTGCAAACTTCTCCTGTTTTAAAAAAAAAAAAAAAAATTAAAAACTGTTCAGAATAATAGGACTACTGTATTGAATTGTATTAATGAAAGATAAAGCTAGTCACTAAGAGATACTTTTTAGTTTTTGGTTATCACTCACTAAAAAAAACCGGCTAACATCCCTGCAAAGTTGAGTGTATTCATACGGCTCCCCTCTGGTTACAAGGAAAAGTAATCGTGTGTATATATATGCTAATGATTCAAATTGGTTCAAAAAACTTTTAAGGTGCATTGAGACCCCCTTATATGTAGGGTCATAACTACCACAGAGCACCCAGAGGTCCTCAATTTAGTCATCCACCCTCTCCCCCTCCCCCAGTGCCACTAGAACAAATTATTTGGAACTACTGTTATCATGGATATTTTTATTCTAATATGGGGATATCAAGGAACATCAATTTGTGATCCCAAAAATTTTTTTCCAACTGAGCAAAATGGGAAATAGAAAATTTTTATGGTCCAATAAATTTTGTATAGGTCTTCAATATTATTTGTACTCTTATCAAGATAACCTTTTCATGTATCTAAAACTTTACTAAGAAGATGCGATAATTTTGACTAAATTTCCTTTTTTGTTTCATTTCAAGGTTGTTATATTTGTACGGACAGTCCCGAGGTGTATGGCTCTAGCTCAGTTGCTTGTTGAACAAAATTTTCCTGCTATAGCTATACATCGTGCTATGACTCAAGAAGACAGGTATGTACTCCTTTCATTTCAAAACTAACATGTAATATGTGGAGCGAATTCAATTATTTTCTAAACGAATTTAAATATATACTAGCTGATGTACCTTTCTTTGTGTGGGTCGAAGAAAGTATATTTCTAATACTCGTATTTGGAAGTAATTTCATTTGAGCAGTCAAATTATTACCCTCCTCACGATAACATTTACACCTTATAGTTGACCCAAACTAAAATAAATAACTCACTCCTGCCAGGATCTCTCGCTGAGCTTTCTCACCCTATTTCTCATGGTGATTTCTGGGCTGGAGTGTACAAAGGTTATGCGCCAGAAAGATAAGAGCATTTAAATTTTTATGCACTGAATTTTTTTACCTCATTTTATACAACACATGATAGTAGCAGACTATTTTTAACTGAATTGGAGATTGGTAGTCTATTTTGCATTGTTGCATTACTCAAATATTTATGATATGCCCTGGGCAATCTTGGCTCACTTTTTTATGTAGTCATGAAAATAATTTAAACAAAGTAAACAATTGTTGCTGCATTTGTCTAAAGTCATTCATATTCAGTTTTAACTTTTTATTTAGAGATGTCTGGGTTTTTTTTTTTTTTCTGTTGAAAATGTGGCAGTTTTAAGATTGAGAAATGAGTTGTTAAAACACAAGACCTCTATTTTAGAGACAAATGCAGCCTATAATTTAAGTGAACCTTGAGTAATTATAAGACATTAATATATCTATTAGACTAATATAAAAAATATTGATATGTATAAAAACTTCAATATTTTTAATTTTTCATTTACAAAAACATCACTTAGTCATGTTATACCAAGAATGTATTTTTAAAAGAATTTTACAAAATAATGGAAAGAAAATTAATTTTTTTTCCCCATTTTAAAACATGTAGGATTTAACATTTTGAAGCAAAAAGAAAAAAGTATTGTAAATTTTTAAAAATTTCATTCTTGGGGTTTGTGGAGGGGGGAATAAGATGTTTTAAAATTTTAAATTGGATTTATTTGAATTTTTTATTAGCAATGTGTTTTTATACTTTTGCAATACATATAGACATTTTATTGTTTTGTAATTTGATAGTGCTAACAATTTTTTTTTTAAAAAGAAAAATATCAGTTCATGAAATAATTTTAAAGCAAATGAATTGTCAATTTAATTATTTTAAATAAAAACATTAGTTCCAATGCTTTGTCTGCTCCTAATTTGTTACAAAGGCTAAAATATAGAATACTAAAAGAACTCTTTCTAATTCAGTGATGCTTTCTTTACTTCCCATTACATAAAGTTAAAATGAATTCCATCAGGCATTGTACCTATGACTTTATTATAAATCAATGCTGAGGGGCACTTTTCTTTCATGAATTCTAAACCTTGATTATTTCCATCCACACTCTGAAATTTCATCTTGATTTAGACTGGGACTCCTTCCATAAACAGCACGCTCCGATTGCTTGTTCATATCTTACTTTATTTATTCTAACTTTATTTATTCTATCTTTATTTTTTCAAAATTTTCAGTTGACACATGCATTTGGAAAGGAAGCAGCCCTTTTGTTAGATTTAAGTCAGTGATAAGAAAAAAAAATTCAACTGATTTAAATGAGGATTTAAATTATGCCAACACTGCCCATTTTGTTATGTGATTTCTGTGATCTAACATTTTGAACACACACACAAAAAATTCAAATCTGCACCTTTTTCTAAAGGCAGTCTGAAGCCATTGAAGAAAAAACTCTCAGCATAAGCTGTAGTTTCTTTTGCAGTATAACAATTATTACTTCCCTGTCCTTGAACACATAAGCATTAAACTTTCTTTTATCATTTTCTTGCATTCGCCATTACTGTTACATTTTTGATAAGTTAATTTTGAAAAAAGATATTGTTGAAATACAAAACTTTTGTCGTAAAAACTCAATACCAAAGTTGTTATTTAAGAAACTTTTTTATAGCATATGCCAGTGTCCACTTTTATTTATTTTTTTATTACCAATTTGTGATAATCTTATATACAGCTTTTGGGTTTTAGTATTATTGCTATTTCACAAACGTTACGCAATGAATTTATCATGCATCTGCTTTTTTAATTCTTTAAAAACAGTAATCTTCTAAATTTCTTTTTAATGAATTGAATTCTTAATTTTTTATCAATCGTCTTTATTGCTTCACGTGCATAGCTAGATAATATAGGCGCACGCCGTGCACGGATACATTCGCGAAGAATTTCGAGGTCTTGCGGATAGTTTTTCCGTTTTTTTAAATAATGGAGCAACAATTACCTAGAGCAGGGTTTCCCAACCTTCTTAGCTGGCGGACCCCTTTTTCAGGTAAAAATCCACTGCGGACCCCCCCCCCCTTCCCGAAGTTTTCAGAAAGTCGAGCATCGGCACTAAACTACCTGCAGGTCAACACTTAGGAACCGCAAACGCTGTTCAAAGGTGGCCACGGACCCCCCAGAAAGAGCCGGCGGACCCCTAAGTGGTCCGCAGACCACACGTTGGGAAGCCCTGACCTAGAGAAAATATTTTCTAAGCAACTTTAGCGCAAACGCGATATATGTAGGTGTGTACATACGTATAGATATGCTCATTGCTTATACATATTTTACTGACTACGTCTTCGTAGAAAATCTGAGAAGCTTCGCAGATAATCGCCCGCGCTCAGTGTGCAGCATTGTGTTTCGGTCACGTGTGGTGTGCGTTCCTATTACACGTCCGACCTATTTGTGATGCGTCGCGAAGGAACACATTTCATCCTCACTCCGGTGCATTACGAAAAGATGTTGTCTCCATGGTCTGCTCGCACCGTTCCTGCAGCGCATGCGTCTTGTTTTCGAAGCTTGTCGGAAGTAACGTTAAGGAATACATGTGGTGTTGAGATTACAATAATACAATTCAATTCGTTTGAAATCTTGTTGCGACGGGCGAATTTATAGTTTACATTCACAACGAAAACTATTGCAAATTGTTTACTATTGCAAATTTTACTGTTTTTTAATTAAGCAATTTAATTTTGCAGATACTTTTTTTTTTTTTTAATCTGACTATGTTCACATGTATCTAAAATCATACCCAGTGACCGAAATACATCTCCAAGACATCAGCAAAAGAATTCCAACGAATTTCACATGGCATTTTTAACTCTAGAGCAAGTTGTGCAGATACAATTAACACTGTCATTAATTTAATAAATATTTATAATTTACCTATTGCTGAAAAATTCCCCACTCCTACCCGGATAGTCTAAATTTGAATTTGAGATAGGTGTGCAGAGTTAATAAGGATTTGTGTTGATACTGCAACATCATCAAAATTTCGAATATTTTTCTAAAAGGTCAGGAAATTTTTTTGCTATGACAAACCTGATAGATGAATGCAAGCTGTTGTTATAATCTGCAACAATGACCAGACTAAAGCAGGTATTTGGAGACGTTTGGCTGTTTAAGAGTTTTGTTTTTCTTTCATTGTTGTACTTGTTAGATATACTTATTTTCATACACATTTATTATTTAAGTATTATTCAGAAATGCTTTCTATTTTCTTTTGTAGATTATCAAGATATCAACAATTTAAAGACTTTCATAAGCGTATTTTAGTTGCTACTAACTTGTTTGGTAGAGGAATGGATATTGAGAGAGTCAATATCGTTTTCAATTATGACATGCCTGAGGATTCTGACACTTATTTGCACAGGGTAATCTTATTTATTTATTTTTGTGTTGTCAAACTGCTAGCAGTAAGCTTAAAAAAATATTTATGCATAAATTTTAGCATACTAACATTTCTTTCATTGAATAAATTTCTTTTATTTTAACTGACTGACATTGACCTGTTGTCTCGGATACTTTTCTTGCATTTCTCTAATGCTTGGTTATGTTCAAAAGCCTTTATTTTTTGAAGCTGGGGTCAAATTTGGCCTCTGGATTTCTGTTATGGTGGCCAAAGATGTGTACCTAGTGAAATTGTAGTGTTACGTTCAGTAAAACCTCGCTATAATGATATTTGATATAACGATAAAATTTTGGGGTCCTCCAGTAGAATTCCCATACAGTACAATCACTCCTCGATATAACGATACATCCCTCTAAAACAAGGGTTCCCAAACTTTTTTGGCCGAGGCACCCTTGTGAGGCTAAAAACTTTCGCGACAGGTTTCCTTAAAGCAATAGAAATATGAAGGCTAGAATGAAGCAGTTTGGATGAATTTTACATTACTTTTTTTACTTTGTTTATAGGGTTAACTATCGAGGGATATAGAATTTTGACACCCCCATTTCAGGGAGTCCTGTAAAAGTCTACTGGACACAACTCTCTTGAACTTGAGTGAAATATTTTTGAGCCCACTTGGTCATCGGCTTGGCCAACTTTTTTGTGGGATACTGGTTCAGAGGAAATTATTTGATTATACTCCACCAAAACACTTTTCTTGATTATATCCACGGCATCCCTGGCATAAGCTCTTGGCACCCTAGGGTGCCGTGGCACACAGTTTGGGAATATCTGCTCTAGAATGATCATTTTATTTGGCCCCTTTAAGTATCGTTGAATCGAGGTTTTACTAGTGCACTTAATCGTAAAAATTTAGCAAAATAAATTTTGAAGTTCTACCTTACCTTGTGTTTGTTTGGTATCACCAGTGAATTTAAGATATTTCTACTTTTATGACATCCTATTGATAGCACTCCTTTTACTATTTTTCTGATGCGTTTTTTCAATTTTTGTTTTTATGAAAGATAACTTTCAGATAGGGTCATTCAGATTTGTCGTTGTATTATCCTTTCTTCGAATAGTTTATTTTTTATTATATTGATATTACTGTATTGGCCTGAATATAACACGACCCCGAAATTTTTCATCAAGATAATTAGAAAAATCCTATATTTAGGCCTCAGGTTTTTATGGCAATGATCAGTTGAAAAAACACCGCTTTATATTTGGGCCAATACAGTGCTTATTAAATGTGGTATGAGACTATTTGTCTGATTTATTCTTGATTATCCGTTCTTCTCTGGGTATGTATCGAATGTGCTTGTACAGGGTGTCCCAAAAAGGTTACATAAGGTGTGTTATACTTTTAAAATTTGTGTACAACCCCCATACAAAAAAAAAATTCCCTATTAGAAAAATATGCCCCATACACTGATGAGGTGATCTTGCATTCATATTCATGTGTAGCCCCAGATCATCCTTGTTTAAAGACATCTAAGGCATTTTATGATAGGCTGAAATTTTGTACATTACCTCATTAGCATATGGGGCACATTTTACTAATTGGAATTTTGTTTGTATGGGAATTGTACAAATTTTCCAAGTGCTACTTTTGGGGAAAAAAAAAAAAAAATCCCTTAAGTCTATTTTGACTTTGTTTTAAACATTTTTTCAATTGACGTTGCCCACATATCTCTAATAGATAAAGAATTAAAGCCTGTTACCACCTTTTTAGGATACTGTGTATGTGAATTGAATGTATTTTTTATTCATGAATTCATGGCATGTTTGAATCTATATTGTTGCAGACCTGTGACCCGAGTCTTTAATTTTCTAGCATTTTTTAATCCTGATTTGTGCCTCAGGATTTTTCTATATTTTATCAGACTTTTTAAGTTTTCTTAGAAATGCAATAGAAATTTTAAAGCTGTATAAGATAGAAAGAATTTTTTTGTTCAAGTGTTATAAGATATCTTAAAATGATATTTAGATATGAATAATTTCTCTTGTATTTTCAATGATGTTTTATATTTTCTTTTGACAAGTTTTGAAATTTGATTGAGTGATTCATCTCAAGAAATGGAATAATGCTAAGCTTATATTGACATCAATGTCTCTAAGGAAAGAAACAAATTATTGTCTCCATTGATTATATATGCATAGAAAAAAAAAAATCCCACCTTTTTGATTTTGAAAACTGTTAACTCTCATAATAGTCGCACTTTTATTGCCAATTTTTCATGGTGAAAGTCCAGGTGTGGCTATTGTATGGGGGAAATTTATTACTTAATGTTGCAACTCTAAAATTATTTTTTATGCTTCAAAGTGGGGGTGCGACTATTATGTGAGTAAACACGTTAGTACCTCTTGAGTGTTTTTTAATATGAATTCCCTTTTAAAAACTTGTCTGGGTCTTGTTTGTGTATTTAATTTTTTGTGCTTCAGATGATATAACGTCGTTGTTGGGATCATTCAGAACTAAATATTTTTTTCATTTTTGAGTATTAACTTTTTTTCTATCTCATTTATTGCTGAAGAGGATGGTTGGTACTTCAAACCTCTTTGTTGGTCCAAGTGATGGCACAACATTACATATGTAATCCTATACTTTTGTATTTTCTGTTCAGTTTTTTCTTCTTGTGGGTTTATTCCTTTTATGATCCTTACTTCTAATTTTGGCTTAACTACTTTGATTTTAGTTTAGTCTAACTATAATTTCTTTCTCTTTAAGGTTGCACGTGCTGGTCGTTTTGGGACAAAAGGGCTCGCCATTACATTTGTGTCTGATGAAGCAGATGCAAAAACATTAAATGAAGTACAAGAAAGATTTGACGTGAATATTTCTGAATTACCTGAAGAAATTGATATTTCTTCTTACAGTGAGTATTAGAATCCTGATTACAATTCATGTGCATATTATACATTAGCTACTATTTTCAGCTTTAATTACAGATAATTTTTATTTATGTAATGATATAAGGGTGCTGCTTTGTGATCGAAAAAAAGCTTAGATTGATCTCTTATGCATTTATGAGTTGATGAATTTTAAAGTAATATTGTAATTGTTTCAGTTGAGTAATCCATGTAAATTATGAATTTTTAAAGCATATCCTGTTATTTTGAAGTAATGCAATTTTAAGTTAATTTGCATTAATTTCTGTATTTTTCTGAGTTTTAGATAATGGAAACTATATCAATTTTCTCAAATTATTTGTAGACTAAAATGAAATACAGAGGATATTCATAGTTAAAAAAGTTGAGGAATGCAAGAATCACAAAGCAGAGGAAAAGTATTCCTCAACTTTTGAACTATTTCATACCTGCCAACTCTACTGGATTTTGAGGTTTTCTACTGGTCTCCTGATTTTACATTAAAATCTCCTGTTTTTTTGACATCTTGAAACTTAAAGTAATCGGCATATTTATTTCCCCAGCAGTTCTGAAAGATTACCGCTCTCAGGGTATATTCATTCAATATATGGATCAATATACCATGATCTTTCGGTCCAGTAATAAAGAGATTTGGGCTTGTGTTGATTACTCATTTGTTAAGGATTATTTTTAATTTCAAAATTAGATGGCAGATCCTTTAATTGTAACATTTGTGAGTTCAAAGACCCAAAATTTTATAACTTTTCTCTTTCTTTTTTTGTTGTTAAAGCAGATTTTTTGTACATTTTTGAATATTTAAAAAAAAGACGTGTGGATCTAAAGATCATTGAAGTTGTGTTACTTCACACTAAAAGAATTCTATTATTTCTGAGCTCTTTTACGAATTCTGTTTTTAACATCATGACCTTATGTGAAACTAAAATTTCCAACATAAATGTTGATTTAAAAAAAAAAGCACACTGTTCATTTTAAACACCGTAATAGTGTATCAGTTCAACTTGTATTTAAAAAATGAGTGAAATTTTTACTGCGTGAAAAAATTTTGTTGCATGTTTTGTAGTGAAGATAAGTAATTATGACTGTAAGATAGTGGTACCACATAAATCTACTGGATTTTCTTCCCTTGATGTTGGTAGGTATGCTTTTTGTAGATTATTACGTTAAAATTCACACAAGGAAATAATGTCAATCATTAGTTAAGTCATTAAAAGCCTTTAAAATCTGTTAAAAAGCAACACACCATGTGTTTAGAGTCAAGTGCTTTTAGCTGCAGCCATCTCCAGGACTGGTGAAAACCACTTCCTTCTTTGCGGCATGCGGCTCCAGTCTTTGTTGATCTGTGCGTGTTAAAGGCTAAATGGGATAGAGCAGTACTATGTCTATTATATTTAGTGTCATTAATGTGTTCATTGATTCTGTCGTTTATTTTTTGTTTTGTTACACCTGTATAATAGCCAGATAAGTTAAGATCTTTATAAACAAATTTAATTTTATATATTCCTGCTGTTTTTATAGGATTGATCTTTTCTTTATCAGAGCAGATTCATTTAAAATAATGACAACAGTGTTGACAAATTAGTTAAAGAAAGAAAGAAAAAAAAAATAAATATAATCAACAATGCCCCAAAAACAAAACCAACTTTCACATATCCCATACTATATTGTGAAAAACTTGCTAACCTTGCCCGCTAAAAGAATATTAAAATTCCTATAAAACCAAATAACATTTTTAAAAGAATTGCTCTGATAAAGAAAAGATCAATCCTTTGGAAGTGGCAGGAATTCATAAAATTAAATTTGTCTATAAAGATTCTAACTTATCAGGCTATTATATAGATGTAACAAAACGAAAAATAAGACATAATCGAGAAATGCAAATAGCCAATTGTAATAATCATAGTTACAGTCTAAAACGCGAAGCAATAGAGATCTTAACACAAGAGGGTGCTGTCAACGACATGACTTGCACACAGATCAACAAAGAGCATGCTGCAAAGAAGGAAGTGGTTTTCGCTAGTCCTGAAGATGGTTGCGGGCCAAGCAGCTGAAAGCACTTGACTATAAATACATGGTGGTGTGTTGCATTTTTAACAGATTTTAAAGGCTTTTAATGACTTAACTAATATTTATAGATTGTTTGTCCAAAAAAAAAAAAAAGCTGAATATTGCTTTATCCTTATTCTCTTAAATCATCCACATATTTGATGAAAGATGTATGTGAAGGGGGCTTGCAAATATCGCACCTGCCAACTTGTTGCATATTGGCCCTACAGTGCACAGAATTATTAGGACATTTTATAAGATGTACAATTTTTTCTATGAAGTACAATGATAAGAATTTGGTAACATCAATCCTGCTTACACCTATTGATTTTAGTGCTGTGCCTGTATCAAATACGCTGTTTTAACTTTGTCAACTTTAAAAAAAAAAAAAAGAGAGAAAAGGCTGTGACCGTAAAGATATAACGCAAATGCTCTTTGGCAAAAAATCCACCAACTGGGTCGTGCTTTCCCAAGTAGGTTTAAATGAATGCTATCTGCAGAATTCTGCATGATTTTTTCCCTCCTCTAAAATCCAAATTCTGAGATTTTTTCTATGCTGTAAAGATTTTATAAGCATTAATGTTCCTTATCCCAATTTCAGTCTTTTTTTATTAATGAATATTTCCCCTCACCGTTCATTTATTTAAATCTCCAGTGCTTTGGGATGCAAATTACCCCCCCCCCCCCCCTTAAAAAAAAAAAAAAGAGGAAATAAGTAAAGGAGTACTTAAATTCAGATTGCAGTTTCAGATATGAAAAGAATTCCCCAAAATCAATGTAAAAGTTGAGCATTTGTCAGTGAAAAAAATGCTCATGAATGCAAACATGAAGAATTTAACATGTTTTTATATATTATTCTTTTTAGCATGCACTACATAACACCTGAAAAGCTAATAATAGTTATGATGTTATATACATTAATTGCCTTTCAGTATATTTTATCAATAAAAGAAATGTCTTTGAAAGTAAATAAGAAATAAAATTAAATTTGCTTTTTCTTTGACATTTTAATTTTAGTAGGTATGTTTATTGCGTTTTTGTGTAAGGATGTGATATTCTTAGATTTTCAAAAATCAGATGTTGGCAGGAGTGGCGGCTTGTACCCCATTTCAGTGTTGGGGCCCGAAAAAAAAAAAATTAGTGCCAATTACATAGCTGCCATACCTCCCGATTTTTCCGGGAGACTCCCGAATTTCAGAACGATCTCCCGAACTCCCGAAAAGTTTATAAATCTCCCGAATTTTTCCAAATTATTCCCATGTTTTATGTACTTATCAATTTTTGAAAAAAATTTACAGAACTTGTTAAATGCTAACGACAGAAACTGAAGAAACTTCGCTAAGACTACTCCAGAGGGCAAAGATTACTTAAAAGTATGGCTACCATTAAAGAACAAAAAAGCAAGGGAAAACAACAGTGATTACCGAACCTAAAGCAAAACATGTCCTAAATCTACGACGTTCTTAGCGGACATAGCAGAGTAACAAGAGGACGATAATGCGCGCCTGGGATGTACGTTTTCACTGCATCTCACACTGCGCCTTGACTAAAGTCAGCTAGAGTGCAATGTTACTGATTTCCGAGTTCGTAAATTCAAAACTTAGCTCAGAGGGGCAAATTTTTATTTTAGATCCTCGATGTTTCGAAAGGCATCTGATACATAATTATGTACTTGGCGAACTACTACACAACAATAATTATCTATCGAGACCTTTCGCCACTGGAAAACCGTTGTTGATGAGCTATTGTTACTCGCGACGTGTTTTTATTGCTGTTTTGCGCACTTGATGAATCTATAAATTTTTTTCACGGACACGTACCAGCTTAACTGACACTTCTATTGTGGATTATTGAGAAAATGGCAGGTGTTAGCGAATATATTAGAGAACGTGGATTGAAAACGAAATGTTTGTGGTCATTTTCGGATCCAAAAATTTGCTTGGTTTTGAAAAAATCGTCGGCCGAACGAGAACTTCCAGACATTTTATGAATGCTAAACTGGAATTTTTGTTTAAATAAAGCAAACTGACTGTCTGCAAGGCAAATAAAACTTATATAAAAGTGCAGCTTTTAGTAATGGTATTTAAAATATAAATCTTGTCGTATTCCTTTAGGTCTTCAACATGCAAAGGAAGTAAAATAATTTATGGTAGTTTAAATATACTTTATTTCTTAAATAAATAAATTATTAATAATAATTCCAATAAATAAATACTTCGATATTTATAGCTATTAAAACGTACACATCTTAATTTTATGCTGAATAAAAGAATAATGCTTTTTTAAATTTGAGTTAATGTTAAGAAATCCGTAAGAAAAAGAAAACCAAAATTTTCCGAGCTTTGGTTTTTTTTTTTTTTTGGCATTTTCTTTTTAAACAGTTACGCGGATTTTACTAAAAATATGTACCGTAACTTCGTGAAAAGTTAACTAATGGTAAGACCACGGGCGGATTAAAGGGGTTGGGGGGGAGCGATTACTCCTCCGCTACAGGAAAAAGAAATTCTATTTTACTTCCGTAAAATAGACAAATTTCAACTAACCGCCCATAAAATTGCATTAATCTGTCCTTAGGCAAGACGTATCGCCCCCTTAAATAAATAAAAAGATTACTTTTATTAATCATTTAGGAAAATGTACATAACCAAGCAAAAAAAAAAAGAAGAAGAAGAAGAAAAGGTAATTACTAATTCTCATGGGTCAAGCCACATAATACTTAATTTTAAACAACATTCAATTGATACTCTCTCTGGGTCAAAAGTAACGAAATATAAAATTTAAAAATGCTCTTTATTAAAAATTCGCGCTCGCAATTGAAAAAGGAAGAAAGAAATTGAGGCGACACAAGTCATGTTTTAACGTCGCAGCAGAATTCGCTCTCTTGCTTTATTATCTAGCTTGCCGAGTGAAGACGACGCGGCGTCGGTATCTCGGTTTGTGAAGGCCCATTTTCCCCCGTATTACATAAATTATTTTTTTTAAAAAGCACATTCAAAATTTGGTTCTTCTGCATATCGGACTGAAATATTTCTAAAATGGTTTCACGAAGCTTGTCCACACCTGTAACTACGTCGATGCTTTAAATGACATAATGGGGGGAAATTTTTTTTTTTTTCAAATGCTCCCTGCATGCCGACGTGCCGTCACTTGAAGTGCATCTATGTGCTTTATTTTCTACAGAAATAAATTTGTTAGCATCGGCTTCACCGGAGCTTGCGCGCTAACTACAGATCAAAAAGCAAGATCAATATACTAAATTTTTTTGCATAAGAAATTTATTTCAGCCAGATAGTCCGTGTCCTGGAAAAAAATCCCTTTTTGACATGCATAGTCCGCGGACTATACTAGCTAAATTATGGTAACTAACTATCCCCGATCTCCGGGTTCCATATTTGCCAACTGAACTTCAATCTTTTTGCAGCCTTTTGGTAAATGAATAATTTTAAAACAAGATGTAAAACAGAGTTTTTAACACTCTATTGTTAAATTAAAATTTAAGGCATTTTAGTAACTCAACTCAACAAAAAAGTATTATTTTCTCCATAATACGTTTATTGATTTCTGAATCATTTTCCCTTCAATTTTAAAATCAGGAAAATCGCAATTTCGTTTTATTCTCATGTGCAGGTTTTTCTTTGGTAATTATTTTTACATTAATTTTAAAAAGCATAATCTTGTGAGTTGGTATTTTGCAGCTAATATAGGAAGGAGCAGAACATATGTCCCTGTCATAAGTTCCACTTCTGTGTGCTGATGTGCTGCAAGACTGCTAAGATTCTAAAATTTTACCTGAGAAAATATTTAGACATTTATTAAATAATTATTCTTTTTCCAATAAAACAAGAAAACTTCACTTTTATTCTATCATTTGAATGCTTATTTTAGAAAATGCCAATGCCATATATATAATTTTTCATTCCATTTCTGATCAAAATTTAAAAAAAAAAAAAAAAGATAGGTCTTAATTTTATTTTTTTTTTTTTTTGAGAATCAATTTTTAATTTTATTTTCATATCAAAAGAATAGTCTGAAATTTGGATGTGAGACTTATGATTTGTTTTGATCTCGGATTTTACGGTATTACTTAAGATAATTATTTTAAATAATTTTAGCCTGTTTTCTTTTAATAAATATTGTATATCCAAAACTGATTATTAAACATTTACAGTGCATAGTTATTTTCTTCAGGATCACAGTCAATTTGTTTGTGGTTGAAATTTAAATGGTAGAAATTGTTTAGTACACCATTTAGTTTAACAGTGGTTGAATTTAAGCTCACACATTATTCCCCAGTTCCATTTTTTTGCATGCAGGGGGGGGGGGGGGCAAGTGCCCCCCCTGCTATTTAAACTATACATTTTTCTTGTATATGTAATTTTCTTGGTTACTGATATATTACGCATGTGTACATGGAGTTTTTTCATCGATAACAAGGGTTTTTTAAAGTCTCCCTAATTTTTTTAAAATCTCCCTAATTTTTTCGAAAATCTCCCTAATTTTCATTCTCCAAGGTTGGCAGCTATGCAATTAAAATCGCGAAAATATATATACATATAGAACAACCTATCCCCATGTGCACACAGCGTAAGTATTTAAAATTTCTCAAATGACAAATAATTATCGAATTTACTATACAACTTTTGCAATTTTTTACCTAGTTATGTTAAATTGAAAAGTTTACTTTATTACTAAACAAAAAGCCACATTTAAATATTTAATATTTATGTTCTTTATAGTTGCCTGTTCATAATTTTTAGATGATTTATTTATTTTAAAACATCAACATGTATAAAAAATACATTTATACATCGCTTTTCGTAAATCAAGAAAACAAAACAGAAAAATATCCGACTGCACTGCAAAAATATGATCACGCAAATAAAAAATGATTTCCTCCTAAGTGGAAAATTTTGCCAATAGCTACCGATTGCCGAAATTTCCCCGTACGGTCATGTAGGTCACCGTGCGAGGGCCCAAAGATCTGGGCCCAGAAGGCAACACCAAATAAGCCGTTTGGAAGCCAAGTTAATTCCGCGTCAGTATGGCTTTTGTGCTCAATGCCAAATATGTCAACCTGGTGATCGGAGAAGAGATGCCCAATTCAGGGCAAGCCAGCCTGTGGCCCATGCATGGTTTAGATAAGGGGAAAATCGTATAACTATCGCTTTTTTAAGTCCGCTTTTTAATGGATAGTATTAAAATAGAGTAAAACGCGTGTAATTTTTTAATGAAGGTAAATTATTGAAAGAACTCCCTTACATAATAGGAAGATACTTTGATTTCGACGGTGCTTAGTCGGTGGGGCTGGGCCCCTCTGGTCCTTAATGACGAGCCGCCACTAGTTGGCAGGCATGTAAGATAGATAATTTTCTCTTGAAAAATATTCAGAATTTCCCCCCCTGGATGTTTGTAGGTATGCGTTAGTGACTAAAAGTTGACTATTTTGATATTGAGGTAGTGATGAAATTTTTTAAGATTATTTTTTAATCAGAAATTTTTTGCTCTAACAATGCTATTTTCTTTTTCAGTTGAAGGTCGATGAATCTTGGAGAATTTATTCACATGACTAAGTTGTCAGTCAATAAACAACTGGAAGGACTGTATGTTTCTACAGTTTTCACATATTTTATTCAGTACTGTTATTATTAATTTTATGCTTTTGTTTTGAAATATTTGTCTCCAGAACCATTGACCATTGTTGTTTTTGTGTATGTCCATTCACTAAGCTGGCATGCAACTGTGTATAAACATTCATTCGACGTATTCTCTATTTGTAAATATTATCATCAATAAACACTTTCAAGTAGTTGAATTCTTTTCTTTTGAATGCTTACATAAACAATGCTACACATAGTCTTGTATTGTAATGTTATAGTATCTTGATAATGTTTGCTTTAATATTGAAATTTGCATAACTGCAATAATTGAATGAAAGTATAGACGATATTGTTAAAACTTGATTTTATGGGTGTGTGTGATGAAAGAATGAATTTATGGGAGCAGTCAGGGTTTAGAATGTTTAATATCAAACAGCTGTAAGGATGAACCGCAGTCTAAGGAAACCGCAGTCTTCGTTTTTCATGGACAACTCTAACAACTAGTCTGAGATGGAGCTCAGGGTTCATACTCTATACACAACTCCTGAAAAACTCTTTAATTTAAAAAAATCGTGGCTATCCAAATTTCTGAATTGTACTGACCTGCTACAAAACTCCTTATTTTCTTAGTATACATTATACAGGGATGTTAATTCTGCACCGAGCTGCTCCAAAACGCAAATCTTGCGCCGAACTGCACTTTTAGCCGATTTGTGCGCTGAATACGTCATTTTGACTCTTTGTTAATGTTTTGCAATGCTTGCAAACTTTGTTTTTCTTATCTGCATTTATTGTAAGTGTTGACTCTAGATTGATTTTACAGGGCGCAGCTCCCGGCGGCCCTTTTATTGTCTTTTTAGCGGCCGGCGGCCCTATTTCTCTTCTTTATGCGCCCTCCTGCTTTTAAATTTTTTTTATTATTAGTCAGCAATCACCACTTTTTATTTCTTACATACCATTTGCAGCCCATCACGAAAATACATTAATTAAAACGGCTCATTCCATCATAAAAATAGGTTCGATTGAAAGCGGCCCTTTCACGAAAACAGTCTATGAAATCGGATTTTTCCCACTAATGCCTTTTTCAAGTATTCTATTCTTTCAGATCGAAATACTGCTACTGCCTTTTTAGGATCTCTTGTACGTTTTGTTTTTGCTGACTCAATGAGAAGCCCGATCGGCCGGGCAGAACTACCTGGGCATTTCACTTAGGAGTTGGGGGAAGAAAATTCAGTTGGGAAAATCAAAATTTTCTTAAGTTATCTAAAAATTTGCGATTCCATCTGTCAATCCTCAAATATCGGTAACGACGTTTGATAAATAAGTAGTTGCGAATTATCAAACAATCATTATTCCAGAGTTCGTCGCCAGCTGTGTATAGTTATTCCTCTTTATGTTTTTAATAGTTTTGCGCACTAGCAAGTTTTTTTTTTTTTTTTTTTTAAATTTCCCCTAAATGATTTCCCCTTTTAAATCGGCTTTCTTAGAACATATTATTCTTAATGTATAACAGCTATTTACTAACTATATATAATTAAGGATGATACAGAAAGTATGCCATAGCAAAACGACGTTTTGCGATTCGAAAATTTTGCGGGATTTGCTTGTTTGTTATGGCAAGCCTAGACAAGGGATATCTCCTAAGGGCGGTGCCTTGGTTGGACGACTTTTTAAAGAGTTCTAACATGTATTGACGTTACATTTGATGAAACCGACAAAAACTCCAGACAGAGAGTCGTGCGGTCGCACTTCAACACTTTCGGCGTCGACTATGTTCAGTGGCTTTATCCACTCAAGTCGATCTAAAAAAGTGCGATTTGCGAATAAAGCAATTGAAATACATTATACTTTTTCCAAAAAAGGAGCATAATAATGATCTTTTGCTTTAGTTATTGGCGCCTGGTGCGGTCCTTCAGTTTGCCGCCCCATTTATTCTAAGTTTCAGTGTTCTGCCACCATTTCCGTCCTTTAGTTTTCCACCATATTATTTTTAAGTGTCCTGCCGGCCAGCATCTTTTTTTTTTTTAATCGTGCCCCCCCCCCCTCTTAAAACGCCACAGTTTTAATTATATAAAATTAGAGTAACTAATCAATTTAAGCTTATTTTCAGTTTTTAAAAACTAAAACAAAAAAAATTGAAATAGTTCTGGAAGTTGTTTTAATATATAATTTGTTTGAGTACTTCTGGCAAAAGGATGTTAATTATTTTAAGCTGATTATTTTTGAAAACATTTGATAGTTAAAATAAAATATTAATGCTTTTTTCATTTTCTAAAGATTAAAGCAAGGTTTAAGAAAGAAAAATTTTTAAAGAGACCTTTTTAAGTATGTTACAAAAAATTAAAAATAAACTTTATGAAAAATAAATTATTTAAAATATGTTAAACTGTATTCCATACCTTTGGACAATTCTGTGAGTAAAAAAAAAAATATTTATTTTATACCTGCTAAAAAACTTACATGTAGTAATTATTTTCATTTATTTTAAAGAATAGTGCTTTTTAAAAATCTTATATTCACTTTTCATGAACGAGCAAACATTAAATTAGAAGTGAAAGAGTAAGAACAAATATATTTCAGAGATTTGATATGGTGTTGTACAAAATTTACATGACTATGTCATTTATTCTAGCAATCTTCTTTAATGCAATTCCAAATAATGTCTAATAGTAATAAAAGTATATATTCAGTAACTTTAAAAATCTTTACTTGATAATCATTCAATAATTATTGCAAACAAAAGAATTTAAATAAAATTATGATTTATATTATTAAATTTTATACATCCTGCACTGTGCAGAAATTTTATTATTTTTATTACATGCTAAACACATCTATCCTAATCCACTTACACTGACAGTCCTTTTCTGTGTAAAAGTTTGTACCAATATAGGTGAAATATATATGAATGTGATCCAGTAATTGTGGTCCAGTAGTTGATAGTGTGATAAAATTGAGGAACAAAAATTAAGTCCCTCTGCCTTCCCCTACTGCCTAACAAATCATGTCTGGCTAAAAATTTCTGAAGCCTTCTTCAATAAATGTACTATTCTTATAAATAATAAATATCTACATCACGTAATTTTGAGAAAAAAAAAAAATTAAGCAGGAAATTCAAAATTACTTAGATTAACTTTTTTTTTTTAAATCAAAAACTTCTAGTTATGTACAGATTTAATTCACATATTTATGTTATGTTTAGAGCAAAATATTATCAACAAATCATTTTTCCTATTTCGCTTACACTTACTCCTACAGGATATTTCCTCCAAAAGAAGGGGGGGGGGGAACTAAAGACAAATTGGAAAAAATCTAACTATGCATTGTAAGTCCGAACACATATTACAACTCTACATGTTAAATTTTCGGAGATCAGATAGTTTCAAACCAGTTTCTAGATATGTTATCTACCTGTACATTCTTGTGGAACCCCAAAGTGCCCTTTTTGAAATTTCCCGCCAGGCGACCCTTTTTTCCAGAGTCAACACAGTCAATTCTTCAATTTTATGCTCCAAAATCATGTTAATTCTGATCCCAAATCTTAGTTTTCCTCGGGGAAGCTAAATTTTTTGTGTTCCCAAATGGAATTTTTCTGCTCCCAAATGGAATTTTTCTGCTCCCGAGGTGCTCCCAAATGAAATTTTTTCTGCTCCCGGGGTGCTCTCAAATCGAATGTTGGAGTTAACATCCCTGATTATACTTACAAACTTGACTACAATTTATTTCCAATAACTGCTCCAGACAGAAGAGGGGGGGGGAAATACCTTTTATGTGCTTCACACTTCCCCCTTTCTCAGACTGTAATGACATTTGCAGGGTTACTAACTGCTCCACATTTCAAAGTTTCTCTGCTAAATCATTAAAACTCTGCGACTGCAAAGATTCTTGGCTCTGCATTTCCTTCCCAATCCCAAAGCGAGTACTTTTGAGTCAAGTGGGAAATTTTTCCTGTCTCTCATTCAATCGGATTACATGGCTTTCGGAAGCAAAGCCACCCATCCTGGGCTGTAGCATAGCAGGGCTGCCTCGAGTGACTAAAAAGGCAGCTTTTGCTACTACAGTCGAACCTCGATTTAATGTACTTTGATTTAATGAATTCTCTGATTTAACGAATATTTTTTCTGTCCTGACAAAGTGTGCTAAAATGCTCTGATTTAATGAATTTTTCGCACACAAAATTAATATTGACAAAAAGTTTTGGAAAGTCTAAACAAGGCAGACTAACCAATAGGCAGGCTTGTTCTACAGGATGTCTGGTAGGCAAAACTGGAATGTAACCAATAGGCTTGCTCTACGTGACGCCTTGTTAGTAAACATGCTACAGCCCTACTTAAGATTTCTTTCCAAAGTGCCAATAAGTATGTGTGTATTAAGTTTTAAGAACAAGTAACATTAAGGAATTTAGATAATTTTAAAGTTGATCTCCTAACGTATAACTTGTAATTTTTAAGCTTGCAGTAAACAATAATCATTCATTTTTTCATATCAATGTCTAAGGGTATTTTGCATTGATATTTTTATACCATACTCTACAAAAATTGATATTCAAGGATTGCTTCGATTTAACGAACGGATTTGTGGGTCCCAATCAATTCGTTAATTCGAGGTTCGACTGTAATTTAAAGGCGATGCGGGTAACTTTTTTGATAAAGAAAAACAGCTGATTTATTTGGGTTTTGACTGATTTGTTAGACAATAGTTTTTGCATCTATCAAAAATTGTTGCATTATTTCAACGATATGTTATATGATGAGTTGTTTATTTTTGTATTCGTTGTTGTATTCGCAAAGGGCCAACGGTAGCATATTTTTGTGGCCGGACTCAGTAATGTTTTTTGGGCCCCGCAAAGGGCCAGCGGTAGCATATTTTTGAAGGCCCCCCCCCCCTTCCCTACAGTGGGCCTGATCCAGTGATGCTCTTTTGGGTCTCGCAAAGGGCCAGGGGTAGCATATTTTTGAGCCCCCCCCTACAGCGGCGGCCGGACCCAGTGATGTTTTTTGGGGTCTCGCAATGGGCTAGCGTTAGCATTTTTTCGAGGGGGGAGCAAGATAAGCATTCCGGTTCAACTCGCCCATCAATTTGATGGATGGCTGTCAGCGTGGATGCAACTGAATCTCATCCGTATTCATCACTTGTTATAACATTAAGGTTTAGCGATTTCTAGACAAATATTTCGATATCGCCAAGCTGAGTTCAATTTGAAATATTTCCTTCTGACACTTTATTTGGCGATATTTCACCAAAAGCCGACAAACTTGAGATAGTTTGCGAGATTTTGGGGATAGCCACAGTAGTCATTGACCACTGACTTTCAATGAATTGAATGCATCCATACACCTTAATGTATTTAAAGTCATTTGGCTCACCCTATAAATAAATTCCCAGTCGATTGCTGTCAAAAAAGATATTGAAAACAGTTAGATATTATAATATAGTTCTAAATACAAAGTTCAAAATTCTACGGGTTAAAGTTTTAGAGTTATACAAAATACGAAACAATTTTTGGCGATATTTCGGCGAAACTCGTCAATGTCGACGACATTTGGCGAGATTTTAAGCATGGACCAACAATGACAGATTATTGCCGAATTTGGCGATATTTTGCCAAAAACGATGACAAATGGCGATACTTTGGGCATGGACCAAATGACTATCGCCAAATTTGGCGAAATTTCGGCAAAACTCGCCAAGTCGAGGACAGTCGGCGAGATTTTGGCCATGTACCAAACAATCCCTGTCTACAATTGTATTATATTGAAGATGTCCATAGACATTAAAGTACTGAAATTCTTTTCGGTGGTCCTGTAAAGAAACTCTCCAGTAGATTGGAACCAAAAATCGAGATGCACAACTAGATGTTACAACAATCTTATATATAAAATTTCATAATAGTTTTTGAGGTTTGAGAGTTAAATATACACACACATACACCAAAAGTCACCAAGCTTGGCGACTTTTGGCATAGTTCTTGAGGGAGGCACGCGACTGTGGTCGGACCATTACCTAACTTATGTGGTAAGACGGTATTGTGCTTGAAATGGATGAATGCCCCTAAAATTGTGATTGACCGTAATGTATTGGAAATCTTTTGAGTGTTCCTGTAGCAGAACTGTAAATGATAAAGAAACTTTTTTTAATGGAGAAATTCATTTTCTAACTCTTTATAGCATATATCACTTCTGAGTCGTTTGAAATAGCCCAATACCTCTAAAAAACGCTTTGATGAATTTCGGCTCATAGAGCGTAATGTATTTCGAATATTTAGGCGGTTCTGTAGATAAACTATCCATTCGAATGGAACCGAAAGGGGAGGTGCACAACTAGATGTTACAACAATCCTAAATATAAAGTTTCAACATTCTACGCCTAACAGTTTTTGAGATATGCGAGTTTAATGAATTTCGGCCTATTGAGCGTAATATATTTCGAATGTCTTGGGCGGTCCTATAGATGAACTATCCAGTTGAATGGAACCAAAAGGGGAAGTGCACAACTAGATGTTACAACTATCCAAAATATGAAGTTTCGACATTCTATGCCTAATAGTTTTTGAGTTAGGCGAGTTTAATGAATTTCGGCCCATAGAGCGTCATGTATTTCGAATCTTTTGGGCAGTCCTGTACATAAACTATACATTCGATTGTCACCAAAAGGGGAGGTGCACAACTAGATTATAGAACAATCCTAAATATCAAATCTCAACATTCTACGACCAATAGTTTTTGAGATATGCGAGTTACATACATACATACGTACGTGCAGACGGCATGAAAAAACTGACCACAATAGACTCGCCGCTGGTCAAAATGAGTTGCAGACGCGTTTATATGATCGTGCATGCTAGCCTACGATGAGATGCATCGAAAAAATTCTTAAAATTAAATTTAGAGGTAGTCAAAATCGGTTTTTTTGTCGAAATTTGGCCCCCAAAATTTTTTGGGATCACATTACTTCCTTATACTACGTACAAGGAAGTAAAAAGTATACATATTGGCTGTTATTGAAAATACCTACATGCAAACACAAGGTTCCCGTGCACTTTAGAAAGCAAGTCTTAAAAAGTGTTTAAGGCAGCCTTCAAAAGCCTTTATTGTACTTTGATACTTCACATGCTTCTTAAGACTCATTCCCTTTCACAATTTTTGCTGGTGATAATGTTGAAACGTAATTCCGTGTCAACCAGCAAAAAAGCAGAATCCCCTTCCATCCACTGATTCCTTGTTGTCATCCCAGATATTTTCTCCAAATGTGCTTTAGCACCTCTTTACAAACATACAACAGCATAAAGAAATATTTTATGCTGTTATGCTGTATCCCCCGTGTGTAATCACCTAACGGGGGAGGGGAGAAATGCAAAGAGCGTGAATCAGATTTGAAAGCTCCATCCATTCATGGGCTTTGTCATATGTTGATTTTTATAAACAATTTTGATGGATTTTTAAATATTTTCTGAGCTATCTTGAAATAATAAATTAAAAAAAATAAAAGAAATTTGCCCTGAAAACAAAGAATTTAATAGAAGTGCTAGAAATGTAAAAAACATATCAGCGTGCTTTAAACAACTTTTTCAGGAATGAAATTGTATAGAATTTTTTTTTTTTTTAAGTTCAAGGATATGGAATTCCATGTTTTAGTTATTTTCTACATTTAAAAAAAGAAAAGAAAAAGGTAATTTATACATTTTCGTGATCTCAGTGTTTCATAAATACCAACTCAAATTCAATTAGAATCTCAACAACTTCTTTTGTTTTCTTCGGAAAGAACACCTGCATGGACAACTTTAAGAAAAGGTACAACCCAATGCAGTGGTGTACCCAGGGGACTTGAGCCCCCCCTCCTCCATTGATCATCAAATATTTCGTAAAAAATGTTAAGAGTTAATTATATATACATATTTGTTGAACGAATAGCTCATTTCTAGTTTTTTAAGGCCAGTTCTTGATACAAGACAAATTCCTTCTGTTTAACTTTTTCATCTGGGTAAGGTGGAATTGAAAATTTAGTCGAGGAAAGATCTTAGCAGAAACAAGTTTATTTTTTTTAAAAGCTCCATTCCTTGAAAAATGTGCTATGTGCGAGTCTTGTTTTCAGGCTTTCCCCTTCTTTGGAACAATAGGATAACCTCTAATTTCACTAAAAATAAAACAAGGGTCCGAATAGCGTGTGGGCTAATGGCACTGTCACACACAGGCAGATTAAAAAAGTTTTTTGGACAAAACCTATAGGTGGGTTTAAACATTTAAAAAGCTAAAAAAATCAGAAAAAACACGATGAAAACATCGGTAATAATTGTTTTCAGTCGTGTTAAATCATCCTCAACACCCAAAAAATATTTTACTTTGCTGACAAGATTTTCAAATTTTTTATCATTATCTTTTGAGTTACAGTCTCTATAATAATTAGTTAATGGCCAACGACATATCTGGTACATTCTCTAATCACAATCCCTGCTCCATCCCTTATAGTTATTCTGAAACTGTTTGTTTGTGAATTAAGGCTGATTGACTGCACTAGGGTCCTAGGCCTATAGGGAGAATGCCCTTTTTGGGGGACTTTCTAGGGGATCCTACTCCGTTTTTATGCGAGGTTTCGGAGAAAACCACGGATTACTCCTGGATGGCAGGTGAGACCGGGGTTATTCTGACACTGGCATTAAGTCAGTTGTGCATGCAATTTCACTTTCTAATAGTTTGCCAAGAGTCCCAAGTATATTGTGTGTAATCTAAGATAACGACCTAAAAATGTTTTGGCTTATGGTAGAACAGTGTATGCATGTTTTTGACTAAATGTTTTACTTTATTTTGGTCTAACACCAGTTTTTGTGTGTGTGTGTGTGCTAATACAGGTCCATACCCAGAAAAAAAATTCAGAGGGGGTCCGAACGGTGAAAAAGGCATCACTATTATTTTGTTAACAAAATTCTAATTTTTTTTTTTTTGGAGGGGAGAGGGGTGGGGTGGCTGGGGGACCAGGGGTGTCTGGTTCCCCACTGTTTACGGCATTGTTCTAATATATAAAATATTTATTTTACGCCGGCTTTGAACAAATGTCTTCCTACACCTTGGGTAACGCACCCAATTACCAAGTTGTAGGAGTTTACCGAGCTCCCAAGGTATGCCTCTGATTGGGCGGATGGTTTTCAGTAGCTTTTTCCAGGCGATGTTTGCTACATCAACCAACCCTTATGCTGTTTCAAGATGGTGGTTGTGTAGAAATGAGAGATGTGCACTGTGAATAAAAAGAAAATTAAAAAAAAACATGAAAGTGAATAGTTTCAAATGTATTTTTTAAACTTAATAAAAGGTGTTTTCCCACATTTGTTTAACTGAAATAATTTATTTACATAAAAAAATTCTAAAAAACCCCTAACCTATTTTTAAGTTTCTTTTATTGCAGCTTTCAGAGAGAGGCAGAAAACCTCAAAATTTAGGGGAGTTTCAAAGATTAAATAAGCATAAGAGATGGGAAAAACATCATTCACAAATACCACTTATTCGGGACAAATCCCGGCTTAGGCATGGATGTTAATTTGTCCGGCCCTTCAAAGGAGGCAACGACCAGCAATATTACTGGCAACCCTTTAAAAAATGCGTCCACCAATTTTCCGAATAATATATGAATGTGGCAGTCAGGGCCGTCGCGGATGTGTCAGGCGCCTTTGTGCAAACACCAATTTATAGCACAACTACAGAAAAAAAATTTCAGTCTTCGAAACTAAAGTTTCATTTTATTATTCCTTGTACTTAATTCAGTTTGAAAATATCATAACTAAACAGAGTCTCGGGAGGTGGCACCCCTATAAATATTCAGTTTTTGAAACAAAAATATGATTTTACAGTGCCATATTAGTATTAAGTAGACAATATACGGCATTGGTCTGGACCGTAGAGTTGCCCGATGGATATCCAGTACCGCCGAAAACTCACCCAGTACATGAGGTATACGTGCTTGTTAAACAGTGGAACCAAAAATCCCCGATATTGGTCGAACACTCGTCGCTATAACGGCAAAGGGAAACAGATTCTCGGAATTCGTTTATAAAATTCAGCTCATAGTGGTTGATTTTACGTTATACCTTGTCGAATCGCTCCAACAGGACAGAGAAAACTGGCTTATATTCGTCTAATAGACGTCGTTCTTTAATGACTTCGCAGAATTTGTCGAATTCTGCCCATTTATAAACGTAGTAATTATGCCGCAATTCCAGACATTCAGAGAATAGACAAATACCATTTACATACGTCGTGAAGGAATGGAAATTCAAACTGTTCTGATCTTGTGAACTTTTGCCGTTTAAAAAGGAAACATTTTATATTTCTATATAATACATTTTAATATTAGTTTGTTAGCTAATAAAAAGTTATTTTTAATTAAATGGGCAAAAATTACAAGTTTTAAATTAACTTCTAGTCGTTTAGATGAAGTTGTAAAATATACATTCATAAAAATTTGAACACAGAGAAAATACATTAAAGAAAAATATAATCTTGATTTTTTGAATTTAATTGATCAGTAACTTGCATAAATAGCTTATGTCTCTATTTTACATTTTAAAGGGTTTACTTTTTCCCCCGGTACATTTTATGAATTGTTTTTGCTGTAGGTATATTTAATAAAAGGGGGGGGGGGTACGCTGTTTAATTCAATGTTATAAACAATCTAAATATCTTCATATATTGGTGAAAAAGTAACTTAAAAATTAAATAAAATATTAGTAAATTTAGTTAAGTAAGGAATACAGTTTAAAATGCAATTTTACTAACAGTAAATATAATTTACTTATTTTATATAAAAAAGATTACTTTTTAACCAATATATGAAAATATTTAGATAGTTTATAAGAGTAGATTAAATAATTTTTTGCACCCTTTTATTAAAAATACCTAATACAGCGAAAACGATTAATAAAATGTACCGGGGGAAAAATGGAAACCCTTTAAAATGTAAATTAGTGACATAAGTTGTTCGTGCGAGTTACTTATCTGTTAAATTAAAAATCAAGATTATATTTTAACTTTAATATATTTTTGTATATGTTCAAACTTTTATGAATATAAATTTTATAACTTTATCTAAACGATTAGAAGTTAATTTAAAACTTGTTATTTCTAATCATTTAATTCAAAATTGCTTTTCATTAGCTAACAACTAGCAGTATAATGTATTATACTTAGAAATATAAAGTGTTTCCTTTTAAACGGCATGTGCACCCGACAAGAAGTTTGAATTTCCATGCTTTCATGACGTATGTAAATGGTGTGTGACTGACATATTCTCTAAATGTCTGGAATTCCGGCATAATTACTACGTTTATAAACTGTCAGGATTCGACGAAATCGTCAAGGAACCACTTCTATTAGACGAATAAGCCTGCTTTTTTATCTCCATAGTTTATTATAGTTTTCCTGTAATAAAATATGAAGAAGTTTTCTATCTACAAATCCCCCCCCCCCTCTCACCCTCCCACGAGAAAAATTTTGTCTACTTCATTACACAAACAGTTTTTTATTTATCTCTCTTAATTCTTTGATTTGTTCAATTTTACTACTCCAAATAGGTTTAAATTACATACTAAATGCACACATATTAGTATACAATTTAAAAAGAAAAAAAAAACTTTGCATAAAGTGCTTTAATCTGTTTCATTGTAAGTTATGCCATAATGCAATAATAAGTTTACTTTTGTTATAGTAAGTTTACATTAAGTAAATTTGTGCTTATAATTGAGAAAAAATATTTCATATGCTTAAGGTAAACAGTTGATTTTATGCCAATTGTACCTTTATATTTCACTCTATAATACAAATAAGAAGACTTATAATTAGCAATTAAAAAGAAAATGAATAAAAGAAACAAAGCACATAATTATTAGTTAAATAATTACTTAACTCACCTCTAAAATTTTGATGGCTGGAATTAAAATTTGTAGTTACCCCGATAAACTTTAATAACATCACCGGCCAACACAATTTAAAGAGAGCCAGGCAAACTTATTAATATGCCAAGCTAACGATAAATCGTGTTAGCATTGAACTTGAAAAATATTCCAAGAGATACTTGAAAAACATCCACTTTTATAGTTAAAACTATGGAAATTTTACTGTTCTGTGTAGCGCAGCTGAGCTCAGCCATGCTGACTACACGCTGGAGCGAGTTCTGCCCTTGCATAAAAAACTGCGAAGTACGAGCCACGCGAACCATGAACGAATACACACACAAAAAAGAAAAAAAAAAGCATCTGTTTTCTGAGAAAACGGTTGGGGTGGACATGTCAAAGGTCGTGAGAAAGGACCCCGTAAATTCTGTCTCCCCTGCACTGTTTATTCGACGTTCAACTGACTATTAACTAAGCTGAAAAAATTTCTCGATGCTCCATCGCGTGTTTCTTCTTGGCTGGCTGGGGGGGGGGGGGGTCTCTCAGACCGCCAAAGCCATAAGCGGAAAATCGGCGATGTATTGACGGATCATAGACCTCCTGAGGGCGACCAACATTAACAGTCGAAGATAGCCGCCTCCCTGACCAAAATCGAACGGCTCTTTATGACGTCGAAAACACAATGTATGTTTGATCTCTTTTAAACGCTATTTTTTGCTGTAATTTTTCCTCGACCTATTTTCGACATTTCGACATCGGGAATACGTAATTTAAACGTGTGTGCGCTTGCTGGGTAATAATTCCAAAAATGCCCATATTATTTGGAAGCATCGATTATTGAAGCTTTTTGTTTATCCAGATTTACATTAGATAGATTTGAAATTCAAGTAACCAATTTCAGCGTAGAAGATAATGGCAGATGGTTATTATATAATTTAATTTCAAGAACAGTAGATGTTTTAACAAAAAGTCAAACATATCAAAGGGCTTATTAATTTTACTTTCACATTGACAACTCAAATGGAAAGTGCAGTATCTCTTATTGCAACAATATGGGAAAATGGAACAAAAAAAGTAAAAAGAACATGGCCTATGCATTTGATTAAATTAAATTCTGAGTTTTGTTCAAAATGTAAAATACTTAGAAAAGGGAAAGAAAACACTTTTCTACTACAGAATTTAAAAATTTGAGCACTGTTCAAAATGTTTTCAAAGGCAAAACATTAATAAAATATTTAAAAGCATGTTACAAAATCAAAATACATATGATTAAAAACTATGGCTCTATCAATAAAAACGAAATAAAAATCGTTTAATGTTGATGAAAAAATTGTTGTAGGTGAACTGTTAAATTAGATCTTTCTAAAATTATAAAACAGTTTGCACAAAGAAAACCATGAAAGTCACATTATAATGTCTAAAATTCGTGTACTAAAATTTTGCCTGCATATCTAAAATTTGTTAATATGTCAGAAAAATATATTCACAGTAAAAATATTTCTTCGTAAGAGTAAAAAACTTAAAATTATAATAACAAATTTAATTATTTGATAATTATGGCTGGTATTGCTTGGAAAAAGCTGATTTAGTTAAGAGATTTTTTTTTAAAAGAAAGTACTAGTATTATTTATAGTGAAACATTTCTAGCTTTTGCACTAGCAAACCTTTCAATTATATTACTTATGTCTACTTTATCTAATTCTTGACATTCTATTGAAATGGTTGATAAATTTGTCAACCATTCTTGGCTCATTTATGATAGTAAATAATTTTTTCATAATTTTTAATTTGGAAAAACTTCTTTCTTCGGAAGCGACTGTAACTGGAAGTGATAAATATATTCATAAAGAGATTGCTGTATTTGAAAAACATTTTAATGATATTACTTCCTCGAAAAGAAATTCACCATCTATATCATCAATTAATTTTAAATGGAAGTCTTTGAAATGTTTTAAGATTTATTTTTGCCGCAATCAAACATGTTTATTTGTGATATAAGTATAAACATAGCATTATATTTCTCTAAAATTTTGAATGAAACAGGGTTTCCTATTCTATTTGACCAATAAAAAATCAAGAGTTATGTAAGAGCTTTACAGAAGTTAAAAAAAAAATTTCAAGACCACTTCACTGATTGATAGTTCCAAGATGATATTTTTATGTTATTGCCAGTATACAATGCTATTGGTAAAAATTTCCTCATTCTTTAGAACTAAGTAAAACCCAGCAATCCTATGCATAAACAATGAAATATTTAACATTATAGGAACACACATTCTACATTGTATTCTAGCAAACATCAGCAGCGTTTATATGCACGATAGAAACATTAGACGATGAGAAGCAAGTGTGCCATTTGTGCTAAGCAGTCGCAAGTGACAGATAATTCGTCTCGTATACACCCATTACCTATTGTGTGAGTGCATCATTAGGAAAGTAGTTGGCCATTGAATAGGGTAAAGGTCATAAAAATAAAGAGAGAGAGGTAAATTTTCTTAAAATTCCAGGGTTGAAGCTGGACTGTTCAAGTTTTTAAAGGAAAATTACATTTTTTCCACGAGATTTCTCCACCTTTTAAGAGCTAATTTTCAATTCACCGAGTTTTCCAGGTTTCCCTGAGGGCGTATGAACACCGTATTTCTGCTGGTCTAGTTGCTTGTTGTAAGACCAGCATAACATATTAACATGACACTTGAAGTTAAACAGTAACTATTTTATAAACATTAAGTTAAACAATAACAAATCAAAAGGTAACATAACTTAAAGAGAGCAGCAATGGGCTACGCCGGTGTTTCACCTTATATTTTAAGAGTTCATCCTCCCTAAGGTTAAAGTTTCAAGAGTTGTGTGACCTAACTGTAAGAATTTATCAACTAAAACAGGCCAAGTCTTTTACAAAGGAACACATAGATAATCAAGGCCTTTATGAAATATTTTTACATGAAGAATCAAGTGATATTTTGAGAATAAAAATACAATCCAGGCACACAGCTTCCAAAATATACTCTCTTTGGATGCAGTACAATTCCACTGCTGTACTCTACTGGCACTGTCGATGCAAAGTAAGGGCAAGACTTATTGGTTGTTGCGCTCATATTGCTTCTGTAATCTGGTACTTAAGTTATGACAGATATCAAGATCACAGTACCTGAAAAATTTTATGCGACTACAATGATTATTTAATGAATACAGATGAAGAACATTGGAGTGACGAGAATGAAGACTAGATGGGGTGTGGAAAGTTAAAAAATGTTGACCGTTCAAAATGATCCAAATAAAGTTTAATAAGTTTATAATTTTGCTTTTTTATAAAACTTTCCTACAATAATAGGATCAACTGCAAAATATATATTAAATCAGAATATTCTGGTATAATATTTATTTCATCTTGCTGTTTACCTTCATATAAACCTAATGCACGTATAAGAATTCACACAGGGGATGTGGCAAAAATAAGGCCTTATCGATACCCTTCCTTTTAATTATGAATATTACAAATGAGGGAAAAACATATGCTTTTTTCCCCAAAAAAACACTGTGTGTGCCTGATTTTATTACCTTCTTGAACATGAAGCTTAGTCGCTTCTGGGTGATAGTGTTTAAACTTAATGCTGTGCGAATTACTTAAATTGAAAAATTGAACTTTAACAACTAAGAAAACTGTTTATTTCACACTCAAATGAAAAGAAGTATTTCATTAACAGTAGTTTTCTATTGCAGTAAGAAATATTTTGACTTTTCACCACTTTTATCACCTTCTTTCTCACCTGAAAATGGAAAAGATTTGTTTTTTGTGAGTGAATAATCTATACAGTTTTCTTGTTCATAATAACTGGTAAATCTAAGCATACAAAATCTGCAAACCTTCTAATAGAAGGATTTTTAATGCTTTTATACAACTGCCATAATACACTGGTGAAATAAATTAAGAGAATTTGTATATTTTATCGAATTTCATGAAAAGAACTGAAATGAATGTAAAACCATTGCTTTTAGACAAAAATGCAAATCTTGTACTTCAAATACGTAAGCGTACATGTGTGTGTAGGCGGAGACAGTAGAGAAACAAGCTTTATAAGCGCACATAAATTTAGACGCATTTCGTGTGCTGGCACACCTTGGTGTTATTTTGCAGCAATCGGTTAATTTCGAATTATAACAGTAAAAATGAGTAACCACCAACGTTTAGATGATGAAACGAGGTGGCAAATTGTGGGGAGGCTAGAAGCAGGTCAATCTCAAGTCCAGATTTGTAGAGAGCTCAATTGATCGCCCAGCGTCGTGTGGAACTTATGGAAACAGTTCCAGGATAACCTGTGTATAATGATAGTGTCTATAACAATAAACTTGCTTATATAATGATAATTTCTTTGCTCCCGATGAAATTTCTACTTCATTAATGTATTTTGAACCTGTCTACAGTGATATTCAATTTTTACAAGCACTATTCTATAATGATAATTTTCTCTCTTACAAAAAGTTTTATAAATAGGAGTAAACCAATTTTTTTTTTAAATTTTGGAAAACACTACCAATGGCTCTGAATACACGATAATAAAAGATTGCCATGTGGAAGTGGCAAAAGTAAGCCTTTTCAGTAATAAAGTGCCTAGTTCCCAGAGCCTGATCATAGGTGGTCGGGGCCTCGGGGCAAGAGGTTATTTTGGGGCCCCTACTATCACAAGCATTTTAACTTATTTTTGTTTGCTATTGCATTTTCCTGACAAAAATAGAACATTTTTAAAGAATACTAAAATTGAATTAAAAATTACCTATTTATTTATACTTATTTAGAACAATACTATGTATTTAAAAGTGATTTTAATATTTTTAAATCTGTTCGTATTATTAATGCATGGGTGCGCTCATTAAAGGAATGGCAATTACGAGGCATGGGAACAAAGTTTCACACTCCAAAAATTTTTCTTGATACACCAAAAACTTTGAAATTTTCTTTCCTTCATTATGAAATAAAAAATGGTAACTAATGGATATTTTGTGTTAAGCATATATATGGCCATACCATACGTTTCCAAAAACTCCTTGTTTATTCATTCATGAGTCTTAAAGACCATTGAATTAGAACAGAAAATAAATTAAGTCCATCTATTGTTAATAATTATGCTATAGATATTACAAAGGAAATTTAGTTGAGAGATTTGAGGGCCCTTATTTTTCCGGGGCCCCGGGCTATTGCCCCGTATGCCCGTGTGATAATCAGGCTCTGCTAGTTCCTCTTGGATTTTGATGTGCTAAAGCCTTTAATCTGTGGTGTAATGTAAAACATTGACGTTTACAGAAAAGTTATTTATTTATTTGTAATGCTATAAAGAAATAAATTGTTGCACCTTTTATTACATGTTGCTAAAATTATATCTAAAATTTCCATACCTTCTTGAATCATAAAAGAAAGTGCAATATAGTAAATTCAAAATTAAAAGAAGGTAATTAGTATGTTACGCATATGTGTTGAGCTTCACTTTTATAAAATAGAATCATCACCCGAATTTAAAAAAATATATATTTTACGAGTTGTATACATTGGTGTGTTATTTTTGCTCGGGAAATATATTTTAAATTTATTTGAGCAGTAAAGGTGTTTTCTAATTATAAAAATAATGTGCAAAAGCTCAACCTGTCTACAGTGATAAACTGTCCATAAGGTTATTTTACTTAATTCACTAAAACATCATTATACTATTATAGGTTTCACTGAATATCCCTAATTGAATGCAGAAGAACATTATATGATGAATATACGGGATGTCCCCAAAACACTGACCTAAGCTTTTATTCCTTAAGTATTGATCATAGACATATACAATAAATTATAAAGTTATGGAAAAAAAGCACAAAATTTTATGGTACCGATAAAAAAAATTTTTGGAGATTAAACCTAAATAAATATAAAATTTAAATTTGTATGTATCTCCCATGCAAAAAAAAAAAAATTCGCAATGAGTAAAGTGTGTCTCAAAACATTAAAGTCATGTACAAAATTTTAGCCTTTCACGATAAAAAACCTCAGATACAAAAATAAATATAGGATGACTTAAACCACTTTTGGATGGCTTTAGAAGGAGAAAAAATTATGTTGTGGAATCTGTTTAAGGGATTGTACACAAATTACAAAAGAAAATGCTTGCATAAATACATACTTTTGCTTTTATTGGTACTGTATAGCCCTTACCATATTTGTTTAAATATATCTCTGTGCATTTTTATGATGAATACCTGAAATTTTGTATGTTATTTAATTAATGTATGGAGCCCATTTTACTAATTAGGAAATTTTTGTAAGGGGGCCGTACAGAAATTAAATTTTGGTATTTATCTCCAGGAAAATGTTATCAATGCCATAAAATTCTGCATAATAATAAAAAAAAAATGTAGATCTGTAATTTACTGTATAAGTCCACGATAAAAATTTAAGGAATAAAAGCCAGGCTCAGTGTTTTGGGGATATCTGGTATATCCCAGCGATTGACAAAAAACATTTAAGAATTCATATTAACCCTTTATCTACTGAATTAAGAATTGCCAAGAATATCACCTTGAATCTATTTGTTTTTTCTTTTATAGTTAGGCAATGAATGATAAACACTGATCAATGCAATAAAAAAAGAAAATTATGAAAATATTAGTAAGCATAAGCTATACATTTGATGGCTGGTTTTATAATAAGTTAAACGAGTCTTTTTCAAAAGAGACCAATCCGAGGAACAACCAGTCTGAAGAAATCAAGTAATACTCTGATTTACACACTTCTAACACACACAAGATCTAATCCTTTAATCATAAAACAAACGTCTGAAAATTCACTAATGCTCTTCTTTGGGGAAGAGCGGGCATGACATGCTTAAAAAAGAGAGTGGAAATCTGTCTATTTAAAACAATCTACTCTGATAGAACATGCAATTGTGATGTAACTGGTTCAATGAAGTATTGGGTAGTGATTTTTCAAAGGAATGGTTACAATGAATAGATTTTTCTTTTTTTACAATTCTAATTTAACGGTACTTCTAAGTACAGTCAGTAGATAAAGGGTTAAACATGAGATGTTTGAGCATACACCACTTGCTTTTCTCATTAGGACTAGAACAGCCAGAGGGGAGGGTCAAAATAACCCCTGTTCGCTGTTTTAGGTACTTCTATAATTATTAATGACTGTGTCATTTTATCTCTTGCCCCGTTTATTGAAAATTGTCCCAAAAATGTGACATATATATATATTGAGTATTTTACATATACAGTAAAGAGCCAGAAATCTGCGAAGCTTGGGACCAAGGCTTGTGCGGATTTTAGGATTTTGCAGATTTCAGGCCATAAAAGATAAATCCTATAACATTTCAGACTTAAGAAAAGGAGAATACTAAAGCATAGGAGAAAAAACAAATTACATGTAGACTAGCAAAGCAAATGGTTTCAAAATTTCCTTTCTCTAATTTTGAAAATATGTTCTATGGTGAGATTTGTTTTAAAATATTTTTTTTTCTACTTTGTTTCTTTCTTTCTTTTATTTATTTAATTTTGCAAATTGTATAACTGTTTAAATATGCAGTTTAAACAATAACTGTTTAAACTGCATATTTTCATCAGAATATTTAAACAGAATTATGATTATTTTTTGTTTTGTTATAGAATTTAGGTGTTGTAAAAATTTAGGGTACTCTTTTCTTAACTTTAAACTTTTATCAAATAGATTTTATTATTATTATTATTATTACCCAAGTTTTAGATCATCATCAGAATCATATTTATCTGGATTCAAGAAACTTTTCAACAATTTCTTCATTGGTGGAATACTGCGAATTTCATTATTTATATCGGAGAAGGTGTGGTTTTCGGACGTTTGCGGATTTTAGGTTGGCGGATTTCTGGCGTTGAACTGTATTTAAATACTATTAGTTTACAACAGCTTTAATCTATTGTTACACTATTTCATAAGCTGTAGAATATGCATCACCTGCATTTTTCTATAAATAGGTTACAATCACAAAAATTTCGACAGCTTAAGAAAATTTTTGAGTATTGAATTGTTTATTTTTTTATTGTGCAATGTCTTATCCTTCTGAATTCTGTATCCCTCAATAAACATTTATCTACTTAACTGTAACTGTGCTTGCACACGCATTCTTTTTACTTCTTCTATACTTTTTTCCTTCTTGATGTAACCTTGTTATGTGATGTGTCTGTTTCTTCCGTTCTAATTTAATAAAGTAAATGTTACATCAAAATCCCACGCTTACTATGTTTGTGCCATAACTCTGCTAATATGTTATGGAAACCAGATGGATTAATTTATTTATTTGCTGATTTTTAGTGTTCATTTCAAGGCTGCATCATTCATCCTCAAAATGGCGACTGGAACTTGGCGAATTGAAACACGGAATTAAGATAATTATGAAACATGGAAACATAAAATTGACTCGCCAATAGGGTCACCAGGTGAAATACAGCAACCCTACTCGCCTAAAGCTCTTTCAACAATATCAAATATAGAAAAGCAAAATTTTAGGTGTTTTAAGATAGATACTAAAAATTATATAAGTTACTTCAGTTATCATTGACCCGCATTTGCAATTGCAAGGAAAGAGCAGGAAACCCTCCTACTTCCAGTCGATGAAATAAATGTAAAGGAAGAATAAAAGAAAAAGGGATGAGAAATATAATGATATAGTCAATTAATATCATTTTAATATGGTAATAATGAAACTAAAAAATTGGAGTGGGGGGGGGGGGTCAGGAGGGGTCTCCTCCTGACGAGGCTCGAACAGCCGAGTTTTTATTTTATTAATTATGTAAAAATTTGTCACAACATGCTTGGAAGAATTTTAGGAAAAGTAGAAAAATGAGCTGTAGTGTTAAACTGAATATTGATATAAAGCATGATATATTGGGAAAAAGGTCAAAATGACCCCAATGGCACTTCTAGTGTCAATGTTGTTCCTAGGGAACAAAACATCGTGAGGTCCTACTTCTGCTTACCAGAGTTAAATTGAAAAAAACAAAGCCATAAGTAGGCAAAATATTTTTATTAAGTAACAAGTTCTATTTACAAGTCATGACAACAATTATGACATTTTACGGGACACAGGATGCAAAACATTTCTACGGTCTCATGAGCAAGAAAACATTTCAAAGAATTTTAAAAGATATTTAGCTAAATTCAAAACTAACATTTACATTTCTGCAAAGCTCACACAACTAGCGTAACAGGCCGATACTACGGCAAAGGATTTAACTTAAAGTTCCATTTAATCTAAAGATGTCTGCAAATCGCAGTATAAATTAAGTTACGTTACATTACTTTAAACACGGCTTACAGCCGCTGGCTGAACTTCGCCCTACGCACCCGGCTCCCTCTCAGCTGCCTGGCAACCAACTAAGATTGAGAGTTCTTATACAACAGTAGAATGCCGCTAGCTGACGTGGCGTGGTGGCTAGCTGACGTGGCGTGGCTAGCTGACGTGGTGGGGGATATATCCCCCTTCAAAATTTTTGGATTAGTGATGAAATTCCGTCTATTTATACACATATAAGTTCATATCCCCCCCCCGAAATTTTTTCCAGGCGCATATCCCCCCCCGAAAAATTTTCCTGGCTACGCGCCTGGTTTAGATACATTGTATCAAAAGTAAAATAACATGCCCCCCCCCCAAAAAAAAGAAAGAAAGAAAAAATAAAATGACCAGTCAAGAAACTCTATTCTTATAAAGTGAGCTCTCATCATTATTATACAGTCGAACCTGTCTATCTCGAATCTCATGGGAACGGAAAGAAAAAATCAAGAGGCTTCAAGTTTTCAATGACTTTTGATGTCTAACTTCCTTTGTTCCTGCTAGCATTCTAAGACCTAAGACATTTAGTTACCTAAAAAGTTCAGAGTAAACGGCCTTCTCTGATTCGTTTGTCGCCTCTTTAGACGCATGCAACTTTTGTTGAAGAATGTTGCTCTTAAAACACTGATTTTTGTAATTTACACCAACTAAAATTCAAGATATAGAGGTTTTGAAGGCAATTTTTTGAGATAAAGATGGAAAATGCACAGAAACTTGATTGTAAATGTCGCAATTTTAGAAATTAGTAGAGGTTTTTGAGATATACAGGTTCGAGATAGAAAGGTTTGACTGTATTACTGTTTTTCCAGCTAATAAAAAAAGAAAAAATAAATAAAGAAAGAAGAAATAAATAAACTGTGGATGCCATGTTTCTTTCATAATACTGATGCTTGTATAATAAAAAGAGCAATGATATTTAATAACCTTGGCAATATTTTCTCAAAAAGTTAATGAAATAATCATTTATTTTTAATCATCATGATATATTTAGACTTTTTAATGCTGTATTAATATTTTCAAACCTTCAGTATTTTATAAGCTGCAATATTTTTATATTTTTTAGTAATGATAATTCTGAAAAATGTAATTTCTTTTCATAAAAAAAGTATAGCTTAAATGAAAGTCAAATTAAAAGAAAATACGGATGCCCTGTTTAAAATAGCTGCAACAGTATACCAATAGACTGAGAATATTTAAAAAGCATCTGATCTAACTTTTTCTTGGTCTCACATGTGCACAGTGTTGTATATTGGAAACAGGTAGAATGTGTAGCTCAGTTTCAAACAGACAATAATTAATTCAGCCATTTTGTGCACCTTTATATCATGGTATAGAATAGAATTGTATCAAAATGACTGATACTTACCAACAACTTTTCCTTTGACTAATTTAATCAAATGATGCGATACATTGACTTCTGCAGCTTTATGCAGATGTTCTGGAGTGTCCTATAAAGGAGCAATACATTTATTTGAAATAAATTTTTAGCACCTCATAAAAAGAGCAGAATTTTGTAAAATCAATGATTATTATATTTGAATGATGTAGTTTTAATAAGTTATGTTTATTTCTTATAATGAATAAATTCGGGGGGGGGGGGGGATGCATTACAAGTAGCGAAACTGCAGTAGCCGCTACTTTTTCCCACAGTTTGTAGTTTAGCAAGCTATTGGGTTGTTCAGAAAGTAATTTCATTTTTCCCAACACAAGACTTAATTGTATTTTTCCACATAATCATTACATATTTTGATGGCTTATACAGTGAAAAAAGTTCCGATTGATTCTGAGCGGTAGTTTCTGGTTGGTAGGACACTTTCAAATATGGAAACTGAAAAGTGATATTTTCAACATGTTTTTCTTTTTCTCTATCAAAAAGGTAAAAATAACTGTTTAAGAAAGAAAAAAATTATCCAATGTGTATGGAGATACAAAATAACAGTATTAATTGATGAAAACCAGCAAATAACAACTTGTGAGATCACTGAAAGATTAAATTGATCAAATTCAACCCTTCGTGATTATCTGAAACACCTCCAAGCCTGACATATGCCATGTATTTCCAAATATAAGCCAATCCATGTCAAAGCCGAGAGAGTGTTTTTTCTTCAAAACCCCAACCTTCTTTACCCAAAATTCAAAATCCATGTATAAACAGATATTTAAAAAAAAAGAAAAATCCTTTTCAATTGTTTATTTTATGTGCAAATTATTAACGGTATTCTATTATTTCTTGTGCATGTATAAAATATATAAATGAAAAGATCAGTATTTGGCAATGTTTAGCAAATTCTTAGGTTATACACAAAAATATATGGTGCGTTCCTCATCTTAAATGAAATGACTTTTTGAACAACCCAATACTTTTTAAAATAGTATAATACAAAAAACACTAGTGACTTTTGGCAATGGTGAATGCAAACAGAATTTCTCAGTCTAGCTTGCGATTCTTTGACAAGTCGCCAAAGCAACAAGTGGTCTGACATAATTAAGATGCAGTATGATGTACTCCCTATTGAAGATCACAAGTCTCTTTTCTTCGACTGCTTTACTTAAATCATTTTGGAAAGATGTTGTAAGAAAATGGGAGAGTTAAACAAAGCAAACTTTGCTTCTAAACAGACAAGGAATAATGTTAAAAAAATACTTTGAAAACTGAAATCATGCTGGCAACATAAGTAGCAATGAAAATGATACTATACAATATATACAGTAGACAACGGTTATAACGTACTCTCTCGGGACCTAAAAAAGTAGTACGTTATAACTGCCAGTAAGATTCAATATTACACAAAAAAAGAAAGTGGGCTCATAAGTTCATTGTAATATGTGTTTTAAACAGGTCTGATTTTTTAAAATTTAAATCAAACAGAGAAAATTCTTTATTACTTATAATTTTTAGAGATAAATAATCTGTCATTTTCTTTTGTTTTAAATGGGCTTTACTTTAAAAATACTATTCTGAATATCCATAATAGACTTTTGTAGAGTCTCTGCATCATCACTGCGGCATTCAAAAAATCGTGATGCTGTTTTTGCAGCATTGAATGTGTCGGGTATGCTTGGTATAGGCTCCTCTGTTTCTTCTTCACTATCATCAGAAACATTATAGATAGGGCTTTACAGGAGGCATTTACATGGATGAATGACATATAAAAAACAGGGTCTTATTCTTAGCCCTGCCTAGCAGGCGAAAAAGATAAAAGATGGCTCCCTTCATTCATACACAATTCATCTTGCTAGAGAATCTGAAAACGGACAACGAGTGTTTTTGAAGGTACTAAAATTTCCGAGAACAAGGAAATAAAATGCTTAAGAAAAGCAAAATTTTATTTTTGGCTTTGGTATAAAAAGTACATTATAGCCGAAGTACGTACTTTTGTTAAGTACGTTTTAACCAAAGTTAAATAACATGATAAATATAGGACTTCAATCGGGACCTAGCTTCTAGGTATTTTATAACCGATAGTATGTTATATCCCAGGTCTGTTATAAACGGTGCGCACTGTATAATTAAATGCATAGAAAATGCATTGTTTTCTTCAACTTAACAAACAGACAAAACTTAACATAAAATTACAATACATAAAAAAAATATTTCCTGCTATTAAAACAGTATTACTTACACTATGAAAATTTGAATCTCTTATTTTTATAAGAACATAACTTACTTGCAATTAAATATCTTAGTAAATAACTTACAACATATATTAAATTTACAAGTTCTTCAGCAGTCAAACCAGCTGGTTTAACTTTCTGCAATTCATCCAATATCTGCTTCTCTCGATGCAGTCTGTGCTGAACATATTCAACAATTTTGACCCTGGGATTGTCAATAACAGGTCCATGTCCAGGAAATATTTTTGAAGGTTCAAGTTTCAAAATTTTATCCAAAGTTTGCATGTAGTCATGAAGATCTTCAAACACCTACATGCATTATAGAAAAAAAGCACAATTAATTCTTTAATAAATTATTTAATAGAAAAAATATTTTAACTAGAATTTACAATATATGTAAACATTATTTATTTACTTTAAAATACTGCAAAAGGAAATTTTCTAAGGGACCAATAATCTAAACTTCTTGGAATGAATAACTTCTATGATACAAAACAGAAACATATGTAAAAGAATTTAAGTTTAATAATTTTTAAAAAATACTTTGCACAATACATATGTCAATACATCTTAAATATTTTTTTTTCATAATAAGAAAGTATAAATAAATAAGATGACTATTAAACAGGTGGATTCGATTCTAAATAATGTAGAAAAATAAATTGAAGAAATGGGGACAATTAACAAACTTAACTGAGGAATTTTATAAAACACATTAACACAGCATTTCTAAAAATTTAAATAATAATCAAGTACTTAAACTTTGTCAAATATAGCAGATGCTATTTCACACATTTTATCAAGTGGTTGACTATAAGCAAATATAAGATTTTTCTGACAAAAGAAAGGGGGGGTGAGGTGAAACCTCTTTTATATTTTATTAATTTAGCAGATTTTAAATTTTAAAACTTCAATTCACTCAAATTTATTTTAATGAAAGACAAATTACTTAAAAATGCTGCCCTATATTGGATTTAAAATATTTTGATACACCTCCTCCAATCAAGTCATGTTTTGAATGCCTCTATATTCATTTTAACATATCAAGGTTAATAAAAGTTACAGAGAGTCCCTCCCTCTTAAAGTACACATATAGGGTCAAATAAAGCATTCCAAATTATTAGAAAGAGTAAAGTATCTAATTTGAGAGACAAAGCCTTGGTAGGTGTAGGCACCACAGAGTTTGGTTCAACTCATGAAGTTCGAGATATTGCAAGATCTATGAATACACAAAAAGTGAAATTTCTTGTATGAAACTTCATTGTGGATGCGTATGCATTAAGCATCCAGAAAGGGGGCGCACTTGCTCGTGAACAGGTAGGCCAGTCGAACTGTTGTATACTATCTGTATCTTTAAAAATTAAATCCATTTTCAATTTTTTCTAAAAAGAATTTATCAAGTAACAGTACATTTTCTAATCATACAGTTTAAGAATCAAAAGATATAAAGAAAAGATTATTATGAACTAATGAAATAATTTTTATTGATACCAATTTTTGATTATGCGTACTCAAAAAAGTGATAAATAAATTTAAAGCACCCCCAGCATTTCATTAATTGTTACCAATATACTTTTTATATTTTAATCACCCAACTCTAATTTTTTTCACATTGTATGCTATCAAGTTATAAATTATTCATTAAAAAGCTAATATCTAATATTTATTACTATAAAAACAAAAATTTTAAGCTGTATAATATAAAATTAAAGTATGCATGAATGAATGGCTTATTTAATTAAATTTAACTATTTAATTAAATTTGATTTAAAAAAAACTGCTTGCTTTCCACAATGGAAAAAAAAAGCATAAATTCACAAAAATATAAACTTTCAAAAATTAATGAAGCCAAATTTTCCAAAATTTGATATTTTCACAGAAACATATTTATCAAGGAAACGATAATAATTTTAATACTTTTAATAATGTAAATTTATACAATTTAAGTTTTACAAATTTAGTTTCTCTTTAAATAACAAATTTCTATTATTTTAAATATTTGCATCAAGAAATTATAAATTCTTCATTTTCATATAATTGGAATTCGATTTTTTTTTTTTTTTTTTTTTTTTTTTTTGTGAGATAAATATGTCTATGGAAAAAGCTATTTTAATTTTCCTCCTGTTTAACTGTATAAAAATTTTATTTCATAAAACTTGATCTCTTGAATTTTCTTTCTAATCAAATGCTGAGTTTTCAGCACTTTAAAAATATGCATAGAATTATAATTTCAGCCAAGAAAGTTCTTTCTAGTATCTATTATAAATTCTTAAATTCTCAAAATACTAGTCATTTATGGAGAAATAAGATACCAAAATAATTCTTTGAAATGTTCAGTAGAGGAGTGCCCAATCCACTCCTAAAATTTCTAAGTTTAAAAGGTATTATTATGGTGATATTTACTGACTGCACGAAGCTAAAGCTATCAAGGTTCTGCAGAGCCCCGGGTTTGGCTTTACACTACTGATGAGGCCACTGAAGGGCAATAATATTCAAATATTTTATAAAATTCCAAATAAGGTTTTTCTATAAAAGCAAAATTTATTTTACTTTATATTTGAAATCTGGGAGAACAAAATTAAAAAAACAAGATTATTATTTAACATCACGATAATACATATTCGTATTTGGCTAGGAAACATTTACTATTGGTGTATTCAACAAAATACCTAGTTATTATAATCTGTAATATTTATACTAATTTCCTTTACTGAATAACTTTAGAAAAATAAAATAATCATTAAGTTACAATGATTTCTAATGAACTAAAAACACATCTAGAAAAAGCAAAGCAAATAAATAGTATATAAAGCATGCGTTAATAACAAAATATTTGAATTCATTTATTTAATATACTTTAAATAATTTTCATAAACCTTTTCCTTCAATAGTTACCTTAAACCGTGTTTATCGATTGTCAGAATAGTTTATGCTTTTTCAGAGTCCAGAATTATTTGTAATGCAGTTTGGAACAGACGATACTTTGAAATTATTGTACATAACACGCGCATTTTTCAAAAATTTTGGGCTCATGTACAAAAATAATAAGCTGAAATGTTTGTTGTCTATGAAAGCAAACAACAAATTGTAACTGTTTATAAAATTATACTTACAGCTGTTCCTTCACCTAGTATGCAATCTCCACTAAACAAACTATTTTCTTCTTCCAAATATAACACTAAATGATCATCGGTATGTCCAGGTGCTGCAATTACACTGAAAAGTCATTAAATAGAATGTATCATAGCATTTAAAAAGAAACAAAATTTAAATGAAAATCTGAAAGTGTAATTAGTTAATTAATATTGAACTATGATTATATAAAAAAATATTAGTTAACTGATATTTGATTATGGCTAGATACAAAATCTACACTTTTTCTGTGTACTTATGCCTTGTACAGTGTGCCTGCTGAAGCTTGTTGTCACCTTAATAATTTCTTAGCGGCAAGAGCTTAGTCATAAAAGTGGGGTCTAGGCATAGTAAAGTTGCCGTATTCTATGGAAAAAAACTGTTTACAGCACAACCTGGGGGCTAATTTTGGAACTAGTGTTCTTATCTTAAAAACGAAATAGGGAGAAAAGTCAATTAGAAAGTTGTTCAGCATCACCAATTTATTCAGAAAAAACATCTTGAAAATATTAATGTTAAAAATTGAAGGCATAAAAAAGTATTACTGACGCTTTTGCCAGCCTATCTCCAGCCAAATTATACCAATTCCAGTGTAAATTGCAGATCATCGTCTAGAAGTGCAAAGTTGCTGCTGGAAAATGCTTTTATCATAAAGGATAAATGAGTTTACTGTCATATAAGTGCAGCTTTAGGAAATTTGACCAAGCATATGTATGTTTTATGCCTTCCATCCATAGTATTATTGTGTGAATTAATAAGCATGATCTACAAAGTGAAGTGTATTTTTTTACTAAATAGATGCTGGTAAACAACTTTTGTGACTGATTTAAATCATTGACACCCTGGCTAAAACAGTCCAGCAAGCTGGTAAAAAATCGTAAAATAAACACTTTTATATGTTGAGATGAAGCACTATATCTCACAATAAATACAGAATTTTTAACAGATGTCACAGCGGAATCATTAACATAAGACAATTCAAACAGCAATATCAATCATATTGCCTTGCTCTCAGTATCTGCAGTCTATTTACACACTAACTCAGAATGAAAGTGATTTCTTTATTTATAGCTTTTCAAATGGAAGTGACATCATGTAGGTTATGACATCATTTTTCAAGGCTTTTCCAGAAACTTCTCTCCTAATTGAGATACAGGCAAAATTTCACTAGTTTCGAGAACTTTCTTTGTGTCGCCAAGATCAAGGGGTACGCACGGCACACTTTTCTATAATACACATGGCACAGGAAAACAATATTACAATTTTTGTAACAGTACTAAATAATACAGTCAAACCTCATTATTTCAATATGCAGTTTTAAGATCCTCCTGATTATTATGAGTTTTTTAAAGTCCCAATTTTGTAACAGTACTAAATAATACAGTCGGACCTCATTATTTCATACCCAGTTTTAAGATCCTCCTGATTATTATGACTTTTTCAAAGTCCCAATTTTGTAACAATACTAAATAATATAGAAGGACCTCATTATTTCAATACCCAGTTTTAAGATCCTCCTGATTGTTATGAGTTTCTCAAAGTCCCAATTTTGCACGTATGCAACTCTGGTTATTGCAACAGTCTGTTTACAATAACACATTTTTGTGGTCCCAAGAGTGTCAGGATAAGATCATAATAACGAGGCTGTGCTGCATTTTTAATACTTGTAGCTGCATAGCAGCGACTAGAAACCTAAAAATAATATATATTACCGTATAGTTGCTCCTTCAGTAGTAATAATCTCTCCTTCTTTAAGATAATTATACTTGATATTGGGCACAATTGCAGAATTTTCATATCCAGGAGATCTTGGAAATTTTGAGACAGTACAGTCTTGCATGAAAGATAATATTGATTTATAAATTTAAATGAGTAAAAAAATAGAAACAAAAATTTATATTAAAAAAAAAACATATTTTTAAAGTAATGATTAATTAGTCATTGAAGTGTACAACACAGAGAAAGCAATGAAATTAGTTACTAAACTAATTTTCTATAATAAATATAGATCATACAGTCACATAAAATATGACTTTAGTATTACATTTTCATTAATTCTTTTGCATCATACTACAGTACATTATTGCAAATGAAGGGAGAGTGTGCGAAGGGAGCTGGTTTTGATCCCGAAAAATCCACGTAGATGGCATTTTCCAACCAGCCAAAGGTACCCACTTGCCTAGTACCAAGGTGTAGTGCGAGAGAAGGCGATCTCATGCCGTCGCACTACTCCCCCACTAGAGAGTCAGTCAGAGGCTGATGAACAGTGCTTCAAGCATTTGGAATTCGCCATGCATTGTGAACCTTGAGAGTTGCTGACTATATGTTGTGGACTTTGCTGCCACTGGCTGAGGGCTCTGAAAGAGTAAAAGATGTATGTTCCCGGATGCTCAATTATTTTGATGAAGCAGCTAAAATATTTAATGGGGTAAAGAATCAAAGATATCATTAAATTGTATTGTTATCAAAATCATTTGTATAGTATAATAGCTAATTTGGATATTTATAATATTAGTTGCATTGTATTTTTGTAATGATATTAAATTTTGCTTGTAAAATATAAAAAATTGAAAATAAACAAAATTCTTGAGTTTTGTGAAACTAGAGAGGAAGAATCTCACCCAATTTTTTTTCTAATGTGAACCCTGCTGACTTTAGATTAGGTGTATAGCTAGGCTGCTTAATCCACCAAAGTTTTTGAGTTAAGAAGGGCCAGTGTTTACCCAGTTTACATGAGCTGTATGACTAGGTTGCTTAACCTTTAGAATACAACTGGGATGATAATCATCCCATGAAATGTTTTCAACAAAAACCAGCACCCAGGTTTACTGCTATCTCGGGAATTCCTTCCTTATTCCAACAGGTGTAATTTTCTCTCAGGGGAGTGTTACAAAACAACATTTCAATGAAAGCGATGGAAAATCTAGATTTTGTTCAATATCTTGCACACAGAGTGAATGTTTAGTGCGATGCACTGGACTCAAAAGATTAGTCTACTGAATTTTTTTTTAGGTTAAAAACAATCAACTATTTGCCCAGTTTACATTAGCTGTACAACTAGGTTGCTTAATCTATAAAAGTCTTTTTAGGTTGAAAAACAGTTCACTGTTTGCTCATTTTAAATTAGCTGTTCAGAAAGTTGCCAATTGTTGAATTTGTGAATGTTTTTTAGGTTAAAAATGGACCAGTGGTTGAAGATTTTTGTAGTGAGTTTTAGGGATGAATTGATTTTGCCGAACTACTGGATATCCGAAGCTCCTTTGGTTGTCGCATACAGATATCCGACTAGATATCTGGCACTAAACATGCTTATATTAATGTGTTTTTTCATGTTTTTAAATGTGTTTTTTCATGTTTTTAAATATAATGACATCAGAACAATAAATTGCAAAGATGTTTCACACACCATTAAAGTATTTTTAATAAATTGACTAATAATTTACAAAAACTGAATATCTTTGCATATATGTATATAAAAAAATGATATTTAAAATGTAAACAGTTAAAATAATCTTTTTATGTGTACATTACTGGCAGAAGCAAATAAATTTTAACCATGATACCTTTTATTAATATACCTATAATTGTAGATTATTTTCACAAAGAAATGGATACTTTTAGATAATAAAAAAAAATACATACTTTAAGAATAAAATATCTACTAATATCTATCTAAGAATAAAATATTTGATAAGATACCTATGATAGATGGATTATTTTTTTCAGAACATAGGTTTAATGCCTTTTTTTTCTGTTTTAGTCATTTAATACTAATTTACATTAAGTCATTTTTAGGTTTATTTTAAGTTAAATTACTTTAAGAGATGAATAATTAAAACGGAAACCCCTATTAAATATTTGTAATGAAATTATAATGCTTTCTTTTATAGTTTAATGAAACAAAAATTTTCAGGTTATGCATTAAACTTCTTTAATAAAAAATAACATACATATTTTTTAAAACTACAAGTTAAAAAACAAAAACAGATTTGTTTAATTGTTTGGCTACTAAAATATACGAGCATTCTTTCACAGTACAAAAATTTGTATGGCACCATAAGGGAGAGAAAAAGGGGTGGCGGGCAAATTCATAAAATCATTTCAAACATTAGTTTTCAAATCATAGGAAAATTTTACTTTTTAACTCTTGATTTCAACATTCGACACACACACACACACAAAAAGATTAGTCAGAGTACTTTATGTATGAAGTAATAATCACACACTACAGTAGTAACTAGAATGATAATCATACACAGTACTGTAGTAGTAACTAAAACAACTTTTTTAAACTAATGAAATACCCTATTACAACATGGCTGCTGCACAAGCTGCCCTGTTATAATTTTCATGAATAAATATTTCACAAATGCATTTTAAATGTACATTTTTTAAGTAGACTTAACTTTAAAAATCAATTGAAACTTGCAGAAAATCATAAGTGAATTAAATAACAGTTAAAATGTTAAAATAGCAGTTTCAAATTAATTTAAAAACCCTCAAATAAACCGACTACCCCCCCCCTCACACACACACACAACTCCCCACAAACAACTCAAAAATACTTATATATTTAATCATATATAACCTGAATAGTGCACATGATTTCAAGTAAAATATACTGCAAATATTTTCATAAAATGTTAAAAACACTCTTTATAAATAACAGAAACTACTATAATAAACAGACTACTTCCTCCCTACGTGATTTTTACAATTTAATACCTACAAAACACACAACATTTACGCTATTAATCAGAATAGAATCAAATCTGATCACAAACAACTCAAAAATCCTTACATATTTATTCATATTAAACCTAAAAATTGTACTCGAATTCTGTAAATCAGGAGCAAATCCATATAACAAATAAAAATAACCATCACTCTTAAAACCTTAAAAATTTTTACTTTTTCATCCCAATTCACAAAAAATAACATACATACTAAAAACTTTACATAATGATGAAAACATAATACGATGAATATTCTCAACTATACACTGCTGTACCGTAAAGCAAGAAATAAACATTTAAATAAATAAAAGCAAAAGCACCACATACCTTAAATTTTATTCATGAACAACGTGCGTTCATAAAAAAAAAAAAAAACCATCACAGCATACAAATAAGCATAACAAATGTACCTCAACACACGCTTGATACATCTTCTTCACAGCTCGCAACAAACATTTTAAATTTTTGTCGAAATTCACTTGATAAAGAAATAAGAAACAACTTAGCATATAAAGGAACCGATTTCATTATAGCTCTACACAAATTATCTATATTTAATACATAAACGAAGCAAAAATTCCACTTTTTAAAAATAAAAATTATAAAATAGAACACTTTAGCAGATGACACGACTTCCATTCCCGGCGAATTAGAGTTCAGTTATTTTGCCAGTTAAAACTCCTTCAAATTCGTTCAACCAATCACATAATTCCTTCGAACAGCATAGTTTCTCATGACATCATAAAACAACACAACTCTGCCAGAAGGGTTGCCAAATAGCTAATCTCGATTGGCAACGCTGCCAGGACTGTTTACTACTTTTAGTAAGCTTTGGCGACGTATCTCTGTTTGCGATGGACACCCGCTTACGGTATTATCCCCGCAAACATAAACAACTAATTCATTTATTAAAAATTTTAAAAAGGTGAATTATGCTGAATTACTATATGGTTGACACATTGAAATACCTATATTCCGACGTATGAATTGAAATATATTTCGGCTGCCGCACAGCCATCATCAGTCACCACACGCTTCCTTGTCAATGGCAGTCTAGCCGCACTTCCCCTCTTCTTCGCTCTCGAATTTTCGCTTCATGACGTCACTCCAGGCTCTATCGATACTGGCATGTGTCATGTCATTGATGCTTCCCCCTGTCGTGGAAATTTCTAAGCTTTCTTGTATATAGGCATACATTTTATTGTTATAATTAGCGATTTTCCTTACATTTTCAAAATCTATTGTTAAATTTTCTTTAGCTGCTAAGCGAGCTAGGGCAGTGTTTTGTTTATTGTATTTAATATCGTTAATATGTTCAGTTTTTCTTTCGTTTATTTTTCTTTTTGTTACACCTATATAGCAGCCTTTATGATTGGTTTCATTAATAGAAAGATTAATTTTGAAAATTCCTGCAGTATCGCAGGAATTTACAAAATTAATCTTATTGAATGGGTATGCAGCTAGTTGTCTATAAAACAAATTTGGTTGCTATCTTTTCGCCTGCTTTAGCGGTAGAACCCTGTTCAGAGGGGAAGTTTAATTATATCAAATATAATTTTTCATCCTGTCCAATGCACATGGGTGCCCATAGGAATTTTTCTAGGGGGGGGGGGGGGGCAAACTTCAAAAAATTTTTTTTTTTTGGGGGGGGGGGGCAAATTTCAAATTTTTAACGAATTTAGTTCTGTTTTTGCGATTTGTTTACATCATGAGACACTAACCTAAAACTCTAGGGGGGGTGGCAAGTGCCCTACCTTGCCCCCCCCCCCTATGGGCGCCCATGCCAATGCATATTATAGACAGAACTTTAGTAGCATATAGCTGGATATCTGGCAGAGAAGTCGGATACCCGACAGTATATCAGATATTGAAAAATAAGCCGGATAGGCCAGATATCTGTTACATCCCTCGTGAGTTTGATGTTTTTTAATTTGTTTTTGTTAGTGTAATTTACAGTTTACATTCAGTTCTAATTCGTTAAAATTATTTGAATTTGCTTTGTTGATCATGGAAATTGGTTGGCGACTCCCCAAGCTTCAGTGCCTGTTGCCATGTTTACATGGGGCCCTTCCATCTCACTGGAAATTACCAAGATATCGTAAACCTACCTGTTCACAGTTTCAATTTCTGGATTTAAAAAGCATTTATTTAGTGACGGATAGTTAGTGAAAAATATATAATGACTTTACCACTAGGAGAAAGAGGTAAAATACAGAAAATTTTCTAATTTATCAATATTTAAAGCTTTTGAACTGCATTTAAATTGAATCTGATTACTCTCGATACCTGGATGCAAAATAAGAGGAGTAATATGTGAAACTTCTTTAAATTTAAAACCTGGATATTTATGAGATACTTACGTATTATCCCGGCGGTCATTCCCGCTAAACTATTTTCGCGTTAAATATGCTGGCAAACTGTCGCCAATCGTATTCTGAACCATCAATAATTTCATGCGTTTACTGGCATTTATCTTGGCGTAAAATAGCTCGTCTTGGCGGACCGCTGGGATAATACGCAAGTACAATTTATGATAATAAATATTAATATAAAATAGTAATTATAAGAAATACTCACCATTTTTTATTTCCTTTAAAATATCTGTTACGCCACCGATGTGATCAAGATGCCAGTGGCTGACAATTATATGATTAAGAATGCACTTTTGTTCCGTCAAAACATTTTTCAACAAGCTGATGTATTCGGGAACACATGGATTACCACAATCTAATAATATACGTCTGAATGAAAAGAAGTACTTCATGTTAGAAACATGTTTTTAAACTGACTTCCTTTAGTTAATTAACTGTTTTTACATATCAAGTAATTAATTTTTAAAACTTTATTTTGATAGCACTATTAATAAATTAACAAATGCATGAACCGAAGACACTGTGCACTTACTTTTTTCCTGTTCCGATAATATATGTATTAGTGCCTTGTAATGTCATAGGACTTGGATTACATCCTAAAACCCTTATGACGCGATTTGAAAGAGAACTAATTTTAGGTATAAAAGTAGTCATAATTGTGTTATGACATTTAACAGAACTATTTAAATTAAACATACGTAATGTGGTCGAACATGCTTTATCAGAATTGTTTATAAACAACACATGATAGTGTGATGTGATGCCACAAAAAAGTTTCAACCACATGAAAGGCACTGGACCAATAAAAACATGTTTTTGAAGTGACGTCTGTCCACCAGGAACTTGAATGGACCAATAAAAACCTCGTATTATTCTACCAGGATTAAGGCGACCATATTTCTAAACAGTATTTTGGGGACAAATCAAGCATTGTCCTCCAATCCAAGGAAAGCTTGGGGACACTAGAAAATATATTTGGGGACTTATTCGAGGACACACTGATACTTAAAAATGAACTCTAATAGCTCTTTATATCAATTGCGTGTTCTTATTTCTAATAAATTAATGGAAGTATTTCATTCATTTATAAATATTTATTTAAACCAGAAATATGAAAGGAACATCATATTGAAATATTGCAATTTATTCAAAATTTAACTCCTGGAATAGTATTTGCATTTTTCAGAAGAGATTGCTTTTTACATTGGATCATTTTGTGATAATTTTTCATGAAATTCTGTACACCCTCTAAAAAAAAGTATTCGAGTGCAAGAAAATTTTCGTACGTCAATTTCATATTTAAAGCATGGTTCTTCATCAAAAGTGATTAATCATTAACAAAACTGAAATGAGAAATTTAGTTCATAGTCGGATACTTTATTGAATGTCTGTACACGCTACACACACAATGACAACAAACGTTTTCAGAGATCGAATTTCATTGTTTCTCTGAATAGATGGCGCTTTTAGTTAGTTTATTTTTCCTATTTCTTCAGTTTTTTCTGAGAGAAATAAACTAATACTCTAAGAGCCAGCGACCGCCAGACCTTCGTCATAGTATAAAAGCTGAAACTTTCTCTGCGCATACCCCCCAACAGAGGTAGGAACAATCGGCCACTATAAAGTTCGGATGATCGTGGCTTTGTCAGGTAACAGGTGGCAAAGGTGTATAAAATTGCCGAAAATTTCGTCATTTCATAAAGCTTCATTTTTTTATATGTTCTTCTTCGCAGTACTAGAAATCACTTTATCCCTTGCCAGACACTTTTCCATCGTGGCAAACCCCCGCCAGACAATCTCAAAGTCATGGAAAACTGTTGTGTTCGTAAACTCCCGCGACGAAGTACGTCAAGCTGTCACAAAGTGCCAAGCACATTTTATACTGCTACTTCTGAACTTTCTTACGCGCGAACTTTCTTGCAGCGCGCTCGTAATAGAATTACGTTTTTCAAGACTTTGAGATTGTCTGGCGGGGGTTTGCCACGATGGAAAAGTGTCTGGCAAGGGATAAAGTGATTTCTAGTACTGCGAAGAAGAACATATAAAAAAATGAAGCTTTATGAAATGACGAAATTTTCGGCAATTTTATACACCTTTGCCACCTGTTACCTGACAAAGCCACGATCATCCAAACTTTATAGTGGCCGATTGTTCCTACCTCTGTTGGGGGGTATGCGCAGAGAAAGTTTCAGCTTTTATACTATGACGAAGGTCTGGCGGTTGCTGGCTCTTGCTCTATAAACGGAAAATTTCAGGGAAAAAAGTACAAATCTTTAAATTTGGGGACAAAGTATTTTTGGGGAGAAAATGAAAAAAAGATCTTATTTGGGGACTGTCCTCGAATTTCGAGGACGTGTGGTCACCTTAACCAGGATGGACATGGCTGAGGAAATAGCTCCGGTGGTCACGCCTACTTTTGAAGTCATATGACTCAGAGAGTGGGGATCTGCTCTTTAGATACACTTGCGCTTACTCAGAGAAATACATGCAGACTCAGATAAAACTTTAGAACAATTTATTTTTAGACTTACCTTTGATAAAACATTCATATTTTCGTAAGAATAAGGATTATCTAATCTCGCTAATCAAATGAACACTTCTTTTTCAATTACTTTAATATATCCCCACATTACTTAATTTGTTGATTATCCCATTTTTAGGAAAAATATTTTTGCTAAAAGTTGCTATAAATGAAAAATAACTTAAATATTTGATACAAAAAAAAAAAAAAAAGAAAGAAGAAAGGAAAGCACAGAATAGATTAATAAAAATTACATTTTTTGTTGTATAAAAAAAAGCAATTATTTACATTTTTGTCACTTTAAGTTCTAATACCCATAGAAACTTGATAAAATTAAAATATAACTATCAGACAAAACATTTTTTTTTGAATCAAGTTTTCAATATAACTAAATTTAAGGAACATATAAGCAATAATGAATCAGCGATACGAATCTCTAAATCTATTTCTAATGAAGTACATAATTTATTTTTAAGTACAAATAAAATAATCCAACTTTTATACGACTAAATAAATAATACATGGTACCAATATCTTAATTTAGAAAAGGATACTACAAAATCAGTTATAAGCAAATTTTAAAAACATATAGATAAAACAAAACAGACATACTTTTTGTTTGCCTATTAATGTTATGATCGTGGCGACACTTTCACTCACTTTCCAGAGATAATTAAATTTTATTCCATTCCTTCTGGAAAGCGCATATAAATAATATTAAAATTTTAATTTGTTAACCCATTAAGCGCCAAAGCTCCCATTACGGGAACATTTTTATATATTTTTTTTTCTTAAATATTTTCAACGCAATTTACGAAATACACATTTTATATAAACATTTACACTATAGGGTGTGTTATATATTTTTATCGGAACAATATATTTTAATTTAATGTTTTTTTTTAAAGTGAAATTTTGTCTTTATGACTGTCTTATATAAAACTAAAAAAAAAAAAAATAAAATAAAAATAAATGGTCACTTAAATGTTTCAAGTAGAATGCATATTTAAAACCAACATCTTGAAGAACAGCATTCTTAAAATCCCGCAAGAATAGATTCCTACAAAGGAATGTTATAAAAATTTATATATTTTGTTCCCACAACGGGAGCTTTGGCGCCTTCCCACTCGTTAGCATTTCCAGTTTGATTTTGCTACCGTTCAACAATACAGAAAGGTTTGGCGCTTCGCAGGCTGGTTATTTCGTACATTATAGTAACAACAACAAAAATAACTACCTTATATATACAGTTTTGAGCAGCATCCGCGTAAAAAAAGGAATTCCTGTATCCAAAATGGAGAAAGACATTTATCCCCATAACACGCCAAAGCTCCCGCTACGGGAACATGCTATATTTCCTAAATGCTTTGAGTTTAAAAAAAAAAATGTAAACTGTTCTATAATAGAGGCATGCAATGTATGTAAAAAATGTATATACATTTAAAAATTTCTATCTGATTCTCATCCCAGACATCACATAAGCTTAAATCAAGCTTGACATTTCTTTGAATTTGACGTATTAATACAAGTTTGACAGTTCAATTCAATTTAAGCTTGCAGAAGTCAAGTTGAATTGTCAAGCTGGAATACAGCTTGATTTTAATTTTCGAAAGCGTGCGTTGATGGCGTCTTCTGTGAAAGAGAATGGACATTAATTGTCTAGCGTTTCTCAAATTTGCTGATATTAAAAAAAGAAAAGTTCGTAAAAGTTGTGTTTTATTTTATTATCGCACAAAACCTGGACATTAGAACACATCAAAGGGAAGGAATGAATGGGATAAGCCCCTCTGAAGTGTAACACGAGGGGAGTTTTAGTTTTATTTACATCTAATTAACATTAGTAATTCCATTAACTAATTAATTAGCCCTAAAAATAAATTTTAATATAATTAACACAATTTAGTTAGTTAATATACTTCACTTTATGAGTGGTAGAATGAGGCGCAATCCGGCCTCCACAAAATAATTAATCGGTCATAAATGTACTTGACCATAGAATTAAAAAAAAAGATTCAATATTTCTAAATATGGAAATTCTTCAAAATAAAATACAATTATACTACGAAATTGATTTCAAAATCAGTCGTTTGTCTCGATTTTGGCCAGCAGTATTGCTCAACATGAGTGTTGCGATATTGAAAGTTTTAAAACGTGTCCTGCTTTTAAGTTTATATTATGCTTATTTCCCTATTAGTAGAGTCTATAAATCACACATAACATTATTTAAATTTTGCTTCATCCCATGGAAAAATAAAAGAAACTTATCGGCATCGCCCATACTGGCCGATCTGGCCAGAAAACGGCGTGACAACAGTCACTTCAAACTTTAGTCATAGCCGCGCGAGGCTTATTGGCGAAACGGATAGCACGCTGGCCTCCCACCACAGTACCCGAGATCGAATCCAGCCGCGGACGTTTGATGGAAACAGATTAAAATAACTTAAAATTTCAGCATAGAGGGGGAAAATGCGTAGAAAAATAAAGTATGTGGGGCGAGTTCGCCAACGGGTGCCCCGTGCATTTAGAAATTTTTTTTTGGAGGAAAATTTTTTAAGCTTGAAATTAAGCTTGCTATGTCCAGGTTAATGCAAGCTGGGCAAGTGTAAACTAGAACACTTGATTCAAGCTTGCATTAAGCTTACACGCTTGAAATTTTCAAGCTTAATTCAAGTTTATTGACTTGATAAATCAAGCTTGCTGCAAGTTTGCTGTGCTGTCTGGGATAGTGGCGTTTAATGGGTTAAAAGACATTTCTATTTTTTATCAATCATCAACAAAAAATCTAGAAAGATTGAAATTGAGATAATTATTAGACAAGCAAAATTTATGACTCATATTTAAAACCAAGTAATATTTCAGTAGTTTGCTCTCAGTTGCATTTTGAAAAAAAAATCTGATGTGTCCAACACATGACTTCCTTGCACGTCCATTAGATCGAAAATATTTTCGACGCACTTCCTCTAAACTTATTTGTTTGAAAGAGATAAAATATCAATAATAGTAAGGTTTAGCGATTTCTAGACAAATATTTCGATATCGCCAAGCTGAGTTCAATTTGAAATATTTCCTTCTGACACTTTATTTGGCGATATTTTACCAAAAGCCGATAAACTTGAGATAGTCTGCGAGATTTTGGGGATAGCCAAAGTAGTCATTGACCACAGACCTTCAATGAATTGAATGCATCCATACACCTCAATGTATTTAAAGTCATTTGGCTCACCCTGTAAATAAATTCTCAGTCGATTGCTGTCAAAAAAGATATGGAAAACAGTTAGATATTACAATAGTTCTAAATACAAAAGTTCAAAAATCTACGGGTTAAAGTTTTAGTGTTATACAAAATACGAAATAATTTTTGGCGCCAAATTTGGCGATATTTCGGCGAAACTCGTCAATGTCGACGACATTTGGCGAGATTTTAAGCATGAACCAAACAATGACAGATTATCGCCAAATTTGGCGATATTTCGCCAAAACTCGCCAAGAACGATGACAAATGGCGATACTTTGGGCATGGACCAAATGACTGACTATCGCCAAATTTGGCGATATTTCGCCAAAACTCGCCAAGGTCGAGGACAGACGGCGAGTTTTTGGGCATGTACCAAACAATGACTGTCTACAGTTGTATTATATTGAAGATGTCCATAGACATTAAAGTACTAAAATTCTTTTCGGTGGTCCTGTAAATAAACTCTCCAGTAGATTGGAACCAAAAATCGAGATGCACAACTAGATGTTACAACATTCTTATATATGAAATTTCATAATAGTTTTTGAGATTTGAGAGTTAAATATGCACACACGTACACCAAAAGTCGCCAAGCTTGGCGACTTTTGGCATAGTTCTTGAGGGAGGCACGTGACCGTGGTCGGACCATTACCTAACTTATGTGGTAGGACGGTATTGTGCTTGAAATGGATGAATGCCCCTAAAATTGCCATTGACCGTAATGTATTGGAAATCTTTTGAGTGTTCCTGTAGCAGAACTACAAATGATAAAGACACTTTTTTTAATGGAGAAATTCATTTTCTAACTCTTTACAGCATACATCACTTCTGAGTCGTTTGAAATAGCCCAATACCTCTAAAAAACGCTTTGATGAATTTCGGCCCATAGAGCGTAATGTATTTCGAATCTTTTGGGCGGTTCTGTAGATAAACTATTCAGTCGAATGGAACCGAAAGGGGAGGTGCACAACTAGATGTTACAACTATCCTAAATATAAAGTTTCAACATTCTACGCCTAATAGTTTTTGAGATATGCGAGTTTAATGAATTTCGGCCCATTGAGCGTAATGTATTTCGAATGTTTTGGGCAGTCCTGTAGATAAACTATCCAGTCGAATGGAACCAAAAGGAGAGGTGCACAACTAGATGTTACAACTATCCAAAATATGAAGTTTCGACATTCTACGCCTAATAGCTTTTGAGTTAGGCGAGTTTAATGAATTTCGGCCCATAGAGCGTAATGTATTTCGAATCTTTTGGGCGGTCCTGTACATAAACTATCCATTCGATTGCCACCAAAAGGGGAGGTGCACAACTAGATCATAGAACAATCCTAAATATCAAATCTCAACATTCTACGACCAATAGTTTTTGAGATATGCGAGTTACATACATACGTACGTACGTACGTACAGACGGCATGGAAAAACTGGCCACAGCAAACTCGCCGCTGGTCAAAATGAGTTGCAGACGCGTTAATAGGATCGTGCATGCTAGCCTACGATAGGATGCATCGAAAAAATTTTTAAAATTAAATTTAGAGGTAGTCAAAATCGGTTTTTTTGTCGAAATTTGGCCCCCAAAATTTTTCGGGATCACATTACTTCCTTATACTACGTACAAGGAAGTAATAACAAATGCTTTCTAAGAAGTTTGTAGAATCAATACAATTACATTTTAAAATTTTATCAACATTAGACACTTTAACATTGATAATAAACATGTTATAAACCAAATATTCAAAATTAACAATAAAATCATTAACATATGACGGATTATCATTAAAATTTACAAAACAAATAGTTACTTTAGTGTTATCCTGTAACTCGTACGTACGTGTGTACGTATGTATGTATGTAACTCGCATATCTGAAAAACTATTGGTCGTAGAATGTTGAAACTTTATATTTAGGATTTTTCTAACATCTAGTTGTGCACCTCCCCTTTTGGTCTCAATCGAATGGAGAGTTTATGTACAGGACCGCCCAAAAGATTCGAAATACATTACGCTCTATGGGCCGAAATTCAGTAAACTCGCATATCTCAAAAACTATTAGGCGTAGAATGTTGAAACTTTACATTTTGGATTGATGTAACATCTAGTTGTGCACCTTCCCTTTCGGTTCCATTCGACTGAATAGTTTATCTACAGGGACGCCCAAGAGATTCTAAATACATTACGCATTATGGGCCGAAATTCATTAAAGCGTATTTTAAAGGTATTGGGCTATTTCAAAGGAGTCAGAAGTGATATATGCTGTTAAGAGTTACAAAATGAATTTCTCCATTAAAAAAGTGTCTTTACGATTTATAGTTCTGCTACAGGAACACTCCAAAGATTTTCAATACATTACGGTCAATGGCAATTTTAGGAGCATTCATCCATTTCAAGCACAATACCGTCCTACCATAAGTTAGGTAATGATCCGACCACTGTCACGTCCCTCCCTCAACAACTACGCCAAAAGTCGCCAAGCTTGGCGACTTTTGGTGTACGTGTGCACATAGGCGGCTGGTGCACCAAAAAAGGGGGGGGGGTCAAAAGAGATGAGAGTATGTAAGTAGAGGGCACCCCTAAAGCTGTTTTTTTTTTATTTTTGTTTTTTTGGTGTGTGTAAAATCGCCCTATTATAATTGAATTTTACTGTCATTATTGATTAAATGACCTTTTCTAAGAGAACCGGGATCAAAAATCAGAACGGATGCCCACCGAAGACTCCCTCCTTCCAATTCAAAGTAGAGACCTGCACGGGCCGGGCCGGGTACGGGATTTATAAATCTGTTGTTAACGGGCTGCGCCGGACTCCTGTTTAGTGTTAATTGGGTGTTTAGGTCTTTAAAACATTATTCGCCTTCCTGCAACCAATAAAAAGTTAATATTAATAACTTCTTAAAATAAAATGTCTGAAAAATATGTATTTATCGGTCTATTTGGTCGTCTTTATATTTTTATAAATTTCTGGAATTTTCGAATTTTTACTCCTCAAGTATGGGGCCGGGGAGTTTTGGTATAGGTTTTCTCCAGATGTAACGTGAATACGCGTTAGAACCCCTTAGAAAGTCCTCTTACCAAGGCATCCTCCATCTTAGGCAGATACCCCTCGCGCAGGTTTGCCTTAATCACACACAATTAATTATATTCACAATCTACCATGTATGGAAAAACGTTTCTGCTCCCTTAGGACCCTCTTATCACATTTCTTTACTACATTTTGAGTGGCCCCATGAAAAAATTGTGATGCAAGGTCTTTTATCAGATGATAGGTCTTTAAAAAATTATTCATTGACAAATTTATGTCGTAGTTTCTATAAACTGATTCATTGTCGACGTAATTTATAGCCGAGTCTAATTTTTCAAAATCAACAAATTACAGAGTACTAAAATTTAAATGATATTTTTTCTTCAAAACTTTTGTTTTTACTAATAAAGTTATGTAGAACACACTTTGTTAGCAATTTTTTGTACGGTGAGGATAATACCTGCCAACGACATTCTTCAGAGATTCAGTTCCGCGAGTGAAATAGTTATAAATTAAAAACTGCAAAACAGTTAAGTCGTAGATTTGAAAGAAAAGTCTTCATGTGCATGTGCTTTTAAGTAAGCTAGTTCTTTTAAGTATGCTTAACTATAAGCATACATCATTTTAAATTTGATTTATCCTGCGTATAGGGAAATGCTCCGTTAAAAAAAAAAATATATATATATATATATATATATTTAATCAAATTTTTACTTTTCCTCAAAAATCTACGAATAGAAATTGAGTTTTATCGCAAGATCTGAAATGTGTCACAGTGTATCACTGTAGAAAAAAAGATAATCCGAAGACGGCCTATTATATCTACTCCAGAATACAGGAAGGTAGCAATGACAAACTTTTAAAGTAACTTAGGCTTCTCTCCCGCTTGACCGGAAATTCCCCCAGCGCTTAAACCCACTTACAGGTAAACCCAATTCATCAAAAATCGTCCGCCTCATTCTTCAAGGCTACAATTCTAGAAGGCTACACTCCGTTTTTATGGGAATGAAGGCACTCGGACAGTTGGAGGAGATAAAGAATAATTTTCCTTCCTTTTATCCAAATAGAGGAAAAGGAGTGCGCATTGCCGCTATTGTCAAGAACTATTTACTTCCCATCACAATTACTGTGACTTGTTTTAGAGAAAACGCACGAACTCTCGCGAAAAAACGTTAAGTGCGGCAAATCTAACGTTATTGACAGGATTTTTTAACTTTACAAGTATAGGAAGATATTTGGAACCAATAAAAAAAGACGTTATAGGCGGGAAAACGGTAAATACGGATAACGTTAAACCGGGGTTTCACTGTATATATATAAATATAAGACCTTGCACTGGGAAAGTTCGCTTTCCCTCCCCCTTCTCTTGCGTATTGGGTGTCTTGCCATCATTTTTAGATGGATTGTTACTTTTGAACTTTGAAAATTGGGGGGGCGAGGCCCCTTTACTTTTGAAAGTGAGGGAGCAGTCGCCCCCCTTGCCCCCCCTGACCAGCCGCCTATGCGTGTGCATGTATTTAACTATCGAATCTCAAAAACTTAGTCGTAGAACGTTGAAATTTCATGTATAAAATTGTTGTAACATTTGGTTGTGCATCTCGATTTTTGGTTCCAATCTACTGGAGCTTACAGGACCACCGAAAAGAATTTCAATACTTTTATGTCTATGGACATCTTCAATATAATACCACTGTAGACAGTCATTGTTTGGTCCATGCACAAAATCTCGCCGTCTGTCGTCGATCTTGGTGAGTTTTGCCGAAATATCTTCAAATTTGGCGATAGTCAGTCATTTGTCCATGTCCAAAATATCGCCATTTTTCATCGTCCTTGGCGAGTTTTGGCGAAATATCGCACAACTTGGCGATTGTCAGTCATTGTTTGCTCCGTGCTTAAAATCTCACCATATGTCGTCGACCTTGGCGGGTTTCGCCGAAATATCGCCAAATTTGGTGCCAAAATATATTTCGTATTTGGTATAACTCTAAAACTTTAATCCGTAGAATTTTTAACTTTTGTATTTAGAACTATTGTAATAACTAACGGTTTTCAATATCTTTTTTTGACTGCAATCGACTGGGAATTTATTTACAGGGTCAGCCAAACGACTTTAAATACATTAAGGTGTATGGATGCATTCAATTCACTGAAAGTCTGTGGTCAATGACTATTTTGTCTATCCCCAAAATCTCGCAAACTATCTCAAGCCTGTCGGCTTTTGGTGAAATATCGCCAAATAAAGTGCCAGAAGGAAATGTTTCAAACTGAATTCAGCTTGGCGATATCGAAATATTTGGCTAGAAATCGCTAAACCTTACTATTACTGATATTTTATCTCTTTCAAACAAAACAAGTTTAGATGAAGTGCGCCGAAAATATTTTTGATTTAATAGACGTGCAAGGAAGTCATGTGTTGTCCAAATCTCTGATTTTTAGTATCTATCTTAACACACCAAAGATTTTGCTTTTCGTTATTTGATATTGCTGAGAGAGCTTTAGGCAAGTAGAGTTTCTGTATTTCGCCTGGTAACCCTATTGCCTATTGGCGAGTCATCCAGAGTGGATAAAAATCCCAGGCTGTTGGGCTTATGTTTAAAATTATTCTTTTTTCCCACTTTCACATTCGCTAGCCCAGTGCCGATGCGTTTACACCTTTTACAAGTTATTCTTGATGCATCCTTAATTTTATGAGTCGGCTGGCCCGAGTATTTTCCATACTTTTTATTTTTAGACGCAAGTTTTCTAGGAGCAGCCACGAAAGCACCCGAGTCGTTCCTTGGCCTATCATCGTTACGCCTGGCCACGAAGGTAAATTTATAGGAGGGGACACTTCTTTCAGAAAGTTGGATAACGCCGTTGTTGCAAACAGATGACGCTACGCACACTGGGTAACTGCACATCAAAAGGTTGTTTATATTTCCATCAAGGAGAAGTAAACGGAGATAGTTGAATTAACAGAACTTCAAAAAATTAAATACATAGACTTATGAACGTGATATATAATAATGTTGCGGAATTACTCTGCTACTCCTGGGGTTCGTCGTTCTAAAGTCCAGTTGGTGTAAAAAGTTCAAGTAAAAAGTCACTTGTCAGGATGGAACACAAACTTTATTTCTTCTAGAAGAAGTGGGATAATCAGCTGCACACAATTCACAAGCACAATCTAGCAGTAACGTGCTTTTAACAATCCGCTTGGATCAGAAGCTCTCACAAATGCTGTATTTCTCACACAAAATAAGTCACTTTTACAGGCAAAAATTCCGTGGAAATCTTCAAGGAATATAGTACACTATCCCTTAAGACAGCAATGAAGAATTTACACACAGCACTTTAAAAACAGCTTCACAAAGCAAGCTAAAACACAGCTTCTATAGCACTATCAGTTCACACAAAACAAGCGTACTTAGAGCTCTTCACACATTGAATGTTCAACTCGCACTGACTTTTCGGGGCGATGCACGCTTCTATAAATAGCCGACGCAGGAGGTACAAGAGGTTTCCAGAAAAGTCAATTTCTCGAGGGTTCTACATAAAGCGTGAATTTTGATTACGTCATGGAAGAGAAATGCTAGGTTATTATGCGTTTTTAATGCAGGAAAAACAACTTCCAGGCCCCATTGGGAAAATCGCGCCAAATGACCAAAAAGTCGCCAAGCTTGGCGACTTTTGGCGAAATATCGCCAAATTTGGCGCCAAAAATAAGTCCTCAAAAGTGAAGAGATCTAAGCTCTAGGACTAATATTTCTCGAGTTTTCTAGAAATCCCATATATTTGAATGGGAAACCGAAACCTCCGTATCTCCGGTTCTAATTGGCCGATTTTGATGCAACAAAAAGCAAAATTTATCTATTTGAAGCGTAGAATACGAATTTTAAACCATTTTAAGCCCCAGAGCAGCGAGTTGCCCCGAAAATTCGTAACATTGCCCCCTTCCCAAGGACTGCACGTCCCGGGCAGTACAATCCCTAGTTAGGAGGTCACACAGGTACCTACACTGTATAACACTTAACAAGATCTTAACAACATAATTCAAGCAAGTAATCAATAGCACAATAAGCAAATACACATTAATAAATAAATAATCAACATAATAAATAATTACACTGTAATAAGTAATCAATGTAATAACAAATACACATTAATAAAATCCAATATATTACAAATATGTACACTAAACATGGCGTAAGTAGTGAGAGAAAGAGAGTTGAAGAAAGAGGAAGAGAAGAGAAAGACAGGAAAGGAATGAGAGTTGAAAGAAAAGAGGAATTACGCCATAGTGACCATGGTCTGAGCTAATTACAACCGCGGTAGATGGCAAGCCGATCGTAATGTACAACTCTTGGCTTCGAGTTTGGTGACTTACGAATCCGTACGATGACGTCATTCAGCCGGTTTAGGACTGTGTAAGGACCGTCCCACGGCGATTGCAGCTTGGCAGACAGGCCTTTCCGTCGAGTAGGATTCCATAGCCAAACTTTGTCACCTGCGTTGAACTCGTGTCCCGTAGCCTTCGTGTCGTAGCGAGTCTTCATCTTTTCCGTGTTCAGGTTGATCCGCTCCCGAGCAAAATGATGTACATCTTCAAACAGTGCCCGAAGGTTTTTCACGTACTCCTCTGGCGATGAAGGCGCATCTGGAGGGCGGCCGAACACTAGATCGGCGGGAAGACGAAGATTTCTGCCGAACAGCATCTGGGAAGGTCTCATGGACGGCACTCCTATAGGCCAGCAGGAACAGGGGGAGTTTCTTGTCCCAGTCCTCTTGATTCCTAGATACCAGGAGCGAGAGGTTGTTCAAAATTGTACGATTGAACCTCTCCACCATGCCGTCGGATTGTGGGTGTAAAGGCGTAGTCTGGGTTTTGTCCATTCCGAGAAGTTGGCATAGTCCTTTAAAGACTGCAGAGGTAAAGTTCGTTCCTTGGTCGGAATGAAGTTGCAGAGGGGTTCCATATCTGGAAATCCATTCTTGCACCAGTACCTCTGCTACGGTCGTAGCTTCTTGATCGGGAATAGGAAACGCTTCAGGCCATTTAGAAAAGTAGTCAATGACAACTAGGATGTATTTGTTGCCATCCGAAGTTCGCGGAAGAGGTCCCAGGGTGTCGAGGGCAATCCTCTCAAAAGGCGCTCCTACATTATAACGATGTAGTCTTCCACGGCTTCGTTTCTTCGGGCCTTTACGGGCGGAACAGGCGTCACAAGCTTGACACCACTTTTCGACGTCGCCTCGAGCCCTAACCCAGTAGAAGCGCTCGCGAACTTTCTGCAGGGTCTTCATTACGCCAAAATGGCCCCCAGTTAAGCCATTATGAAGTTCTTCTAGAACTTTCGGAATCCTCGAACGAGGGAGTACTAACTGCCATCGGAGCATCTTGCCGTCGTCCGACTCCCATTTACGATACAGGACTCCATTCCTCAGGCGAAGCGAATCCCATAAAGCCCAGTACTGTTTTGTTGCCGGACTGTAAGATGATATTTCTTGCCAACTGGGCTTAGCGCTGGATTTTTTCATAAATTCCACAATAGGTTTGATGTCGCTGTCTGCTAATTGGTCCGCCCGAATATTTTCGTCACTCCAGGGATCTTGAGATGATGCCGATGATGTAACTTGGCGGACAACGGGATGTTTCAGATGGTAATTTTTCTCTGCCCTGGAGCAATAGCGACAACTGTCTATGCAGGGCCTTCTCGACAAAGCATCTGCATTTCCACGAGATGACCCTTTCCGATGACGTATCTCGATGTCATATTCTTGTAATCGCTGTATCCACCTGGCTATTTGGCCCTCCGGATTCTTGAAATTTAGAAGCCAGGTTAAAGAGGCATGGTCCGTTCGGAGCAGGAACTTTCGGCCGTACAGGTAATGATGGAAGTGCTCCACGGCCTTAATGATAGCAAGGAGTTCCTTTCTCGTAACACAATAGTTACGTTCTGCCTTTGAAAGGCATTTGCTCCAGTAAGCAATGACGTGTTCTTGGCCATCTATCTCCTGGGACAAAACTGCTCCGACACTCTCCTTACTTGCGTCTGTGTCCAGGATAAATGGCTTGTCAGGGTGAGGATACGACAAGATCGGCGAAGATGTTAAAGCCGTCTTCAGTTCGTTGAATGCGTCCTCACATTCCTCAGTCCATAGAAATTTCTGTCCAGTCTCGGTCAATTTGTGAAGAGGTCTTGCAATTTGAGAAAAGCCCTTCACGAATTTTCGATAGTAAGTACACAGACCGAGAAAACTTCAAGTCGTGGATATTCTCGGGAAATCCAGTTCTGGACTGCGGACGTCTTTTCGGGATCGGTTCGGACTCCGTGGGTGGATATTATGTGCCCGAGGTAACGTAATTCCCGACGAAACAAATTGCACTTCGATGGACTCAGTTTCAAGTTCGCCTCCTTTAATTTCTGCAGCACCTTTCGGATGTTCTCTAGATGCTCTTCGAAAGTCCTTCCGACGATGATGATATCGTCCAAATAAACGAGACATGCTTCGTAGGAAAGTCCTCTCAACACTGTCTCCATTAGTCGCTCGAATGTAGCAGGTGCGTTGCAGAGTCCAAAAGGCATAACTTTGAACTGCCATAATCCTTGTCCCGTGGTGAACGCAGTCTTTTCACGGTCGTCGGGATGAATTTCCACTTGCCAGTAACCACTTTTCAGATCCAGAGTGGAAAACCATTCGTTTCCCGATAAAGTGTCCAAAGTGTCGTCTATCCTGGGAAGAGGGTAGCTGTCTTTCTTGGTAATGTCATTTAGACGTCTATAGTCAACGCAGAACCGGGTGGAACCATCTTTCTTTCGGACGAAAACAATCGGCGAGGCCCACGGACTAGTCGATGGCTCGATGACGTCATCACGCTGCATCTCCTCTAAAAGTCTGCTCACCTCTTCTTGCTTAGCAAACGGCAGCCGCCTAGGATGTTGCTTGATGGGAGAATGGCTGCCTGTATCTATCCTATGTTGAGTTAAGCTCGTACGGCCAAAGTCACCCGAAGTACGGGAGAAGAGGTCTTCAAATTCAGCTATTACTTTCTCCGCAGCGCTTCTCTGTTCTGCCGTTAACTCCACGTCTTGTATTAATTCCTTCGTCAGGCACTCGGAAGATTTAGCTGTCGTTTGGCTGATGTTCCTATTAATGCAGGTAACAGGAGTGCATGCCGCCAACACTTCATTTTTCTTTATCACCTTCGACTTGTCCGTCACATTTACTACTCTAACTGGAATTTCTGTTCTCGACAAGTCCACAAGTGTTGCTCCTACAAGTACTCCTCTGACGGAATCACTATTGTTTGGGTGTTCGATTAATCCAAAGCGGAATTTATTGCTTTCTTTTACTGTTCCAGAAATTATTGAATAAGTTCTGGGAGGTAGAGTGATATCAGTCTGGGCTATTATTTGCTAGGCAAAACAGTTTCATTTCTAATATCGAACGCAGCTATTTCTTCTGAGTTTGAACGAAGCTCATTATTCTTAAAGTCCAAATTATATTTGTGTGATTTTAAAAAGTCGAGTCCGAGAATAAAAGAGTCTGTAATATTGGCGACATATACCACATGGTCGTATCTGGCATTTCCAAACGTGATTTCTACTTGCGCTTTTCCGCCCACTTCGATCTTGTCACCTGTCACAGTCTGGAGGGTCAGCGAGGGCGGAGTCCAGAAAATCTTTAAATTTAATTTCTTGGCCAGCTCCGTCCTTAAGATGGTTACGTTCGCTCCAGTATCAATCACCATGTGGCATGGGGAACCATTAACGTATCCCAGTACGAATAGTCCATCACTGCCGCCATTCACTGATGAAATCTGTAAGACTTTTAAACGGGGCTTTTGAATATCCCTCAGTCTCTGTTCCTGAAAGTCGTCTCTTTTCTGTCTTCCTTCATGGGCTTCTCTGGTGCATTGATAACTGCGATCTTTACGACGAGAGTTCTTTTGTGCGTCGCAGTATTTTCGTAAATGCCCCTCGCTGTTGTACCTCCAACATTTCACTTTTCTTGGCTCTGACTGTTCTTGTCGTTCCACCAGATTTTACAGGGTCTTTAATTTATTCTCTAATCTCTCCATTTCTCCATCCGTAGGCTCCTGGAATGACACAGCTTTAACATTATGCCGCTCTTTTCTTACGGCCAGCTGAGCTGCCTCTAGCTTCATGGCGAATACGAGGGCAGACCTGAGATCTTTATAATCCGCCAAGATCAATGCTTTCTGAATTTCAGAGTCCACGAGGCCTTCAATAAAATGTTGCACTGCAACTTCTTCTCGAACATTATCAGGATAACTGCCATAGGCTAGATGACACAGCCTATCTATGTCGGAAGCCAGCTCTTGTAGGGTCTCGCCAGGTCTCTGCATCCTTGACTTAAGTTGGATTCTACTATATTCTTTCTGGCACTTCTCTCCGAATTTTATCTCCAAGGCACTGGCAAGGGCGTCAAAATCTCCTATCTTCGTCGCTCCGATAGTTTGCAATATATTAATTGCATCTCCGCTAAGGGAAGCGGCCAGTTGATTAGCTTTCTCGGACTCGCTCCAACCATTGGCTCTGGCGACGATCGAAAATTGGGTCTTGTAAGCTTCCCAGGGAGTCTTTCCGTCATAGGCAGTAAGTTTCATTGCTGGGCGGTGTGAAGATAACCTGATGTTTTCGGGTAACTTTCCCAGCTTTACGAGAGAGTCCAATTTTTCTTCAATTTTAGCTTCACATTCTTCATGTATTTTCGAAACTATATTTTCTTTCCAGTCTAGTTTCTCCTCAATTTTACTCTTAAATTCTTCCCGCATTCTGCAAATATCTTGCTGCAATTCTTTAACATTTTCTTCTATTTTTCCTTCAATTCTTTGTTCATATTTCGTTTGAGTTTCTTCTATGAGCGACATTCTTTTCTCCATTATCTCTTGATTTTCCTGCACACTCTTTCCGAATTTCTCTAATTTTCCCAAAGCAGTCTCCATTTTCTCCAATCCCAATTTCATTCCTTCTTTTCCGGCTTCAATTTTCTTCTCTAAATCCGCTTTCATCTGTTCTTGTCCGGCTTCAATTTTCTTTTCTAAATCCGCCTTCATCTGTTCTTGTCCGGCTTTCATCTCGTCTTGTCCAGCTTTCATCTCTTTTTTATCTCATCTTGACCGGATTTCATCTCGTCTTGTCCGGATTTCATTTCCTGCATGATATTCATGAGCTTTTGAAGTTGTTCATCCATTTTTTGTCTAGTCAAAACCATAAACTGGAAAATTAAAGTCTTTCTTTAGAACCCCGATTCTGACACCAAATGTTGCGGAATTACTCTGCTACTCCTGGGGTTCGTCGTTCTAAAGTCCAGTTGGTGTAAAAAGTTCAAGTAAAAAGTCACTTGTCAGGATGGAACACAAACTTTATTTCTTCTAGAAGAAGTGGGATAATCAGCTGCACACAATTCACAAGCACAATCTAGCAGTAACGTGCTTTTAACAATCCGCTTGGATCAGAAGCTCTCACAAATGCTGTATTTCTCACACAAAATAAGTCACTTTTACAGGCAAAAATTCCGTGGAAATATTCAAGGGATATAGTACACTATCCCTTAAGACACAGCAATGAAGAATTTACACACAGCACTTTAAAAACAGCTTCACAAAGCAAGCTAAAACACAGCTTCTATAGCACTATCAGTTCACACAAAACAAGCGTACTGAGAGCTCTTCACACATTGAATGTTCAACTCGCACTGACTTTTCGGGGCGATGCACGCTTCTATAAATAGCCGACGCAGGAGGTACAAGAGGTTTCCAGAAAAGTCAATTTCTCGAGGGTTCTACATAAAGCGTGAATTTTGATTACGTCATAGAAGAGAAATGTTAGGTTATTATGCGTTTTTAATGCAGGAAAAACAACTTCCAGGCCCCATTGGGAAAATCGCGCCAAATGACCAAAAAGTCGCCAAGCTTGGCGACTTTTTCGAAATATCGCCAAATTTGGCGCCAAAAATAAGTCCTCAAAAGTGAAGAGATCTAAGCTCTAGGACTAATATTTCTCGAGTTTTCTAGAAATCCCATATATTTGAATGGGAAACCGAAACCTCCATATCTCCGGTTCTAATTGGCCGATTTTGATGCAACAAAAAGCAAAATTTATCTATTTGAAGCGTAGAATACGAATTTTAAACCATTTTAAGCCCCAGAGCAGCGAGTTGCCCCGAAAATTCGTAACAATAATTACTGGCTTCAGATGTGTTTTAAGTACATAATTGTCTTATAATACTATTTCGTAATAAATATAGGCAATAGTTTCTCGAAGTGAAGTGATATTGTGTATGTAATGTCTGTTATTATTTTGCCCAAAAGCTGTATTTTGAGAAATATTAGTAAATTTAGAAGAATGTTGTTTGTGTGAATGCAATATTTAAAGTGTTTATTTATAATGACGATCACACGCAAACATGCAGTATTTACATTTATTTCATGCTGCGACAAATTTTAACACAGCTTTAAATTGCCGCTAAAAATTCATATTGAAATATTAAATTCATGTTACATAACGAACTCAGTAATGAATTGCAAGCCATTTTCTAATGTAACTATGTACCGTGGCAGGCGAAAACTTCTTTTCTGTCATCCACGATATACGCACTCGTTAACAAATATAAACTCAATATTTTAATAATCTTACGACAGAACATCTTTCTTCTTTTTTTACTCATTTGTTACTAGCATGGCTCACTTGGATAAATACAGGCTGTCCAAAAACCAGTTTCTCCTATGGGATTTTGCGTACGAGAAAATTTTCGCGTCTTCGTCGATTTGTCGCTTTTACCCAACGAATCACTGTTGCCATCTCTGCCGGAGAAAATATGCCTAAAATCAAAGCTAAAAGTATCCAGGAATGGATAACACTGGCCGCATTCGTAAACGATAAACTCGTTGCACGTCGAGTGCAACTCGTTTGGCGTTTACGAATGCGGCCATTGTTATCCATTCCTGGATACTTTTAGCTTTGATTTTAGGCATACTTTCTCCGGCAGAGATGGCAACAGTGATTCGTTGGGTAAAAGCGACAAATCGGCGAAGAAGCGAAAATTTACTCGTACGGAAAAACTGAGCTTTTTGGACAGCCTGTATATATCCCAGTGAGCCATGGTTACTAGCAACCAGGTAAACCAGGTAAGCAAAAGTGAAAAACAGATAATTAAAATTTAGTGCCTGCGTTTATAATCTCGTTCACATGCTAGGTTGGAAAATTAATAAGAAGTAAAATTAGTTATTAGTCAGCAAGGGAAATGCTTTATTCTTTTACCGCTAGGATGGCTGCACGTCACTAGATTTCCAATGTTTACATAATTGAAACTTAGTTGGGGTACCAAAAATGCAGTATTGCAGCTATGGAGAGTGTCCACTCCTATAATATATCTCCTTGCGCCTGGCATTGAATTTTTCCGCTACTTTAATTCTGAGTATTTCTGGCTTCGGAAGCTCACCTCTTGATTCCATAGCACATCGGGAATTGTCGAAAGTAGAAGGTAGGCTATATAACAGCATTACAGGCAGCAAGTTGTCATCTATTTTAATATCCATTTCTGAAAGTCTGTCCACTATGTCGAAGAATTTTCTCAAATGGCCATGAACTCCATTAGACGAGTCGGGTATCTTATATTGAATTAAAGATTTCAGTAATGCAGCTTTACGAGCAGGTCCTTTTAGACTGATAGATTTCTCCCAGTTTTTTCCAGACATATGATGAAGTGTCACAATTTTTCATTTGTTTGAGTTCAGATGGCGATATACATAATATATCTGCTTCTGATGCTTTTTCGTCCCTTTGGACCCACGTATCGAACTGTTCTTGCGTTTTTTAGTCATTTTCCAAAACTTCAGGTTTAGGCTTTGAACCTGATGCATAAATCCGGGCATCATTCTTTATTAAAAGCGCTTTCATTTGCATTTTCCATGTTTCGTAATTATCTTTATTCAGCGTTTCAATTCGCCAAGTTCCAGTCGCCATTTTGAGGATCAATGATGCAGCATTGAAACGAACATTAGAAATCAGCAAATAAATAAATTAATCCATCTGGCGTCCATAACCTTTTAGAAATGTTAGCAGAGTTATGGCACAAACATAGCAAGCGTGGGATTTTAACATAACATTTACTTTATTAAATTAGAACGGAAGAAACAAGCACATCACATAACAAGGTAACATCCAGAAGGAAAGAAGTATAGAAGAAGTAAAAAGAATGCGTGCGCGAGCACAGTTACATTTAAGTAGATAAATGTTTATTGAGAGATACAGAATTCAGGAGGATAAGAGATTGCACAATAAAACAATAAACAATTCAATACTGAACAGTTTTAATGACTACGTCATTTTATCTCTCACCCCCTTTATTGAAAATTGTCCCAAAAATGTTTCCCAAAAAAGCGACATAATTTTACATATATTTAAATACTATTAGTTCACAACAGCTTTAATTTATTGTTAGGCTATTTCGTAAGCTGTAGAATATGCATCGCATGAATTTTTTACATATATTTAAATACTATTAGTTCACAACAGCTTTAATCTATTGTTACACTATTTCGTAAGCAGTAGAATAGGCATCCCATGCATTTTTCTATAAATAGGTTACAATCATAAAAATTTCAACATAAGGTTTCCAGGCGAAATACACGAAAGATGAGATAAAATGACATAGTCAACTAATATCGTTTTAATATGGCAATAATGAAACTAAAAAATTAGGAGGGTTCAGGAGGGGGGGGGTCTACCCCTGACGAGGCTCGAACAGCTGAGTTTTTATTCTCACTTTTATGTCGCATGTAAGTAGATAAATGTTTGTTGAGGGAAACAGAATTCAGGAGGATAAGACATTGCACAATAAAAAAATAAACAATTCAATACTCAACAATTTATTCTTACTTTTATATCGCATTTTTGGGACAATTTTCAATAAAGGAGGTGAGAGATAAAATGACATAGTCATTAATATAATATCTTTCTATTGTGCATTAGTAAATGTGTTTCATTTTTAATACATTTTTCTATTAAAAAAATAGTTAATGACTTTCAATATATTAAGGTCTACGGATAATTTATTTTCATTAAAGGTCTTTGGAAAATCACTATTTCGGCTATGCCCAAACTCTGGCAAACTATCTCAATCTTGGTGTCTTTTCTCGAAATATCTCCAAATTAAGTTCCAAAAACAAGTTTTTAACAAGTTTCAGTGCATACTGTAACCAATTGGCTACACTCTCATTTTTCCGTAATAATAATAATAATTGTAATTTTTGTTTAAAATATGCATTTAAAATAAATATAAGACCATCATGGAAAAAAATTGTAGATTTTAAAAATGTATGGCAACATAATTTTTTTGAGCAAACAAGCATGAATTCATACCGTGTGAATTCAGTTCGCTACTCATAAATTTTATTAGTAGTGTATTAGTATTTCCACTAATAAATATTTTGCCTGAATTTTCGATTGCTTCTAATTTTTATTACTAAATGAAAATAAATGCAAAATTATTAAGAAATAGTAAGTAGTATTGGGCAATTTCAGATTACGTCACGATTGAATCCTGGTGGACAGACAATATATGAATATGAGGTTTCTATTCGTTTATTCAGGTTCCTGATGGATAGACATCACGTCAAAAACGAGTTTTTATGGGTCCATTGCCGGTCACGTGGTCGAAACTGGTCTATTAGGACTAAATACAGTAGAAGTAGGCTATATTACTTCCTTTTGTTTTATGGGAGCTATAAGGTGGACATTCTAATTTTTCGAATTTGAACTTTTTTCATGATTTCTCTGGGAAACTACATGCTGAAGTTTTTTAAAAAATATTTATCCTAGCAAGAGTAATCCTAATTGTGGTTACAATTTTATTGTCAGCCCATTAAAAAAAAATCATGCATTTTAGGGTTAAAACGGAACCGAGCTTAGCGATAAACCTTAGTATTGTTACGAAAATTACGAAGTTGGTATACTTTAATATAGTCCAAGGAGCTCGGAAAGCAAATATAACACTTTTTTTTCGACAAATCAAAGCACTCGTATCCCACACAAATGCAGAATTTAATAACACGTGCAACAGCAAATCATTAACTACCACAGCAACAACACTATTCAAATAGCAATGCCAATCGTATAGTTCTGCTCTCTGTATCCGCAGCCTGCCACTGAACTCCCAGCAAGAGATAGAGAAACTCTCATATCTATAGATTTACGAGCACGTCGTGACGTCATATTTCTCTCGTAACTTCTTTCTTTAATTGAGAGACAGTCGAAATTCCATTATTTTCGAGAACTTTCTCCTGATCACCCAATTTTACTTGCAGGATTTGCCTGTACAATTCTCTTTCCAGCAATACGCATTAATGCGAGATAACAACATTACAATTTTCATACAGTATTATTGCAGTAGTGTATCTCTTTCAAATGTACTAAGTTTAGATTAAATGCAGTGAAAATATTCATGATTTATTGGATCTACAACGAAGTCATATGGTGCGCACATCAGATTAAAAAAAAAAAAAATCATTGTAACTTAAAAATACATTGTTGAAAATACTGGTCATTTTCTATGCTTTAGCTTATTTCTACCGTTTATTCGTCCCCTCTTTAAACACATTTCGATATTTCTTGAAGATTGACGGGGCGGTATTTGCGGTTTCTTACGGTATACAGTGAAATTTCTAAGAGCGACCACCTCTATAATCCACCCCCTTCTCCAATTATTTCCAGTGACCCATATTTTGCGGCACCGATTTTTTACCCCACGTACTTAAGTTCAAAAGGTCCTCTAGAAGAGATCACACAGAACCTTCTATAAGCGACCGGTCCCTGTTCCCTGTCCGAAAATTTTCCTGCATTTTTTTCAGCAAGTAAAGTAAACAAAAATCCCGTTTCAAACGAGTCGCTCTGCTGCAAATAAATAGCAGGTGCAAGTACATGCACACATCACGTACAAATCTTACGGGTTAGAAAAGAGACATATCTTCATCACAGAAAGGAGTGATTTTACTGTTGGAGCAGCGCATTGATGTGATCGAGTCACACAAAAAAAGAAATTCGAAAAGTAAGTTGGCGGTTACCGTTGGTTGTGGGAAAACCCAGAAAGAAAACTTTAAAGCAAATATAGATTTCATCATGGAAAATCCAGAATGCATTAGGAATATCAGAATAAATACTCTTGGCAGATGTAAAAAATAAAATAGAGAGAGAAGTACTCTCGGAGAGAAAAAAAAGAATAGACAATCTGAAATTTCTAAATGTTTTATTAAAATTAAAATTTTAAACATACGCTTGCATAGTTACTTATGTATTAGTATGCAGTTTCATAAGTAACAAAACAAACAATACTTTAAACATTTTTTTTTCTTATCTCTAAAATGTTTATACTTCTTTAATCGGCCACCTCTCTTAACGACCAATTTTTATTAATTTACGACGGAGCCGGGGGTGGTCGCTCCAGTGAAGTTTTACTGTACATTAGCTTAAAAAATATTTCAGTCATTTTTGGGACGCATATTATATATACTACTACTAGGATATAGGAAAAAATGCAAACTGTAACCATCACATAAAGCAAACATGGTATAGCTACAGGGTGGAAATCCCCATTTGTGTGGTAACTATGTGCACAATGGGAATTTGTGATAGAAAATTTTATTTTAATTAATATTCTTTTATTACTTTCAATTGTATGTATGTATGTATGCATCAATCTAATAAAATGTTGTAATTCAATTTTCATCCACTTCCATATATCCAATCATCTTGAAATTTTACATAAAGAATCAATGACAATACAATAGTATTGAAAATAGTGTACGTTATAATTCTTTAACAGGAGTACGAAAAAAAAAGAAAAAAAATGAAATACATTACGGTATATGGAGAGTCATTGCTTAAAACGTATTTTAGAGACACCCATCTATTTTGATGAAGATGAAATTGATACATGAGGTTTAACTTACAGAAGCTCTCCACCGAAAGTAACCTAAGATAGTATTTTTATTTCTTTTACAGAAGCACTCAAAGAATTCCAATACATTACGGTCTATGACAGTTTAGTTGACAGTGGAAAGATATTCATTCATTTCAAGGACAATAGAATAGATATATATAAGCGCTTTAAAGAGTTTAGTAATCATTTAAAGGAGGAGAATAACAGGTTAACAAGCTATAAAAGTTTATAAACAGGGTCTCTCAAAATTACATTAGCAGTAATATACAGTGTTTTTATTCGTTTTTTTAAGTTGTCCTCAAAATTTCACCAATTGTGACGACAACACATAAAAAATGATAAAATTATTAATTCAACATTCTTTTAAGTCTAAAAAATTAAAAATAAATTATATTAAAAAAAACTAAAACACGCTTTTAAAGCAAAATGAAATTCTACTAATATTATAAATGTCAATGTTTGCATGTATGTTTATCACTCTTTCACGCTGAAACGGTTTGACGGATTTGGTTTAAATTTGGAATAAAGACAGTTAAAGTCCTGGATTAATATATAGGCTACTTTTTATAGCGCGAAAAAAAAAACACAAAAAAAACACTGTTCCTATAATATACAAAAAACTATCTTTTATATATAAAAAAAGAATACAATCGAGTTTTGGTACAAACTTGGTACAGAGTTTTTAATAGAATACACAGTTTTTAATAAATAAAATCATTTAATCGTCTGCTAAGCCTGGATAAAGAATTCGCCTGAATAAGCGGCCTTCGGGCCAAGCACACAAATCTGAAATACATATGTTACACAAACAAACAAACAAAAATTAAGTTTTTGAAACTTTCATTCAGTTTGAATAGTGCATTTTTCTGCGCATCTTTTTCCCCATTTTTTTCTTTTATTGTATTGCATCCAGAGAAAGGATGTTAGAAATATCAATTTTAATTTTGTTTAATCACACTGAATACAATAATGAATAATGATACACTTTCCAACTTAATGTATTCCGTTAAGTTGGAAAGTATATCATTATTCATGAGTGTGATTAAACAAAATTAAGGAACAAAATAAGGAAAGAAAATAGGGAAGATGCACGGATTATTAAAGACATGGAAATTAAAGACAAATGTCTAAATCGGTACTAGATAGCACCATTTGATAACAGTTCCAAAATAAAAGCTCATTATAAAAATTATCGGGCAAATTGTCAATTACTTGGGCACCTATCCTACAACGGAACAGAAATTTTTATCAACACAAAGAACTCACTCTCCGAAGCAATTATCATGAACCAAGGTTTCTGCTTATCACCCGCATTATTTAATATACATATTTATCGACCGATAAAATTATGGAAACGCTCGGCGCTCACAGGTATTGCACTCGACTCTGAAACATGTATCAGTACAATTCTTTTTCAGATGACCAGACAATGTTTCAAGATAGTGAAGATGACCTTCAAAGAGCGATCTTCGAGCTACACCAGTAATGCCTGAATTATAATATGAAAATTTAAAAAACTAAAACTAAAACGGTGGCATTGAAGAGGAAGGAACCCATAAGAACTAAAACTGTCTATGCCAACGAAACAATTCTCAGTATTTAAAGTCTCGGACCTTATTTTATTAGACAGGGATGTGATACTTCATATTATAAAAATAAATAGGTGGATGGTGAACTTAAAAAAATGTCAACATATTTGCGAATAATTAAGAAGAATTTTGAAAGACAAAACACGCAAAAAAACCCATCTTAAATTCTATAAGGTAGTAGCACAGTAACGCTCTTATGCGGATCAGAAACTTCGGCCACTAACACCAGTAAACGGTCCAAGATACCGGCTTTTGAAATGAAATTTTTAAGAAATGTAAATGGATGCACCAGAATGGAAATGGAAATGAAATTTTTAAGAAATGTAAATGGATGCACCAGAATGGATCATCTAACTAACGATGTCAAACATCCCAGACAGCACAGCAAACTTGCATCAAACTTGCAGCAAGCTTGATTTATCAAGTCAATAAATTTGAATTAAGCTTGAAAATTTCAAGCATGCAAGCTTAATGCAAGCTTGAATCAAGTGTTCAAGTTTACACTTGCCCAGCTTGCATTAAGCTTGACATAGCAAGCTTAATTTCAAGCTTAAAAATTTTTTCTAAAAGATATTTCTTAAATACACGGGGCGCCCGTCGGCGAACTCGCCCCACATATTTTATTTTTCCACGAATTTTCCCTCTATGCTGAAATTTCAAGTTAATTTAATCTGTTTCCATCAAGCGTCCGCGGAGGGGATAGAAACCGAGACCTAAGGGTTGGGAGGCCAGCGTCCTAACCGTTCCGCCAATCTGCCTCGGATTGGGACGACAAAAGTTTGAAGTGACTGTCATGGTTGTCACGCCGTTTTCTGTCGAGATCGATGAGGGCCCGATGCCGATTTCTTTCTTTGATTTTTCCATGGTATGAATCAAAATTAAAATAATGTTATGTGTGATTTATAGACTCGAGTAATAGGGAAATAAGCATAATATAAACTTTAAAACAGCACACGTTTTAAAACGTTCAATATCGCGACACTCATGTTGGGCAATACTGGCAAAAATCGAGACAAACGACTGATTTTGAAATCAATTTCGTTGTAAAATTGTATTTTATTTTGAAGAATTTCCATATTTGGAAATCTAGAATCCTTTTTTTTAATTCTATGGTCAAGTACATTTATGACTGATGATAAATTATTTATGTGGATGTGGCTTTCCAAATCAAGCAGTAATCAAGTTGTATCAAGCTTGACAGTTCAAATGACTTCTCCAAGCTTGATGCAAGCTTAAAATGAATTGAACTGTCAAGCTTGTATTAATACGTCAAATTCAAAGAAATGTCAAACTTGATTTAAGCTTATGTGCTGTCTGGGATTCCGATCTAAAAATATATAACCATAAATTAATGGAATCTATATATATAAAAGAGGAAAGTATGTTTGTTTGTTCGCTATACTCGTCCAGACCGTTAAGCGGATCTGGACAAAATTTGGCACACTGATTAAATAGGACAAGAGAAAGCTAATGCCGTAAAAATGAAATTAATCGGATTAATGGTTTTTTAGTTATTTTATGTTTTGTAGGGTTTTTGGCCATTTTTCTCGCATTTTACGTTATCACGAGCTAAATTTTCGTCCGAACATTATATTTTTTATATCATCGAAAACTACAGAGTTTTCTTTTTCAAATAAAGTTTATTACAAAATCGTACTCACATTTGCAGATTTTGAAATCCTGTTTCGATGAAAATGTACTGCTTTTAAAAATAGGCTATTTTTAAACTGTCACATCGAAAAACCTAACGGGCAAAAATTTTCCATTTTTTTACAGCTGATTAAACATTTATTTCTCCCTCTTTTAAATTTTGAACCGTGCAAAAATGCTTATTTGATTTTTTAATATGATTTTTTTTTCTGAAAAGATCACAGGTTAAAATTCCCTTCCGTCATTAAAGAACAGCAAACTTCCCCCCTTTCGTCCTGTGTGTAGGGTGTGTGTAAGGGCGGAGGAAGCGTTTCCAAGACAACTGACGGTGTTCATTTTTTCATATGGTTTATATTCGCAAGGTCGTTCCCACTTCAAAGGGAATCCGTCAGAAATAAACAAACATGCGGGATTTATTTGAAATCGTTGCATTAGGAAGTATGAGTCCTGAAGAATTTGAAGATAGTATTTTACACGGATTATCAATTCCTCGAGAAGATAGTTACTAAGTAGTTAGAGCTTCATAAAATATTTATAAATATTTTTAATTCATCTATCATTATTTAAGTTCTTATCTATTGTATATATGCCCAATGATTTGCCCCCAGTGGTCCTTACTGGATTTGAAATAAAAAATAATTAGTTTATGAGGTGCGCAGGTATAGTGATAAGTGACTATTAGAACACAACAGGTAGAATGAGAGAAACCTAGCCACGTCTAATTCTCGGTAACTTCCGTACGCTGGCAAGTCCACTGTTCATTTCTTTTTATTTTCGTTGCAGCGGGAAGTCCCGTGTACCTTTTTTTTATCATTGCAGCGGGATGATTCACATTCCTTCCCTTTACAATCTCGTACCGAAAACTGGATTCTATTTGCTTTTAGCATTTGCTTAGGTATTAGCGATAAAAGACTGTTATAATACAGACAGGTAGAAGGGGGGAAGCATAGCTACGTCCAATTCCCGGTAACCCCTGTAAGCTATCAGGTGCCGTGTTCTTTTTGTTGTTGTTGTTGTTGCAGCGGGAAGTCCCATGTTCTTTTTTTATTATTGTAGCGATAGGATTCACGTTCAAGCCTAGCCACGTCCAATTCTCAGTAACCTCTGTACGCTATCAGGTGCCTACTTCATGTAAGTAGTTCGAAAAGCATCCTCATTTTACCTCACCATATCCTTTTGCAAAAAGGATTCTTAAAATGCGAATTGTGTGACTCCTTTGTGTATATATTTATACTAGCTGAAGTACCCGTCGTTGACGGGTTAGTACTGAATGCAAATTTCCAAAAAGCAAGAACTTTCGTCAGCGTTGTAGGAGTACACAGAATGGATGTAGTATGTTGCCGAGGTAAAGAAAGCGAAGTTATAATTTTTATGTATTGTTAAAATATTATAGGTTGGAGAGTAACTTAGTAATATCATTTCATTCGCTTTAGTCGTAATTATGTTATGCGAGAACGAATATTTGCGCACATTGAAATAATTTTCGCAAAATCTCAAAATCTAATTAATATTTTTGAAAAATTAGAAGCCTAGAATTTAAGTTGAGTGACAACCTATCATGTCACCCAATTTCGTTTCATTCCCTGCAGTCTTTATTTCGTGATGCGGGAACAAAATTTCAGCATTTTAAAACGATTTTCACAAAATCTCAAAATGTAATCAAAATATTTAAAAAATTCAACGCCTATAAATTAAGATTAGCAACTACCTATCCTATCACCAAATTTCGTATCATTCGTATTAGTCGTTATTACGTGATGGTTGAAGAAATATAAACGCATTTTGAGAGAATTTTCACAAAATCTCAAAATCTAATAAAAATGTTTAAAAAATTGGACACCTATAGTTTATGTTGAGCAACCATCTATCATGTGACTAAATTCCATATCATTCGCTTTAGTCGTTATTACGTAATGCGTGAACAAAGATTCATTCAATTTTAAACGATTTTCGCAAAATCTCGAAATCTGATCGATTTTTTAAAATTAGATGCTTATAGTTCAAGGTGAGTGACCAATTATCCTTTCACCAAATATCATTTTTTCACCTTTGCAGTTATTACGTGATGTGCGAACACAAATTTACGCAGTTTGAAATGATTTTCACAAAATCTCAAAATCTAATCAAGACCTTTTAAAAATTCGACACCTGTGTTTTAAGTTGAGTGACCACCAATCATGATACCCAATTTCATTTCAATTAATTCAGTCGTTTTTACGTGATGCTCGAACACGAATTTACACAGTTTAAAAGGAATTTCGCAACATCTCAAAATTCAATCAAGATTTTTTTAAAAATTCGACGCCTATGTTTTAAGTTGAGTGACCACCTATCATGACACCCAATTTCATATCATTTGCTCCCGTCGTTTTTATGTGATGCTTGAACAAAAAAAGCGTCACGGACAGAATGACAGAACGACAGACAGACAAACTTTCTTTTGAAGGTCGCACCGGATTCCCAGGTGCTTGAAACGGATAGAAATCGCAAAATTTTTGAATTCCAAGAAATGTACAGACAAAAGTCTAATTTTATTTATATAGATTTAGATATAACACTTCAATACATTTTTATCATTTTAATTATTTGTTGAAGAACAAAGAAATAAGTACAAGCAAAATTATTTTTATTATCTATATATTCAAAGGGCACCAGACACAAGAGATACGAAATGCATTTAGATTTCTGCCCTTTGTTATCTGTCTCATTCTACTGAGCTAAAAGCTCGATGCACAAAAGAGAAGAGTGGACCCGCTAAACTTGTAGTAGAACATTTTCGAAAATGGTTACCCCATTGCAGTTTTAACATTTTAAAAACATGCTCAGGAATTGTTAATCAGAAATGAAGATATTTTAGTAAATTGTAGAATTTCTATCATTACTAGAGAAGCTGTGACACTGACAGATGTTTTAATAAAAGGGATGCGTTATCGATTGAAGCATTTACAAATAAAAAGACTTTTTTATTCATATTTTTGAAGAGCTTACAAGTTTTTCAGCAAAGGAAACTACAGGTTTTGGATTTTGAAACTGTTATTTATTCCAACGATCAACATCAGTATTTCTGTTAATGCTTTAAAACTTTCGAACATAATGCACAAGATTGGAGACACGCCGCTGCCCGAAGTTCTCTCTACTGAGTTCAGCGCGGGCATCGAAGCTCCCGATCCAGACGCTGTCGTAAGAGTACCACCACCCACCACCAAGAGAAGGGTATTCAGAAATCTCTTTCTCCTCTCTTTTTCGTATTTTCTTTTCTTCACCAGCTTCTGGCCCCTGTCCACTCTCCAAAGCACCATGAACGCGGCCGGCGGTATCGGCGTCATTTCGCAAGCTGTGATATACCTCTGCTCCATGTTCTCTTGCTTCTTCGCCGAGCTGATCATGGAGAAGTTCGGCACCAAGACGACGTACGGCGTATCGCTCTTGCTGAGCGTACCCTACATAGCCTCCAACTTCAGCCTTCGCTGGGACACCATGCTGACGGCCTCCGTCCTTTACGGATTGCTCTCGGGACCTCTGAACGCAGCGCTAAGCTGCTACGTGGACGAAATGTCGGTCAGGTACGCGGCGCTGACGGAACAGAGCCTGGAGGGCGTGAAGGCTCTCTTCTTCGGCGGGATGATGATCTTTGGCCAGCTTACTCAAGTTGCTGGCAACATCATAGTGTATTACTCTCTGCAAGTGGGCCAGTCGCATCTTCCTCGGAACTTCAGCGCGGAGAAAGAATGCGGCATACATTTCGACCCTGCTGAGGAGGAGGATGGAACGAACAGCAACCTCGATCCCCCTTCTGACCACGACAGATACGTGCTTACTGGAACATTCGTGCTCCTGTGTCTGGTGGCGGCGGGACTAGTGCTCCTGATTGATCCGTTGAGAAACGACGTCAGGGAAATAAAAGGATGTCGCTCACTGCTGCGAAGAATTACCAACACCATCAAGCATTTGAAAAACCCGCACCAGTTGTTGCTACTACCCCTCACAATTTACCTTGGAATGGAAGGTACTTTCTACGGGGCAACAGTTACGGAGGTAAGTTCCTGTCAAGACAACTGAAGAGGGATTACACTACTGAACATTTCCTTTTCAGCGGTATTCTCCTAACACCTTGACTCCCGGAGTCAGGCAATCTTAATCCTTTACAGATTGAATTGAGATCCAGTATTTTTTTCATATATTGTCTTCTAATGCGTTAGATAAAGGATATTAGTCATTTAAATGGGGGAAAGAGAAAAATTGTATACAATTTTCACGGTGCTCCCAATTAGGAGCGTGGATCATTTTTGATTATACTTTTCCCAGACAGCACATAAGTTTAAATCAAGCTTGACATTTCTTTGAATTTGACGTATTAATACAAGCTTGACAGTTCAATTCATTTTAAGCTGGCAGCAACCTTGGAGAAGTCATTTGAACTGTCAAGCTTCATTACAACTTGATGACTGCTTGATTTGGAAAGTCACATCCACATAACAAATAATTTATCATCAGTCATAAATGTACTTGACCATAGAATTAAAAAAAAAATAAAAGATTCTATATTTCCAAATATTGAAATTCTTCTAAGTAAAATACAATTATACTACGAAATTGATTTCAAAATCAGTCGTTTGTCTCGATTTTGGCCAGTATTACCCAACATGAGTGTCGCGGTATTGAAAGTTTTAAAACGTGTGCTGCTTTTAAGTTTATATTATGATTATTTCCCTATTAGTAGAGTCTCTAAATCACACACGACATTATTTTAATTTTGATTCATCCCATGGAAAAATAAAAGAAACAGATCAACACATCGGCCACTAATCGATCTCGCCGGAAAACGGCGTGATAACCATAACAATCACTTCAAACTTTAGTCATATCAGCGCAACTCAGGTTGGCCGAGTGGTTAGGAAGCTGGCTTCCCAACCCATAGATACCGAGTTCGATCCCAGCCGCGGACGCTCGATGGTAACAGATTAAAATAACTTGAAATTTCAGCGTAGAGGGGAAAATGCGTGGAAAAATAAAATATGTGGGGCGAGTTCGCCGACGGGCGCCCCGTGTATTTAGGAAAATTTTTTAAGCTTGAAATTAAGCTTACTATGTCAAGTTTAATGCAAGCTGGGCAAGTGTAAAGTAGAACACTTGATTCAAGCTTGCATTAAGCTTACACGCTTGAAATTTTCAAGCTTAATTCAAATTTATTGACTTGATAAATCAAGCTTGCTTCAAGTTTGATGCAAGTTTGCTGTGCTGTCTGGGTACATTGGTTTCAAAAACGGAATAGACTGATGGGTAATTTAAATAAGTGAAATAAAAAGAACTAATAAAAGATTTATTTTTAAATTTAAGTAAAGATATGAATTAAGTTTGAAGGGGGTGGGGGTGTATCGAGATAGAAAAATGTATGAAAATGGCTATTTGAATGATTGTTTGTCCAGTTTTCCACTCATGATAGAAATGCAACTTCTATTTTTTAAAAAATCGAGTCATCTTTTAACTTTATCTACTAATTTTTTCATGTGAATATTGATAAAATTTTACTTTTTAATGAATTTTTAGTTTGATGTTCCCAATTGGGAACACTGACCTGTGACAGGTTTTAACCAATTAGTTTCCACGATCCTCATTTGGGGATTTTCGGAAAATTAATTAGGCAGACATAATGACTTTCCCAAATAATTTTACAATTTTAGTTTTCTTTAACCCTTTAACGCGCAGTGATCCCGCTCTGGGAACACCCAACTCTGACGTTTTGACGGTTGCCAGTCACGAAGAATAGATTGGATTTTTATAAAAATAGTGGCGGGTGACCTAGCTCCACGAGAATCCTTTACTTTTTAGCACGTCGTTGCTCGTCAAAAAATGTCACGATTCTTTTTTTTAACAGCACTGACATCTGCTGAAAAATGGAAGAATGCGAGAAACAGCTGGGTAGATTGCCCAATGCTGAGAAAAGGGCAGCCGTTGCCATCACTCGACTTAACTACCAGCAAGATGGAGGACTATCGAAACGTTCATCCCGTGCCACAGATCTAGAAATCACGTGCCACAGATCTTGAAATCACTAGCGTCAAGAAAGGGTCTCTGGATCTGTGGTACACAAGGTTTCGATCGTCCGCCATCTTGCTGGTAGTTAAGTCGAGCGATGGCAACGGCTGCCCTTTTTTCAGCATTGGGATAGGGTTGCGCCTCAAAGGGTTACTGTAACAGTATAATTATAATCAAACATAATTTGAGTTTAATTGTACTGTTGCACAAACTTTTGTATATATACAGGCGAAAAAAAATCTAATTGTAAGAATAAAGTAGACAAAAGTTAAATGATGATACCTTTTTTGTTGGAAAATGGAAAGTAAGCACACTCAAACGCGTGAAATGAACAGGTACAATTTTACTTGAACTGATAGGTACTGCGTCATGAAATTATTGATAACTTAGTCTTTTAAGGGGGTATCCACTAGAGTAAGTTTTATATTTTAAATTTACACTAAAGTGCTATGTAGAAAAAGCGTATCATAATCCATGCGTCTTCCCTATTTTCCTTCTTTATTCCATTTAGTTGGAAAGTGTATTATTATTCATGAGTGCGGAGTATTTTTCTTCCTTGTTGCATAAAAAGCACATATTTGCAATCTATCTTAATCGCGTTAATAGGCGATTAAGATAGATTGCCTTAATCGCCCAATCTATCTAATCTTAAAATCGTCTGCTAAAATTGTTTTAAAATCTTCGTCAAGCATATTTCAACCAAACTTCAGCATTTTAAATACTGTTTGGAATGGACGTGTTTGTCTTTCTTGGTCTATAAAACACATCTTTGTAATCGCAATCTATCTTAAAATCGCCTACTAAAATTGTTTTGAAATCTTCGCCAAACATATTTAATGCACTAATTACGTCACACTTCTAGAGGAGGAATTTTAACGTGTAAAGGGAACGGCAAAGTAATAGTGTGGGCTGACCTTCTCTAGGAACTGCCAAACATGCATATAGGAAAATTCTAGCTAAAACAGTGGTCAAATGTAGATGCAGAATGACCACTAACATACCTTATAGTATAAGAGCTAGCAACGTTTTCGAGAAAGAATTTTAGGTGGCTAGTTTTTGGATATTTCGTTGCTTATTGAAAGTAGGTAGGCATGTGGTATGCCTGGCACCTGGGAGCGATTGCGTTTAGTTCTGCGCATCTGGTCTGTAAAGGAAAAAAATCGGAACTTTGAAATCATTTTAAAACATTTGATTCTCTCTTTTTTTTTTAAAAATAATGTTCTATGTCTTTTTAGAATTATAAATTTATAGTTGCCAGACGGTTTTGTTGTTGCTAACATTGTGCCAGAACTACTTTAAGAAGTTAAAAAAAAAAAATGATAATTTTCAAACCGTTTTAGGACCGTTTTGTCATTTTAATATGATGTAGTTCTGTAATCAAAGAATACGATATTAATTTTCTAGAGGGAAATTCCATTGTTTATTTACGAACCAGACCAATTTAAGTCTCGGCAAGAATAGGTGAGTCAGAAGAGTGCGACAGCTTGTAGCTGCAACAAGAGAGCGCCATGAAAGAGATAAACAGTCACTGCTGCTTATTTTTTAAGATCGCGTCGAGCACATCGAATGTTTATGTTTGTTGTAAAGTGCTGTATCACTACATACTATGAAATATTACCTTCTTCCCGTACGAAGAACGGGTATACAGTTAGTGAGAAAACAAAATTCAGGAAGTAAATGTACTTTTCCACTCCTCATCCTAAAAATAGTGTTTTTAACACTCTTAAAATTAAAATGTTAGTGGGATGTTGGGATGTTTGCTTAGTGTAAAAGTCCCCACTGTCGAACGCATCGATTCGAAAATGTGAACAAACACGAAAAAAATTGCAGAAAGAAAATAAGTAAATAAAAATCACCAAATACATCTATTTTCCAATTTTTCGTAATTTTCTTCTGCAGAAAGCCTTTTTAATATCCACTAGAGTAAGTTTTATATTTTAAATTTACACTAAAGTGCTATGTAGAAAAAGCGTATCATAATCCATGCGTCTTCCCTATTTTCCTTCTTTATTCCATTTAGTTGGAAAGTGTATTATTATTCATGAGTGCGGAGTATTTTTCTTCCTTGTTGCATAAAAAGCACATATTTGCAATCTATCTTAATCGCGTTAATAGGCGATTAAGATAGATTGCCTTAATCGCCCAATCTATCTAATCTTAAAATCGTCTGCTAAAATTGTTTTAAAATCTTCGTCAAGCATATTTCAACCAAACTTCAGCATTTTAAATACTGTTTGGAATGGACGTGTTTGTCTTTCTTGGTCTATAAAACACATCTTTGTAATCGCAATCTATCTTAAAATCGCCTACTAAAATTGTTTTGAAATCTTCGCCAAACATATTTCAACTATACTTCACTATTTTAAATATTGTTTGGAATGTGCATCATAATCCATGAGTGTGCCGTGTTTCTTTTCTGACTCACCTAATTCTCCCGGGACTTAAATTGGTCTGATTCCTAAATAAACAACGGAATTTCCGTCTGGCAAATTAATATCGCATTCTTTGATTACAGAACTACATCATATTAAAATGACAGGCATACTAAAATGATATGAAAATTATTATTTTTTTAACTACTTAAAGTAGATCTGGCGCAATGTTGCGAACAAAAAAAACCGTCTGGCAACTAAAAATTTATAATGCTAAAAAGACATAGAAAATTATAAAAAAAAAAAGAATCAAATGTCTTTAAATGACTTCAAAATTACATTTTTTACTTTCCGAACATGTACCATGTAAGGAAAGTATTGTAATCATGAAAAAATTCGACTTCGAGATTTTGGTGTTTTTACACGTTTTGAGGGCTTCTGAATCCATTTAGGCTCTTTTTACGAGATGTATGTATGTATGTGTGTATGTGTGCGTGCGTGTGTGTGTGTGTGTGTGTGTGTGTGTGTGTTTGTGTGTATGTGAGTGAACACGATAGCTCCTGAACGGAGCATTCGATTGAGCTCATATTGGATATATATGCCATAAACCACCGTCGCAAGACCGGTGTTGATTTTGGTGTGTATAGGACTTATAGTTTTTCTACAGGGCTACGACAAAGATTTCTTTTACATTATGGCCTATGGGGGGAATTTCTTGAAAGTGCGCTAGCGTTTAAACGTTAGATTCGATTGAGCTCAAATTGGGTATATATGTTATAAACCACCGTTGCAAGACCGGTATTGATTTTGGTGTGTATAGGACTTATAGTTTTTCTACAGGGCTACGACAAAGATTTCTTTTACATAATGGCCTATCGGGGGAAATTTTTGAAAGTGCGCTAGCGTTTAAACGATACATTCGATTGAGTTTCAATTTGGTATATATGTTTGAATGATTCATCGATTAAAATTTATTTAAATGCTTGGTCATGATCTTAATCGTAAGTGTTCGGAAAGTCGAGTGGAGTCACTCCAGATTTTTTTTCCTTTACAAACCAGATGCTCAGAACTAAACGCAAACGCTCCCAGGAGCCAGACGTACGGCATCCCTGCCTAATGCGCCAATAAGCACCGAAAAATCCAAAAACCAGTCCACCTAAAATAAACTTTTTCGTGACGTTGCTAGTTCTTGCACTATTAATGTCAGTTGAAAAGAAATTTTATTTTTCTCGCTTTTGAGACATCCCCCTTAATATTTAGCGACAAATGCTAAAATATTTAACTTGCTACATTTCGGTAACTATTCCACTCAGAAACATGGGATTTTTTAAAATTTACCTTCACAGAGCAAGTTTCCCCCCCCCCCCCCATGTATAAATGATAGTAAAAGAGGGACCGTATAAAAATTAAATTTCGTATCTTAATATGTGTGCAGCCCTAATAAAAAATGCAATATCTGAAACCTACTCCTTTTTAGACGAAAATTTCTACTTGAAAGTAATGTTTTGATCACTTGTCTTACAGTTTAAAAGATAATCGGTTCAACATCTGTTTTGTGTCACACGTTATAAAAAAAGATTACTGAAACAATTGTCTCAGACTATTACAAAGTTTTACCGCGTAATACATTTCTAAAAGAACAAAGAAATGTATGAATGCCAAATCATTTCCATTATCTCAGTTTAAGGATATCAGATATGAAGAAATACCAAACGGGTTGTTTGCGGTTATAATTTGAATTTAGAGAGTAATCTATTGCATCTTTCACCGTATTTTGAAATTAATTCGTTTTAGTTAAAAACTAAAAATAATTCATTTGGAATTTTCACATTATTAGTAGAATCATTATGGCCCTGTCTCCGCGAATAAATTGTCGTGCAAAAATATGTACGCACAGCGCAGAAACTCAAATGAGATTTAATTTTTTTGAGATTTTAATCGTTTAACCCTTTGAGGCGCAACCCTTTCCCAATGCTGAAAAAAGGGCAGCCGTTGCCATCGCTCGACTTAACGACCAGCAAGAGGGCGGACGATCGAAACGTTCATCGCGTGCCACAGATCTAGAGACCCTTTTTTGACGACAGCTGGCTGTGCCCGCGCACAGCCAGCTGTTTCGATCGTCGTGATCGTACGCCCGTCTCGATCGTCCGACGTTTCGATCGTCCGCCCTCATGCTGGTAGTTAAGTCGAGCGATGGCAACGGCTGCCCTTTTTTCAGCATTGGGCCATCAATCCAGCTGTTCTCACATTCTTCCATTTTTTGGCAGATGTCAGTGCAGTTAAAAATAATCGTGACCCTTTTTTGACGGGAAATGACGTGCTAAAAGTAAAGGATTCTCGTGGAGCTATGTCACCCGCAACTATTTTTATAGAAATCCAATCTATTCTTCGTGACTGGCAACAGTCAAAACGTTAGAGTTGGGTGTTCCCTGAGCGGGATCACTGAGCGTTAAAGGGTTAAGAGCTAAAGCTTTGTCATAACAGATATAGAGGTTCGAAGCGGTCTTTCAGAATAGTTGTAAGAGGTGGTGCCTAAGAGATATTGTTCAAATTTTTTGCACTTAGTTGCAAGTAGTTTGTTCATTTTAGTTTGTTTGTGTGATTATGGCGACGCTATGCTAGGGCGATCTGCCAAGGATGGGGGGTGCCTTGGTAGGAGGACTTTCTAAGGATCTCTGACGCGTATTCACGTTACATCTGGAGAAAACCTACCAAAACTCCAGACCGTTAGATCGACATCCTCGCGATGGAAGACGAACCCGGGACCATCACACTTCGGCCGTCTACCATTTTCAGGAAATGATGAGACATTCCCAAAAAATGCTTTGTTAAAAACCTTTTAGGTAAAATGTACTGAAAATGCTTTTTTCTCAATTAAAAAAATGTAACGGAGTTTTTAAATGGGGTACCGGATTTTTCAGTTCGCAAGCGAGGATCTATGACGTCAAATGCTCAGGGTGCCCACCATAGCACAGCCACAGAAATAGTTGCTTTAGTAGCCTACAGGGTACAAAATAGTAGCCTGATAGTAGCCTTCAGATTACAAAATAGTAGCCTTTATGGTAAAAATAGCATCCTTTTTAGCAATCTAAACAGACTGAAATCTAAACAAAGTTTAAAAAATGTTAAAAACACATTTTTGTTTTCTGAAAGAAGTTTATATAATATTTGTGAAGATTAAATTCATTATATGTTACTCTAGCAGATGATGCTTGCAGTTTAGTTCTGTTTCCTTAGATGCAGAAGTTCATAGAACATAACATTATAAAGTAGACAGTATTTTTAGTTAAACATAAAATGCAAAACACAGTAGACTCTCTCAAAACTACATACACCAGAATCAATAAACATGCAGATTATAGAATTTTAGATCATGGAATTGTTAACATAACTTTTTATTGAATTATTATGTGAATTAAAAAATAAATAAATACTCAAAATAAAAACTTATGACTCTTTTAAAATTAAAAAAATCTTTTAAAATGAAAAAATACCGTTTAAAAACAAGCAGCAGGTGTATTAATTTCATGAAGCATACATTACCACTAATAAAAGTTAATAGTGTTACTAAAATTAAGTTTTGCATTTTGTTGGATGTAAATCGGTTAACTAGAACGCAAGATAGGAACATTTAATATTCACATAGGATAGCATCAGAATTGGTGGTTTCTTGTTAAATATTGGATATCGCTTGGCTGGGTTAAGTTTTGGGGGTTATTTTTTGCACCAATTTTGTCAATATTTTGCCAAAAAATCGCCAAGACTGGCACTCTGACATGACTTAAAAAAAAAAAGAGACCTGCAATGCTTACTTACCCGCTTAGCATTACACAAATGATGCAAGGAAAATGATAGAGAATTTACTAGACAGATGACAGAACTTTTGAGAAAACTCCCAAAAAGTATAAATACGTGAGTAGGTCATCCCACTGTTTCAGTCTTGAATTGGGTTTTCTACCAAACGCTAGCTATTAAGAACATATCACTTTGCATAATTTTGATGCCAGAGGCACCGTTGCTTTGCCAAGCTGTATTTTAAAATTTGTTTAAGAATTCAGTATTGTTGTATGCTGTGGAGCAGTCAAGGGTTCGGCTCGAGTATTCTGATATTTTAGCAAATGGACCAATTTTATTTACTGTAAAGAAATTGCAGTATTTGAGGAAGTTGCTCCGATTGATGACTAGTTATCTATAGAATTACTGCTTGTAAATTCCTCTAAATTGTGCTTTGAAGATTGTTTGACAAGTTTCTAGAAACAATTATATGTTTGTGCTTCGTCCTGAAATCTCGACTTGCAACTGAAACTTTCTACAAACCCGACTTTAAAGCCTACTCTCTAATACGAATCCGACAATTCAGCAGAGTTTCTGCAACAAAGTGAATGATATACACTGTGTCGTTCCGAAAGTTGGCTGCATTACGCTTTTAGAATTTTGAAGTTTTGACGTTTCTTTGATTATAGAAACACATCTTTTACTGTAGTAAACTGCAATGGAAACGAGACAGGTGGTATGAATCTAGCTTATCTGTTCATGCCAGATATTTCTCAAAATCTACGGAGGGACTGTTGCGCTACACTCAGTGTTTATCATATTGTTAGCAGTGAGGTTGACTGAAATGTTCTTAATTTTTAATGCCCTAAGCTGAAACGTTCTAGGTAAAAAACAGAAATTGCATTGATACTCCTAGAAAAATAGTTGCCATTTTCCTCAAAATAGTTGCTTTTTAGCTGTTTTTACATGCAAATAGTGGCCGTAGTCACATATTCTCGATTATAGTAGCAAATAGTCTCCTTTTAGTAGCCAGTGGGTACTCTGAATGATTTAAGATACGTAAAAATTAGGCCACAATTTTAACGCATTAATCCTTGATCTTTTTTTAACTCAGCAGGCGACATTTTGATTAAAATTTACTATAGAAATAAACTAAGAAATTCACGATTATTATTATTATTATTAGTGGTATTTTAATACGTTGTTTATTTAAAAATGTTTATATGTTTTCTAACATATGCATGTTGCGAGTACAGTTTTACTTTAACGTTGGATTACGTTCCTCCATAGTGGTCCTATATAAAGCAAAAAAAAAAAAAAATTCAACGTCTTTGTAAGTTTTAATATGATACTGTTTGAAAACTACTGTGCGAAATATCCAAATTAACTCCCTTTTACTATCTTTTACGACAGTTAAACAGTGACGTCATAAATTAAAAAAAATGCGTGAAATTTGCAAACTCTGCAACTACGTTCTATCACAATTAAAGTGATTCTAAATAGCTCCTCGAGATTACACAGTTTGATGTTTTTCAGGAGACAGAACCCATGGAGATTTATAAGATATCGCTATATTGGATACATGGATATTTAAAATGGCTCCGCTTGGATATTTTCCACCACGTTGAGATGAAATGTTTGGCGGTGCTTAATACGGCAATCTTACAAACTATGCATAAATTAAATATTATTATTTACTATGCATAATTTAAATGATTATTGCTTATGCTAATGCGTAATTTGCAAAGAATCGCCATAGAATAAAAAGGTCCCATTAGTGCGAAATAATCTAATCTGTTTCTTTTACACCCGTATTCACGAAACTTTCTACCAGCTGGTAACAGCCGGATTAACATAGAATCGGATGGTTTAAAAAAAAATGGTATTCACAAGGCCAAATCGGCTGGTTACATCTCGTTTTTAACAGACGAATGTAACCAGCCGAATTCGGGTGGTTACCGGCCTGTTACATTCGACGCATGCGCTGTGAGGCTCTAATCTGTTAACAAACATGGCGGACTACAGCGCTGTTGAAGACAGAAGGTATGGAAATTTTAGAATTTATTGATAGATTTGCAAAATTTATGTGTGAGGAGAAAGTAAACGGTTTAGAAGACTTGTGTGTCAAGGATTTTCCAATACATTACCATCAAAGTAAGTAAACGGTAAACAGGCGAAAACGGAAATGTTTTAAAATTTACAGCACACGTGTCGATGAAAGTATGGCGCAGCGGTAAAGCGAGCGATTGGCAAGCAGTAGTTCCAGGGTTCTGGCCTCGCTGCGGCCAAAGTATCCCTTCTTGCTCTCTCACCCCCCCCCTTTTTTTTACATCTCTTTTTTTTTATTTCTAAAAAAGTAAGGTCCTCTGGGATGAAGTACTTATCCATTTTAATTATGTGTATAAATTCGACATTATACTACAATACCATCAAAATCAATCATGATCCCAATCCTGTCAGAGAAAAAGAAATAATTTTATTAATTTTTTATTTTTTTCCCAGCAAGACCATTGCAAAATTTAATAGACAAAGCCATGTGAATTAGCAGGGGTTAGCTGGGCTGGAACAGGTTTCTATAATTAGTCCCCTTTCTAAAATTCCTTTGATTTCCCACCCTCCCCCCCAAATTTTAGTCAATGAAATTAGTAGTTTTTTTATTTGCATTGATTCTGCAGTTCAACTATAGGTAAAAAAAAATTATAGGTAAAAAAAATTCATTGACATTTGTTTTATCTGTTTCAAGGGGGAAGAAAATGTAAATTTTAACAGAGTCTGTTTTAAGCTTATAGTATTAAATATTTATTTACATACATCCGATAAAATAACTAATATAATTCTTGATTTTTGCATTATTCCATTAATAAAAATACATCAGAGGCATTATTCACTATTAATATTTAAATTGAATACTCTTTTTCCCCGTTCCTGCTTTATTTAAATAAGTTGTACACTTCGTGCTAAGTTATTACTCATAAATTAATCACATGCGAAAAAAAAAAAAATCTTATTTTAATGTCTGACTACAGAGTGATTAAAGTGTCTATTGTGGGAAAAAACTTGCAATTTCGAGTGGAGATCTGCAATTCCTTTTTTTTTTTGGGGGGGGGGGGAGGGTCCAAAAATTTCTAGTCCTTGATATGAAAAATCAAGAGACAGCCTAGTTCATAACTTCAGTTAAAAATTGAGTAATGGCTACCTCATAAATCATTATTTAAGACCCAGCAAGAACCATCTCAACACAATCACATTTTAATATTCACGTATATATTTACCCTTTACTGTATAAAATTACAAAAAATTGCAGAGCTGCACTATGATCCATATTTTTGTGATTAAAGTATGGTCACCAGTAGGTTTCAACATTAGAATCATTACAATTGTATTAAGACATTGTAAAAATATTTGCTTTTTTATGCATTTGAAATTTTAATTATTGATACTCAAAAAAAAAAAAAAAAAAAAAAAAAAACATACCATCTCCTACAGTAAAACAAATAAAATACCCCCAGGGTAAGCTCTTAAGTATGTATTCACAAATTTTTAAACAATCGTACTGTTTTTGACTGTCAGATACATTAAAAAATAAAAATAGAAAACCTTCGAATACCTTTAAAAATTATCTTTTAAAATCAATATATCTTTTAAATTCGTAGGAGTATATAAATAAAATATCGGTTATTAATTACAAAAAATTCAGCAGAAATCTCCGAAATAAATAATTGAAGCATTTGTGATTATAAAAATACATGAAAACACATTACACTCCTGCTTATTTTCAACTATTTTGGAGCGCTCGCGAAGAGGGTTCAAGGGTCGGCAATCAGCTGGTTGGATAGCCAGTGCCCTAAGCCAATCACAGACGAGCTTACAAAGCAGAATGCACAAGTACAAGTTAATCGGTGGTCAAACGTTGGTCAGGAAACCAGTGGTTTTAAATAGTTGGTGAATACCGTTCTGAGGTTACCGGTGTGTTACCAGCAAGTAACGGTCAAACGTTAGTTTCATAATCAGGCGGTTACTAGCCGTTTCGTGAATACGACTGTTAATCGAGCCTTGAAAAGGGAGAAGCGAAGATAGATAGTATTGATATACGTAGTAGGTAGTATTAGTAGATTTGTAAGGCTAATATAATAAATAACAATATACCCCGTTAATAAATACTTCATGAAATTAAAAGTGTTCTGTGTTTATCCTCTTTCAATGGTTATCTTACAACCAACTAAACGATAAGTAATTATAATTTGCATTGAAATATCCCGCAGTCATTTCAACAGAGGAGATTACTTAAACTTTTTAAAAATGAAATTCTGTTTTGTCTCATGCAGATATGATTTTAGTAAAATATCCGCTTCTTCACTTATGAAGAGCGGGCGCGCAGCTATTATACAAATGTGAAAGTTTGTTTGTTTGTTCGTCCGGGAATTCCTTCCACACCGTTATACCGATTGGCTTGAAATTTTGCAGATACACGTAAAGCGACGTAGAATAGTCCGCAGGCTGCTTTAAAATTCTGGAAATCCACCCGTTCCCTAATTTTAACGATTTTTTTTTTGCAATTTTCAGAGTAGAAAGCTACTCAAAGTCCGATTTCAGCACAATTCTTGAGCATAGTTAACAAAGTTAGATTTATTTATTTATTACTTTCAATAATTCAAGTGAGACTGACGCCATTTTTATGTCACGAGTGTAAAATTGCCTTAAAAATCCTAATTAGGTTAACAAGTTTTGACAAATAATTACACCACGAGCGAAATAATAAACTTCCATCCAGATAATCAGATGCTGTAGAAAAGTAAAATAAGGTGTTTTCGTCTTCTTCTTTCACTGATTCATGTTAGATATCGCGACTGAGAATGATGTCATTTTGACGTCATGAGTTTAAAAACGAGTTAGAAATCTCATTACGTTAAAAGGCTTTGACGCAAAAATTTACTATTATAAAAATTCAAAGTAGTTTGTTTAATGCTCGAGCTACCCTTGGCGATTTATGAACACTGTGATTTTTTCAGTAGCCATAATAACGAAAGAAAACTTGCATTTTTTAAAATCGTGGGAAATTCAAATGTCGCCACAAGATGCAAAATACGAATTAACATAGTACATAGTATTCGCTATAGGTTGACGACGGTCGTCGTATGTATTCCCAAAAATCATGCAAAATGTCCCTGCCCATGTCATGTCAGAGTTGGACGACTTTTGGCGGTATATTTTATATATGGGTTAAATTCTAGCCATTTAACAAGCTCTTGCACAAAAATTACATCATTAGCAAAATAGCCCCGACAATATTTTGAAATATCGATTAGCTAGAAATAACCCAAACATCTCTCGTATTAACTTTAATGAGCTCTGTTGCAAGTGAGAGTTTTTCAACGTCGTATGATTCAATATTACTCCGTATGAAAACCACTGCGCGAAATAACCAAACTCGACTACCCGGGTCAGAACGTGATGTTATAAATTAAAAGTTGTCTGAAATACGTAAATTCTGCAACACAATTTAACGTCCTATTCGCAATTTGAGCGAGTCTAAATAGTTCCTCAAGATTACACAGTTTGATGTTTTCCATGAGCCTGAACGATGGATGATTTAAATACTTAAATTAGTACTGCTTGGATATTTTTCACCACGTCGAGATGAAATATTTTGCTGAGCTAAATACGCTAGTCTGACAAGAATTATTCTTAAAAATATGTGGAGATCTGTTTTAATGGCAATGCATAAATTCCAAAGAATCGCCAAAGAGTAGAAAGGCATCATTGGTTTAAAATATCTAATCTGTTTCTTTAAATTGAGCATTAAAGACAGAGAAACGAAGATAAATATTATTAATATGAGTAATAGATAGCATTCTCCTTTTTTTCTCTGGTAGTAATGTAGATTTGTTTGGATAATATGGATTAAAGAACAGTATACCACGTTAATAGTTATTTCGTGAAATTAAAAGTGTTATATACATCATTTTTCAACGATCGTCTTACATCTAACTAAACTATAATCCTACGTTGAGTAATATATCCCTTCGGTAGTTTCAACAAAAGGACTACTTGAACTTTTTGAGATTTTGTTTTCGCGTAGATAGTTACGATTATATTTTAATAAAATATTCGTTTCCTACCGTGCGAAGAACGGGCACGCAGCTATTCTTAACATAAAGTAATACATATTACAAATTTAATCATAGTAAAATTTAATTTTAACAAACTTTATACGATTAAGAAATTTATGTTTGATCACATAAAAGTCATACTGATATTTAAAAGCATAATCAACTCGTTCAAAATGATCTATATTCCTCCTCGTTCTATTTTTAATTAAAAATCGTTCTTTCTATTCCAGGCATATATCGCGTGTTCGTGGAGCGTGCACGACGTAGGGTTCGTGACCATCTCCTTCGGGGCATGCGGCGCAGTCATGGCCATCCTCGTGGGTCCGCTGGTCAAGTGCGTTGGTCAGATGCCCGTCTTCATCCTGGCAGCCCTCATCCACTTCACTAACTACGTGCTCCTCTTCCTGTGGCAGCCGTCACCGGACGCCCCCGTGGCTTACTTTGCCTTCGCCGGCGTATGTGGCATGATGGACACCATCTGGTGGTCCCAGGTTGGAGGTACGTGCACACAAATAAATTATAGTTTTGTCAGGGATTTGAAAAATTCTGAGACACTTCTTTACAAAAAGCACCCTGCAGTGTAAAAAGTGTGAAATCCTTATCAATTTCTGATATTTCAGAAAAAAAAATCTTAAAAATAGAAAATTTTGCAGAAAGTTCCCCCTGTTCAGAAAAAAAAAAAAAAAAAAAAAAAAAAAATGTTTTCTGACAGTTTCACAGAAGGCGCCGTTTTTTCACTTATTCCAATGTGTTGTGCAACCAATAAAAAATCATTCCGATTTTTTTTTTGTGCCCTTGATGCAGTGGCGCACCCAGGATTTTAGTAGTTTAGTGGGAGCTACAAATATTCTTAATCTCGGTTATAGTGTCTTCGTTTGTAAATGAACACTCTCAGAAAAATCCGTCTTTATAAACTAAATCCATCATTTTTCAACGAATAATTTACGTACTTCTTGGAAACGTAATATTTTCGCGAATTCTTCTCGAAAATCTGAAGAAGAGGAAAAAATTTTGTTAATAATAAAGAAGTTTCTTCGATTGACAGGAGAAAAAAAAAGAAAGGATATTCGTCAATTAACGGAAATATTCCGGCTGCACTGATTGCTGCAAAATTTCAGTGAATTGAAGAAATAACTTTTGAGAGTGAAAACTTTCTTATAAAATGTCAAAATATTCTGTTTCACTGGCCCATGGAATACTAGCTCACTATTAAGGTAACCCTGATTATCTGGTGTTTTCATTGGCGTTATAAATGTGTTCAACTGTATATAATGTACCATTTCAAGTAATAATTTAATTTACCAACTATTCTCTCTATTCTAAAAAAAAAAAAGGTAACGACCGCTGTCGCCGCCGCTGTCAAGAGCTTGTTGGGCTATCTATTCCGTAACCGTGGGGATTTGAATTTCCAGAAACATGTCCACGGATTCGGAAAATTCCGAGGAACCTGATAAGCTGACTTAAATTTTGAAAATCGAACTATTTTATAAGATATTAATAAAAAAACTGAAAAAATAAAACATAATGGTTGCCCGATTTGGCATAAAACCATTCATTCCTTTGCAACAAAGCAATTCCAAGTAAGTAGAATCGCGTGAGTGAAACTGACAAACATGAAGTAGAATGACACCCATTTTACGCCAAATTAAAAAGTAAATGAAATAAATATCTCAAAGTGCGTTACACAAAGTTGACAATTTTCAAATAGTAAGTTCGCTTAGATAACAGGAGTTTAGAATTAGCGACTATTCGTTTTTCCAAAACAGAATAACTAATTGCAACTGATTTTAAAAGCGCCATCTTGGTATTAGGAATGATTTGGGAAAATGGTATCTTTCCAAGAAGTGTGATTCTAAACTTCGAGTTCCAAAATGTTAGAACCCAGTATCTTGAAAGTGAAAAATAATTAAAATGCAGATTATTTTAAAGCGGGTTCGGTCCAGCTGAAGTATTTGCTAGCAGTAGACATATTTGGTGGCGTTAACTATACCATAATAGCAGTTATAGTACATTTTGGATATTTGCCAGCGCGGCGAGATGATGTAATTCGTGGTGTTAAATACGCCAATCTGCAAAGGATTATGTATATAAAAATATGGATAACGGTTTTCCAGGAACCTTACATGAGCAGTCATTATAGGTTGTGAGCATGTGTAAATCGCCCAATAATGAAAAGTCGCCATGGGTGGCAAGCTATCCTAGCTGTTCCGTCGTTAATTTTAACGAAAACATATGAAGAACTGTTTTCTTAGAGCTAATTATTAACTATACATATGCGCAAGTCGCCAAATAATGAAAAATCGCCATGGGTGGCAAATACGCAAGGTGTCCAATAGGTTTAACATAATTATAAATACAGCTGAAACAGATGTTCTGATTAATTAATATAACTTTTGAATGGCAACATTAAATATCATTGTGTTTCTGAGGAGTGCAAATAATTTTTCCAGCGATTATACGTGGAGTCTGCACTTCAGTTGGAGAATAGCTTAGGACTTGTACAACACGGATTCCTATAACAAAATATCTACCGTGTTATGAGGGGATCTACTGTAGTGTGAAGTTTAAATTTTTATGCACCAATGAACTTGCAAGAACCAAGCACGCTCAGTAACATTCTGATCCAATTTTTGGGTTTTGTCTGTTGAAATTGTCTTTTTTACGAATAATCCTTATTAGGGGCCGAATGCCTCATACGAAAAGCGAGCGTAGCGATACTTTTATAAAAAATACTTTCAAAATACTTCTAGGATAATTTTTTAAAATAAATTATTTTCATTCATTAAGTGACAAATCCACTTTTCAGAGATTTTCACTTGGATTTCTTACCTTTAAGGGAGGCTTTAGCCCCAGTACCCGGATTCGTGGGTGCGGCTATGCCCTGATGCAATTAGTTTATTAGTTTTAGGGGACAAAGACTATGAAGCAGATTTCGCTTCTTTGACATACACCCTTAAGCTGGATTCATATTGGCCGCGTCATTCCCTTTTAGCTAACCGCTATGAAACATATTCTCCTTATACAGGCACGTATCCAGAGGGGGGTGAGGGGCTAAAGCCTCTCCCCGAAATCTGACCATTTACTTACATTACAATTTTCAAATCACTTTGTGTTATTTGTATTACTTTGTGTCATATGTACATTTACAATCTATATTAAAATCTTCTGGACTAGACTACACTACTTAGTATAAAACCTCGAAATTTGGTGAATAAGTACGAAAATGATCATTTAATAAAAATGACATAAATTAAAAATACGAGGATAGCTTCTAATTCATTTCATTTTTCATTTGAAATTCTTCTGTCAATGCCTCTGCAGTAGCGCCATCTAGAGGACAAGGCACTGACAGAAGTATTTCAAATGGAAAAAAATGTGCCAGGTGCAGGGGCGTAGCCAAGGGGGGGGGTTGGGGGGTCATAACCCCCCCCCATGAGAAATTTTTTGCCATACAAAATGTATATTCTTCACTACATTATCACACACACGTATACATATATATGAGTTGTAGTAGTCGTAACCCCCTCCCCCCTGAAAAATTTCTGGCTACGCCCCTGGCCAGGCGTTATCTTCGCGTTTTTAATTTATATCATTTTCATACCTATTCACCAGATTTCAATTTCTAAATAAACGGGTCCAGACGATTGTAACTTAGCCAGCATTATGCTCGGCTTTTGCAGATTTATCATATCTTACTTTAAAATTTAAACACGCTTTATAACGCATTCATTACTCTGTTCAAACTCCGCCTACATTTCCTAACATTCTCATTTCATTCATCTTCTTATAGCTCTTTATGGCCTGCTGTTCCCGGACGACAGAGAAGCTGCATTTTCCAATTTCTTTTTCTGGAGTTTCCTCGGTTACTTCCTCAGCTACGCTTACGCCAACTTTATCGGCGTGACCTTCAAAATAATCATCGTGATGTCTTTCCTCGTCGTGGGAATGATCCTGTATATCGTAGGACAGGTGAAAATCAAGTACTTCACAGCCGGAAGTGGCTATGTCCGATCAGAACTTAATTTCTAGCAAAACAAAGTGACGGAGCCCTCATATTTTCTGGAGCCCATGTTCATACTTATTAGTGGCGTACTGTAAACTCCCGCAACCCTTGCAGTGCAGGGGTCCGTAGTACGTAAATTTTATTAAAATAACGTCAGTTCAAAGATTTCCTCATGTAATAGTATTGGACAGATTTTTCATTATTTCACAGAACAGAGAAATAGTCTGAAGAAATCTAACCATTAGAGCATTTCAATGAGCCCAACCTCTCCGACAGGTTCCCCCTCTGAGTGAAAATGGATAAAATTTACAGTTAATTGGTGGGGTCCGGAGTACATTTAAGGGACTGTTTTACATAATTTTGCCTCACTTTCACTTATAAGTCCGACTTTGGTGTATATGCATAAAAAGTATCAAAAGGACCGTTTACAAGCCCAAAAACTTGGAGGAGAAGAGTTTTATGGAGTGGGCATGAGGGGAGAAAAGTGAAGCCACAAGTGCAACCGGTTTTTCCTCCGTCCGCCATGCTCTTCTATGGGGAGAAAAATGAAGTAACCGCACGCCTTGGGGGGGGGCATTGCTGGGAGTAAAGGCCCTTGCAAATATCCAGAGACATGTCGCGGCTACAATGTATTTGAACGGGGAAATTCGACATGGTTAGGAAGCTGCGACACTTGCCCCCTTATTCATTGATAGATTTAGTAGCTACTAAATCACGTGAGCTGCTAAAATCAAGCTGCTAAATCACCGACTAAACAAACGTACGCCTTGAACAAGCGCTCTGATTGGTCTACTAAACTTCCCTGTTAACTTTTCCCTCATTTTCCCTTGGTTTTAGTCACGTGTTTCTCCGCCCACTTACTAACTTAGTAACTGAACAATTTAGCAGCTACTAAATCGATTTACGATTTCGTAGCTACTAAATCGACTACGATTTAGCAGCTACTAAATCTATCTGAATAGTAGCCTTGTCCTCTACCGAACAATAGATGGGGGATGCGCGAAACCGCAATATTATTCACGGTCCCCAATTATCTTTTGTTGGTTAATACCGGAGTATCACCACCTTTTTAAAGGAATGGTTACACTATTGAAGAATTGGTTCCGCTATTGGCACCCTACTGCTAGCGTCCCGCGACATGTCTCTGGATATTTGCAAGGGCCTTTAAAGAGCCGTTTGGAGCTCATAGTATTTATCGAGCCACACCCCCCAAGGCTACGCTTAGTTACTTCATTTTCTCCCCATAGGAGAACTAGCGCGTGCCCACTTCATACTATTAGTTCCTCCGAGCCCAAAAATGAGAGGTGAATGCCTAAACTTTCGCCTCTTTCTACTCCGCTTCACCGTACGGTTAGAGAAAAATTGCGGGGTGTAGAAAGATTCCTAGTCGAGAGAAGGGTAAATGCAAGGAAAGATTCAAATGACATATTCTTAAAGGCATCATACATATATAGAGTGTCTAGTACTAACGGTGCCCAATGACTATTTCCTAAACCGTTAGTCGGAGACAACACTTAGTTCCAATTGCCTAAATGCTTTAAATTATATAATCTAATATACCAGAAACAATAGATCCAGAAACTTATAGCTATGGGATTTTTTTTCCCTTTGGATTTAAAATACTTAATAAATTCAGAATCTGTTCCGTTAAAAAAATATACATAATTATTTTGCACAAAATAAGTTCTTTGAAAAAATCCATTTTGATAAATTCTGGAAATTTCATGTGTAATATTGCTCTGGTGATATTTATTGTGTAATATTGCATTACTAGAAAATTTATTTATCAAAGAAAAAGTGCTTGTGTTGTAGAAGATTATTATTATTATTTTTGGAATGCCGGTTATAGATTTAAATGTGTATAAATTACATGTTGCTGCCATTCATGTAAATATATTTTTACAACTCACGTAAAAGTGTATGCCTGTGTAATCAATGTATTGTTATTACTGTAAACATGTTTTGTTAAATAAATTTTACTGTAAAAAGTTGTGTATCTTCTAGAAACCTTCTTTCAAAATGATCTGCAAGAAGCTGAAAATCTTATTGTTTCAGAATTCATAATTTGTGTTTCAGAATAAATAATGTCTTTTTCCGCTTTTCTTTTTTAAATATTGCCTATTAGATATATGAGCGAAATTTCCTCTAAAGCAGCGTTTCTCAACCTATGGGGCGCAGAACGTCTGCAGGGGGGTGGGGGGGCACGAGAAAAACCAAAGAGCGAGTAGTGATGCATGTTTTTAAAAAATCATCTTATTTATTCTCATTTTTACGCAAAAATATATCCATTTTCGCTTAAAATGTTCATTCAAACTTTACTGATAACATTATTTTGTGAAAAATTCGACCAAATGTTCATTATTAAAGATTAAAAAACTGAAGGTATGCTGAAAAATGTGAGGGGGGGGCAGCCATCGTAAGTTAGCCTTTGTTGGGGGGGGGGCGACGTTAAAAGGTTGAGAACCGCTGCTCTAAAATTCCCGTAGTATGATTTAGACAAATATTAACCAAAAGCATTATATCGCAACCAAAGTATTCTTCTGCAATTCAAAGTAACGTGTCTTGCATTTATAGCCAAATGAAAGTTAAATCTAAAACCTTGTATTTAATTTCAGTATTAAAAAATCAACACAAGATACAGTCAAACCTCGTTTGTAAGTCACCTGGATAAGATGTCACTCCGCATATTACATCATATTTCTGAAGTCCCGACTTTTTTAATACGCCTTTTCACGCATTCTACTCCGCTTATTGCGTCGCTATTTTTTCAACCACTCCTCTTAAGAAGTCCCTTTGAACCCTTTAGCGCGCAGTGTTCCCTTCTCTGGGAACACTAAACTCTGACGTTTAGACTGTTGCCAGTCACGAAGAATAGATTGGATTTCTATAAAAATAGTTGCTGGTGACAATAGCTCCACGAGAATCCTTTACCTTTTAAGCACGTCATTTCCCGTCAAAAAAGGGTCACGATTCTTTTGAACTGCACCGACATCTGCCGAAAAATGGAAGAATGCGAGAACAGCTGGATAGATTGCCCAATGCTGAAAAAAGGGAAGCCGTTTCCATCGCTCGACTTAACTGCCAGCAAGAGGGCGGACGATCGAAACGTTCATCGCGTGCCACAGATCTAGAGACCCTTTTTTGACGACAGCTGGCTGTGCCGCACAGCCAGCTCTCGTCAAACGTTTCGATCGTCAAACGTCCATCGTTCGAACGTCAAACGTTTCGATCGTCCGCCCTCTTGCTGGTAGTTAAGTCGAGCGATGGCAACGGCTGCCCTTTTTTGCAGCATTGGGAAAGGGTTAACACACATATTGTGTACATATATTGTACTCCGCTTGTTGCGTCGCTATTATTTCAACCACTCCTCTTAAGAAGTCCCTTTTAAGAGTGCAATCTATAAACTCGGTCTCATTTCATTGTCAAGGCTATCCACTAAAAGCTTTTAATTTTTGTTGAGCGCGACTCTTCAGCCAAGGCCGTAGCTAGGAAAATATTTCGCAGGGGGGATAGGTAGAGTTTGGGGGGAAGGGGAGGATATGCAAGGTTTAAATTTTTTCTCCTGTAATGGATCTCCAGAATCAACGCAAATAAGAAACTATTTAAGCACTGACAAAAATTTCGGACACCCAGTTGGTGTACCAACTTTGCCCCCATGAAATAGAGTACAATTTAGCAACCCTATTTGGGCCTCAATCGCCAAACAAACAAACCAGGCCTCACCATGGCACAGTGGTTATGCCACTGGAAATGGTAGACGGGCGAAGTGTGGAGGTCCCGGGTTCGGGTCCCATCGCGCGTCCGTCGACCTAACAGTTCGGAGTGTTCCGTAGTTTTCTCCGGAACTTAGCGTAAATATGGGTTAGGACCCCTTTAAAAGACCGACACGGAGGGCACCCCACCCATAGGCCTAGATCCCTCGTGCAAAAAAAAAAGAAGACTTTTTTTTTTTTTTTTTTTTTTATATACAGACACTGCCGTTGTATGATTTTAGATTTTTAGCGGCCTTCATTGAAATCGTTACTGTGGGTTGCTCTCTTTCTAAAAAAGGGGCATTGCAGGGCTGTGCTTGGAGACAACGGGACAAGCCACCTAAAAATGGGACTGTCCCGTTCAAAACGGGACGTATGGTCACCTTAGGTAAGGAGAATATATGTTCGGAAAACTCTTAAGCCTGAATAGACGCTTATGAATGGACAATTACCCATGAAAGCAGTATTGTTTTTAAGTAAGCAAGAACTGGCATTTAGAGGACATGGCAAGCGAGAAAATTCTTTAAACATGGGAAATTTTAAAGAGCTTTTAAAATTATGGATATCTGAATTAAAACAACGCCTTTTTATGAGGGCATTATTGACCGATTCGCCAGTTTAAAAGAAAGGAGGATTGATTTGACTTATAAAAAATAAATAAGTTTTCTTTTTTTTTTCCTTTTCTTCTCAAGTTATCGTTACAAAAGAAAATTCTAAGGAAACTTCGAATCAGACACGGATTAACGCAATTTTGAGTATAAGAGCGACTGGTCAAAATTTAAGTCCATTTTATGGAAGTAAAATAGGATCTCTTACATTTTTTATGTAATTTCTTTTTTTTTTTTTTTTTTTCCTCGGTGAGGGCTTAATCCGTCAGCTTTTGAATTCAGTAACAAAGATTTTTCATTCCTGTCCGGAGGAAGGGGGGGGGGACTCATATGCTTCCGGCTGCACTAACAGTTTGGACCACGGGCCGCCACTGGTAGTGGCTAAAGAACCATTCTGTCACCGTCCGGGTTCGAATCCTGACTTGGGTATGGGTGTTAACTTGTTTGTAGCTTCATAGCGGGTAACGAGTGGCGAATGCTTGATGAGCAAAGTGTCCGCCCTTTGAGGGGAAAAAATGTCCTTTCAAAGAAAATTCTTCTTTCCGTCATGAATTTCTCAGACTTTTTTTTTTTTTTTTTTTTTTTTTTACGACGTAAAATGCTTGTGTACAAACAAAGAGTATTTGTGTTGAAAAGCATTTCGTAAAAATAAATTAGATTTTATTGGCTTATTTATGTGTGTTTTCATTTTGTTAACCTGTGAATTGAAGTTGAGTTTCTGATGTAATTTTGGTCAAAGCTTTCTCCGTTGCTTGTTCCACGCGCGATTACACTGTTCACTGAAGCCAGACGACATATCTGTATCTCCGGCAGAAGTATTATGGCGATTTTCCCATACCCACACTTTGCAATGAGCTTTATGCTTTAAATTGGTGAACAACTCTACACATAAAGAAAAAGAATCGTTATTATTATTATTTTTTGTTTGAATTCTTGTTTGCTTTAAAGCGGTTATTGTCTGGAAAACTACTTATTAGATCATAACTCATAATCGAGGAGGAGAACACGTTTCTCTCGCGTTTTATTCTTGGTCGCTTTTCGCTTACGTTCAGGGCCGCATCGAGGAGGGTTTTAGTTTTTTACAGGGCTACGAAAAAGAATTCTTTTACATTATGGCCTATGGACGCATGTTCTTGAAAGAGGGGTAATGTCTAAACTCGGGGTTCCCAAACTACGGCCCGCGAGGTACTCTTATCCGGCCCGTTGAGACCTTTTTTTACCTACGGAAAAAAAAGGGAAATTTACGTTTAGGCTGTTAAGATCAGCTGCCGTTTACCGTGTACGTTACATTTTTAATGAATTAAAATACGCAATAGTGCGTTGCGTTATGTTTTCGAACTGACCACTACATTGCAAAACCTCTTTCGCCGCTTGTTTCTACTTCTGTTCACAGTTAATGAGATGATGTAACGGCTTCACCATTCCCATTAAAAGAGGTGTTCATGCGTAGTGTGTGTTATTAAATAATAACAGTATAAAATAAAGCAACATTTATGTTTAGATTCCTTTGTATTTGGATCTCGAGTATGTAATCCGTCTCCAAACTACTATTTGATAGTGAACGCTGCTCGCAGGCTGAAAAGTTTGGAGACCCCTGGTCTAAACAAAATGCATTCGGCCGAGAGCAAATTGTGTATGCATATTATAGGTCACGGTCACATGATCTGCATGGATTTTGGTGTGTGTAGAGCTGATGGTTTGTTCGCAGGTTTGCAAAAGGTAATTCTCATGCACTACGGAAAATCATTTAAAGCTAGTGTCTAAAAGTTTGCATTCGAATAGGTTCTAATTGGGTATGTGCGTAATAGGCCATCGTCACACAACCTGGATAGATTTTGATGTGCATAGGGCTTACAGTTTTTTTAGAGGGCTACAAAAAATATTCTTACATAGTGCGGCCTAACACACTGAAATAATTTGAAATGCCCTAGAGTCTGCATGCTATCTGATTGAGTTGAATCAAATTTATTTAAACACTTGGTATAAAGGTCAAGTGTTCCGAAAGTCGAGTGGAGTTATTTCAGATTTTTCAGCATTATTGTAGAAAATTCTTTTCTCTGTGTTGCTATTTTAAGCTAATGTAGCGGTTCGCAACCTTTTAACGTCGTGTCCCCAACAAAGACTAACTTCCCCCTCACAATTTTAAGCATACATTCAGTTTTTTAATCTTTAACAATGACCACTGAGTCGAATTTTCTACAAAACGATGTTATCAGCAAACTTTGATTTTGTGAACTACATAATGAAATTGAAGGGGAAAACTGAATTTTATATATGGGTCATTCCAAATTGAAGCATCCTTTTGAATTTTTTCTTTTAAGTTTACTAAAAGAAGGCCAAAATATTAGGTTGTAACGAAAGTTTTCCGCTACTCCAAGTACTGCCTGCACAAGCAGTTCGCGTTGGTGTCTTTGCCAATATTTTGTAAAACAATTTTTGTTATTTGAAAGACTTGTTTTAGAGCACTGTGTTGTGAAATCTGTAAAACAATATCGTTATGATTAAGTGCCTGTAATAGAACTACCACGCTACCAGATTGATCCATCATTTACTCTCAGTTCTGTCGCAAAAAGTCTCAGCTACAGAATGACACTGAATTATGTGTACAGCTTAAGGTACTACTGTTGTATCCTATGACACTGTGAAGATTTGGTACCGAAAGTTCAAAAACGAGGACTAGGATATTAAAGGAGCAGAATGCTCTGGTCATCCTACTAATGCTGATGAGGCCCGCCTACCAGAATTTGTGGAAGAAGATAAAATATTCATCCCCTCGAGAGCTAGCTAAAAGAGTCAGACTTTAGAGCTAGCTAAGAGAGTCAGACTGCCATGTCCATTAGTCCCGCTAAGCATTGCATAAACTTGGCATATAAGGTCAATAGCTGGGTACCGCGTGAGCTGACTCAAGCAAATCTGGCGGAAAACTTTCGTTACAACCTGATACTTTTGAGGTGATTGAATTTTGAGGTTCTGAATAGAAATTAAATATCAGCAGCACACTTTTATTTAAATTTCAATTAATATACTTGAAAACATAAATATGCAAAGCAAAAAAAATCCCTTGCGTACCAACTTTTAAATAATCACGCCATTTTTCTGATGCAAGTAAAAAAGTACTTTTACTTGTTAGCATTTTGATAGCAATATATTTCCTCACGTAAATATGGGCAAGGACCCCTTAGAAAGTCCCTACAGCAGCTTATATGAGGGCATTCCCCATATAAGCTTAGGGCCCTAGTGCAGTCAATCTTCCTTAATCCACAAACAAACAAACATTAATACTCAGGAATAGTGGAACTTTCAATCAGTGAAAAAAGCTCTAGAATCGGTTCAGTAGCTACAAAATGCTCATAGAGCGTAATGCATTAGAATTATTTTGAGTGTCTCTCTATTCTAAGAAAAATTAACGGCCGCTGCTGCCGCTGTCAAAAACTTGTTCTGCTATCTCCTCCGAAACCGTGGGGATATGAGTTTCGACAAAGGTATCCACAGATTCGGAAAATTCCGGGGAAGCCCATAAGCTGGCTTAAATTTCGAAATTCCAATTATTTTCGAAGATATTAATAAAAAAACTGATAAAATAATCATAATGGTTACCAGGCTTAGCAATTTTCGACAGCATAAAATCATTCATGCCTCTGCAACAAATCAATTCCTGAGTGAAATTAAGAAACATGAAGTAGCATTACAACATTTTTAAGCCAAATTAAAAAGTAAGTGAAATAAATAAGTCAAAGTGGGTTACACAAAGTTCACAATTTTCAAATAGTAAGTTCTCTTAGATAACATGACGCCAATTCGTTTTTCTAATACTTTTTCTAATAATAATTGTAACTGATATAAAAAGTGCCATTTTGGCATCAGGTACGAGCTGGAGAAACGCTATCTCAAACAAGGTGAATCTAAATACTGCGTGTGTTCCAAAATGTTAGCATCCAGTATTTTGAAAATGAAAAATAATTCAAATGCATATTATAGTAATGCCGGTTAGGTTCAGCTTGGGTATTTGCCACCCCTAGAAATATTTGGCGGCGTTAATTATACCACTATAGCAAGTGCATCTTAGATATTTGCCTTCGCGGCAACCTTACATGAACAATGATTATCGATTATGAGCATGTGTAAATCGCTAAATAATGAAAAGTCGCCATTAGTAGCAAGATATAGTAGTTGTTCCGTAGTTTTTATCAAAGAAAACAACTGTTTTCTTAGAAATAATTATTAACTATACGTATACGTAAGTCTCAAAATTGTGTAAAATCGCCACGGATGGCAAATACGCAAGGTGTTCCATAAGTTTTACACAATTAAAAATTGTGTGAAGTTTTTTCAAGGAACATGCAAGAAACAAGGAATGTGTAGCTCGGTAACATTCTATCAGATCCAATCTTTGGGTATTGTCAATTATACCTTTTTTAGGAATAAGCCTTATTAGGGGCCGAATGCCTCATACGAAAAGCGAGCTCAGCAAGTCTAGGGGCTTTGGCCCCTAGTCTTTGTAAAAGAATTATTTATGCTATATGCATGAAACGTTGCCTGTATGTTTAATCCAGGGTATTAGCTATCTTCAAATTCCAAATTTTTATCCAAATTTTATCCAAATCCGTTCGGCCATTTTCGTGTGATCCAGTCACAAACATCCAAACCCACAAACGTACACATTTTTATTATTAGTAGGATTGAGAAATTTATGAAGTTTAAGAAACACATTTGGACTTTTCTATCTTATGTTTTCTAATTTGGCGTAAAACTAACGTAATTTCCATGCCATTTCGGGTTTTCAAAATGCACGCGATTCTGAAAATAGAATTTACGCTTTATTTCAAAAGCATAAATCATTTTGTGCGGGCGGAACTCGCCAAGTATGCCCACCTAAACACGGTTTTTATTAATAGTTAAAAAAGTAATTAAACATTCAAAATTCTGAGCCTCAGGTGCGCATTAAAGTCATGAGCTTATACGCTCAAATTTTCAAAGCTCTGCGTGTAGATTTGTCTGGAGAATATTCATTTTTATTATTATTAATAGATAGATTTGACATAAAACTGGCATAATTTCTGTGGTATTTCATGTTTCTCAAATGCGCGCGATTCTTCATTGAAGTATAGCATTTCTGTTTCCTCAAGAGCATGAATCATTTTATACGGGCGAAACTCGCCAAGACGGCAACGTTAAAACTGTTTTTAATTAATAATTTAAAAAGTAATTAAAAGTCTAAAATTCTAAGCAGCCCATAGTCCCATCCAGCCCATAGCTCCAGTGTCCCATCTATCTCTATAACAAAATTCATAATAATCGATTCAGCGGTTTAGACGTGACACGTAATAAACAAACTCACTTTCGCATTTATAATATTAAGTTATGATTACCAATAAAAATCAAAGTAACACAGGCGACACTAAAAGCACACCCACATTAAAAAATCATTTGTGTTCTAATAAATTCTTCTAAATCCAACTTAAGACAAAATGACTTTCAGTGCCGAATACTTTACAGTGCTATACTTTAGGGTGTACAGATGACTACTGTTGCTAACTTTTAGTTAAAAAATTCTTGTCATGATATCAACAAAAATGTAAGAGTAAACGCAGGGGACAAATATTGAGGGTCAGAGGCATTTGCATCATAAAATGAAAAATAGAAAAGAGTGCTATGTTTGAAACAGCTAGGCGTAATCTTAATCATGCAAGAAGCAAGTTCATATCATGAAATACAGGTTAAAAATCATATAAAAAAAGATAATTTAGAAAGCAAAATAAGCTAAGGGGAGATGGCTTTTTACTGCATACAATATTCAATAAATCTGTTTTAAAAGCAAAAAATGACATCTGAAATTTAATAAATATGTCAGAATAGTAATATATCTGCAGCATCTTATTTGATGTTTAAATTTTAGTTTGGAACAACTTTGTAGGAAATATGAAATAAGAAAGTGTTCGGACATAAAAAGGTTCTTTAATTTTGGAATGACCCATATGTACGTACAGAGAGGGACAATAGCAAAAAAGTAACGATCACACATATTCTAAAGTATAAAAATATATTTTAAATAACATCGCACTTACTTCCTTTAATGTTCGAAAAGTGAATCTAAAATAGTTAAATTCCAGAAAAACTGACAGCCGGCGCAATAAGCAGCTGTCAAGTTTTGAGTACTTGCGAGAAGGAAAATATATGCTAACTAGAAGATAAAGCAAGTTGTGGAGGTAATTACAACGGTAGCTATAAAAAAATATTTTTAAAGAAGAATCTCCGGGAAAATTGTATTGCGCGTGAATTGCCTTTGGTCAATCATTAATCTTCCTTGCTGTGAAATCGGGACAAAGCCACAATACAGTTGGCCATGTGAAAATACTGCACGATCTCCAAATGGATGCCAAAGTTTTCGTACTCGTTCATTTTAACAGTAAAATATAAATTTCATTGCATATAAAGTTTTTACCACTGAAAAAGGAAACATTATTCGACTGCATAGATAATTCGGATAAAAACTTCCTAATAACTAATTCCTAAGTAACATTGTTACCACTCAAGTTTCTAAATCAGTTCGAAATTCAAGGCTTCAAGCAGACGATAATCTGAATAATTTTAAGACGCTATCCAAACGAACTGAAATCGCAAAATTTGCAAATCTGTGTAAACTAAGCGCTAATGCGAAGGCCCCGGCTAATGTAACACCAACAGCAGTAGAATTTTAATCTCAAACCCAGAGATCATGAAAAAAGTGCATTGAGTTTCTAACTTATTTTTAAACTCGTGACATCAAAATGACCTAGATCTCACATACGATAGCTCATTTTTTTTTTCACTTGCTTTGCAGTTTTCTTCACTATCAAAAGCTTTCTGGAAGTAAAAATTCTACAAAATCGCTTAAAAATTAGGGAACGGTTGGATTTTCAGATTTTTAAAGTAGCGCAAATTAATTTTATGTGTAATTATGAAAATTTTCAAGAGGATCCCAAAAACATTATAAATCTTATTACGCTTTTTGTGCTTTACTTTAAATCCTTTTGGAGTAATGGTGGGAAAAGTTTTATCTTGGAGTGGTTCCCGGAATTGTTAAAGTAGCAGTGAGTCCGTGAGTCACGGATCTCCGTAACTATATAGAAGGATTAATTCTCCAGTGACAGATATAGTGCTGCAATGCAATTTTTCATAAGTTTTCTCTTTTTCTTTTTTGAATTTTAGCTTTACCTCGAATTAAGCGGAGCTGGGATTAACCGGACTCGGATTAGCGGGACTCTATTGTGGTTGCATATCCTTTTGCTTTACGTACTGCGACATATTGTCTAGGGATGGAATTAACAAGACTTTTAGGGAGTTTCGTCCATTCCGATTAAAGATCCTGAAGGAGTTATGCCTGTGAAGAATGCTTCCACGTACAAACTTTTCTTCCGATGTGCCTCCAAAGGTTATTTAATTGGATTGAGGTGAGGTGACAGTCCACAACTCAATTTTCTTAGCAGTAAATTAATTTTTCTCTACTTTGCAGGTATGTTTATCCATTCTCCAGGTATCTTCTTACAAGTATACGGCAGCATGGACGCCTCTGGATTGTGTGTATGGGTTCCTGGGGAAAAAAAAAAAAAAACTCATCTAGGCAAAGAATCGGAAGATTCGATTAAAACTTGCACGAAACGTAACAACCAAAGATTACAAAAAAGAAAAATGGAGCAATGAATCCGAATTTAGATTGTTTGGAAATAATGGTCAACTTTATATTCGCTATCCAAAAGGCACCGCAATGGATCCTCTGTAACCAAAGTCGAACAGTAAAGCAAGAAAACGGATCAGTAATGATCTCGAGAGCATTCCATCATGATGGTGTCAACCCCCGTCGCACACACTGATGGGATTGCAGATCCAAGTGTTTATAAAAACATTTAGTGCACCACGTGCTGCCTTATGCTTACAGAAAGACGCCTTGTGGACGGATGTTTTAGCAGGATAATGATCCAAATCACATCTCTGAAATATTGAAAAATTATTTACAACTAAGGAAATAAAAGTTTGGACTGGCGAATCAGTCTCCTGACCTCAAACCAATTGAACACCTTTGGGAGCACAACGGAAGAAAAGTTGGGACGTGGAAGCATTCCTCATAGGCAGAACACCTTTAGGATCTTTAATCGGAATGGGCAAAACTCCATAGATCTACCCTTGAAAGCCTTGTTAATTCCATCCCCAGACAATGTGCCGCAGTCCTCAAAGCAAAAGGATATGCAACTACATGCTAAATATTGCTGTATTTCTTAACATTAAGTCGATTAATTTTAACAAAAGTTTAAAAAACTGAATCATTTCAAACGTTTTGCTTTAAACTTCGCAAATTATTGCATGTTATTTTTTTTTAATTACAAATTTTCATATATATTATTAGTGGCGTAAGTAGGAGAACTAAAGTTACAAATTAGTAATTTACATCATTAATAAATTTTGCTTAAAGAAAAAGTTAGGACAGGAAAAACTTATCTTCTCTAAACCTGAGCTCTACTTTATTTACTTACATTCATTTTATATTTTGCCTACTGAGTTGTTTGGCACATTTAAAAAATATTTTATTGCACACTTTTTTAACAGATTCTTTAACATGATATTTTACCAATTGCTTTTTGTTTAACTTTATAATTTATATTGCTTAACGTAATATTTTTCACATTCTTTATCACCGCAGAGAGCAGTGGTAAAGAATTCAGGTACTACATAGATCAGATCGGCCTTTGATGTTTCAGCACATCCGAAAAATTATCCTTTAAATGATTTTCTAGCTAAAAGTTCTGAAACTCATTTAAGGACATTGCTATTTTACGTTAAGCATTTGTCCATTAACGTAATACTTTGCATGCTGAACTTAGCGCAAGAGCAACGCTGCGCCCCGCAGCAAAGCATCCAAAGACCCATGTTGCTAAGCAACACTGAGCACTTAGAAGAACACTTCTGCATTACTTTTGCAGAGAACAGGTTAAGTATGGGCCAAGATTAAAAATTAGATGGGGAAAAGAAATAAAAAAAGAGACAGCCCACCTGTTTAGAAAAACTCTTCACGTGCTCTTGAGTTTGGGCGTTTTCCAACAATATAAAAAAATAACAAATTAGAATAATAACGACTATAATTAAAAGAAAATAACTTTTAAATAATATAACTTGAAAATGTTAAAGTTTATTTTAGGTGCCAGAAAATCTATAGGTGGCAGTGTAAACAGTGGAAATTGCAAGTCACTGAACAGAATTCCACGTCTCCGCCGTTTGTAGGGTTAACGTATATAATCCCGCCATCCGAAAGTGTGAATTCTGATTCACCTTAACAACGTAAACGTCAAATAAATGACGCTTTGAAAAAATAATGCAAATGAAGTGCAGTAAACCGCAAAACCGATGGATAAAAAATGATTTTCCTGTACTACGGAAAGAAATAAATTTATTTCCGGATATTCCAGTATAATAGAGAATTGGCTGACGAAACGAAATCACATAATCTACCCACAATTGTACCGATTCCGTATTCCAAACTGCACGTATCATGTTAGCGAGGAGCCCAGTGAAACCAATCTGAGAAAGGTCTTGGCATGGCTCATTTGACCGACAAATTCACTTGTTTTGTTACACAAAATGTGAAAAACGCGTTGCGACATTGTTTTTCCAAAGTGCAAATCTACAAAATCAGCTGTTGGGTTTGGTCTGCAGTATTTTTTTTTTTTGTATCAAACACGTAAAATTATAAATACCGACATCGGCAGCTTAATTTAACTCTTTGAGGCGCAACCCTTTCCCAATGCTGAAAAAAGGGCAGCCGTTGCCCTCGCTCGACTTAACTACCAGCAAGATGGCGGACGATCGAAACGTTCATCGCGTGCCACAGATCTAGAGACCCCTTTTTTGACGAGTCGTGTCGTCAAAAAAGGGGTCTCTAGATCTGTGGCACGCGATGAACGTTTCGATCGTCCGCCCTCTTGCTGGTAGTTAAGTCGAGCGATGGCAACGGCTGCCCTATTTTCAGCATTGGAGAATCTATCCAGCTGTTTTCGCATTCTTCCATTTTTCAGCAGATGTCGGTGCTGTTAAAAATAATCGTGACCATTTTTTTGACGGGAAATGACGTGCTCAAAAGTAAAGGATTCTCGTGGAGCTCTGTTGCCCGCAACTATTTTTATAGAAATCCAATCTATTCTTCGTGACTGGCAACAGTTGAAACGTCAGAGTTTGGTGTTCCCAGAGCGGGAACACTGCGCGTTAAAGGGTTAAAGGGGCTAGAAAGGAGATCTAATGTCGAAATTTGTCAAGAAGCTGATCAAAAGGGCTTTTTTCTTAGCCCTTGACCAATGAACAGTTTAAATTAATTACACTAGGATTATGCCATGTCAAGTGATCCAATTTTAAAATAATTGTTTACCTCATGTTCTCATATTTTCTTATATTTTTCTACATTTGTTAAATGACCAAAAGTAAATGCAAATATAAAATATCGAAGGTTTATCTGCTGTCATTTCCGAATTACCACATCTTAAAGTTAAAAAATACTGCGATTTCGGTATAACTCGCCTCTACATAAATCTAAATAATTCAGTCTAGAATTAAGCTAGTTAAAAAATAAAGGTTTGACTGTCTTCAAAAAAAATTATGGGCTTGAAAATGATACCGATTTTTTTGTTAAGTAAAATTTAATAGTCTGCAGCATGACTGTGCTTACATATTGCTCACGTTTTTGCAGAAATGTTATTCACATCATATCATGTTATTGAGCCATTAATTCTGGAATTTCCACGTAAAAATCAATATTTTATTCTGTAGAAATGACTTATAAAACTGATGAGTTTCGGCTATAATACCTGGAGTTCTCTTTTTATCGCACTTTTGACACTGACAAAGTTTTTGCGTCATCATGTTGCAAATGAACAACATTTCATCTCACTTTGATATCTGGAATGCAAACTTAACGTAATGAGTCAAAAAATTTTACATTTTTGAGATTCCACATTATCGGAATTAATTCGATTTATATGTGCAATAAACATATTCATTTCCTACCGCGCGAAGAATGGGTACCCAGCTAGTTACAAAATATGTTTCAGTTTTAAAGCTTGTAAGTAAAATATTAAGAGCTTATCTTTTCTAATTGCAAATCTTCTTATAATTTTTTTTTTTGTCAAGGAAACAAAATGAAAAAAAATTAGAGCAGTTTGATGATAACTGTTAAAGATATAAAATGTCAGTTTGCTTGTTAATAAATGCACTTTAAATCAAAATTCTACAGAATAACCTGTGGATATAAAAGAATATACAATACATATAATTTCTTTATGTAGCAGGGGATGTGAGAGCGTTTCATTGTGCAAATACAATTAATGCGGCATTATTGAGCATGACATAAATTTAATGAATGTTATATTTCTGTAAAACAATGCAATTTTTCAATTCATTTTTACGTGCATCGCTATGCTGGTTAATGCTACTTGGGCTTACTGCTAGGTATGGTTGCCGGCTAGAAGTAGGTGTGTTCCACCTCGCACAGTAACTGCAGTAAACCTCTGTCTCATCAACCAACCATTTCCTACTTATAACCAAAGCTAGTACTGAGACTTTTCAAGGGGTAGAAATATTCCTCGACTAATTTTATTAGTCTTTTAACGTTCGAGGTACGAGAGTGTACTTCTTACAAAAATAGACTCAAAAATAAAAATTACGAAAAAACATGAAAAACGTAAGGGTCAAATTGTTATGGCTTCTCTTTGATCTTTAAGTAAAGTGCCCTTAATGAGTAAACTACATTCGAAGATTTGAAATGTTAGTCAGAATTACTTACATTTAATGCTTATTCATAGTAGTCACTTCTCTGTCTTACAGTTTTGTCAAGAGTTATTTTTAATGCTTCTGTAGAAAGTATTAATTACTCGTAAAAGTTAAATACACCTTTCATTATTTTTGATTGGAATTATCGAACCCGACAAGATGAAGCATGGATAATGTGCCGACATGCATATCCTCTGACATTCGGATGTCACGCCCAACTGATCAGATGACAAAGGAATCAGTTTTGTTCTCAAGTCTCTTGGTCAATGAAGGATTCGAAAACGCTCTGTACGCGCAACACCGACTGTTCTTTTCTTTCATTCTAAATAACGAAAGTGTCTGTTTGACATTTTTTTTTGCCAAGAGCGGAACAAAGACTTAAAACTGTTAAACGCATCGTGTACGACACTGTATTAAAATTTGCTACATATAAATCATTAATAATCCTTTGAAGGTTAACATAACTAGAATAAAAGAAGGCGTGATAAGTAGAATAGATTGAGAATGGACGTACAGTACAGTCAACTCACACAAATTTCGTTCACTATATCAGAAGTTCACTAAAATCGATGTTTCCCTGTGTTGAACAATAAAACTCAATACAAAACAAGAAAATAATATTTTAAACAAATACTGAATATTTATCAAATAAAAGGAACATAGTTAATCTAATTTATGGTAATAAAAATATTTATCCGCTTTAGGTTCACTTTCAAACGTACCCTACTGGTTTTAGCGAATGCATTACAGCAATGAAAAAAAAAATTATGACTCCCTCCCGTCCCTCCCCCTTATTTAGCATAAGTATATTAGCCCAGCCACTAGCAATTCATATGCATTTTGGAGCAGGGGTGCTTGATATAATCTCTTTCTCTCTGCTCGAACACAAAAGAGACACTCTTCGTAGGAACCGAACAAAAATGGAAATGTGAGTTACGGCAATTATCGACGCTAGGGATCTAGACCGGGGTGGGATTGCCCTCCGTGGGGGACTTTCTAAGGGGTTCCTAACACATATTTACGCGAAGTTTCGGAGAAAACCACGGAAAACTCCGAACGATTAGGTCGGCGGACGAGACCTGGTTTCGAACCAAGCACCTTCCGTCTCCCCAGTTCAAAGCGCTAGCGCTATGTCACTGGTGGGGCAACACCAGTCTATAGGTGAATGAAATGCGTTCACTGTAGCCGTAAGTTCACTCTATCCGGAGTTGACTGTAGTACGAATCTTCTTTTGGAAAACAGGGTCTATTTCAGATGTCTTCAAACTTTTCTAACTCTCCGAGCTTTTGTAAGAATTCTCAGCTTTAGTTAAGCTCTTTATTGTAAAATGAAAAAAAAAAAAAAAAGAATATCTGGATTGACTCCATTTGACTTTCTGAAAACTTGATCTTTACCAAACGTTTAAATAAATACAATTTAACTCAATCGGATGTAATGTGTTAGTGCAAGTACGCACCTTTCTAAAGCAATTGGAAAAAGCATTATCATTGGAAAAGCAAATTGCCATTGTACAGTCTGTCAATTAAATAACCAAATGTCGGAACCCTTTATGAAAAACACAGTTGTTGGGACATTTTTTTTTGGACCCCAATGCTGAAAAAAGGGCAGCCGTTGCCATTGCTCGACATAACTACCAGCAAGATGGCGTACGATTGAAACGTTCACTACATACATTCAACAAATATGTAAGTGGCACGCGATGAACGTTTCGATCGTACGCCATCTTGCTGGTAGTTATGTCGAGCAATGGCAACGGCTGCCCTTTTTTCAGCATTGGGAAAGGGTTGTGCCTCAAAGGGTTAAAATGCATTTGTTATAATTTTATGTTGACCATTTTTTTTGTTGACGAGAAATGACGTGCTAAAAATAAGTAAAGGATTCTCGTGGAGCTATGTTACCCGCAACTAATTTTTGTTGTTGTTTTTTTAATAGAAATCAAATCTATTATTCTTTGTGCATTTTTTTTGACAGACTTTTTTCGATTCACTACATACATTCAACAAATATGTAAGTGATCAACAAATATGTAAATCGATCGTACGCCATCTTGCTGGTAGTTATGTCGAGCAATGGCAACAGCTGCCCTTTTTTCAGCATTGGGGTCCAAAAAAAAATGTCCCAACAACTGTGTTTTTCATAAAGGGTTCCGACATTTGGTTATTTAATTGACAGACTGTACGCATGCATATTACAGATGAGTTCTCTTTTTAAAGCTCGAGCCCAAGCGATATTATTTAAGCAAGAGCCCGAAATTTTAGCTAATAGATAAGTAAAAGTCAATGACTTCATGGATAGTATATCCTAAATTTTGCCGTTTGTGCAAATCAAAGACAAATATAATACCAGACTCTTAATGCACTTTCTCAAGTTTATCAAATAACGATAATTAGTTTATTCCTCTCATGAATCCCTTTTTAAGATCTGTTTACAAGGAGTATGTTCAATAAAGGAGAACTTTCTCACGATCCTGAGCCCGAACATAATCGTGAATTACAGAGCCCGGGCTCGGGCTGAGTCCGTCTCATCTCTCAAACGCACTTGCCACTATACCATAGCTGCAGTTTGGAGACAATGCTCCAAGTTTTCTTTCATTAAGTTTAATTACTTAGAGATTTCTATACTTATGAGATGTGCAAGTAATGCATCGCACAAGGTCACAAATGTAAGTAGAGGACGCATTAAGCCAATGCACAATAACGTTCGTGAAAAATCTCAAACCGGAAGGGGGGGAACCTGAAACACAAAAGAGAAATCAGGCTGAGCGATTGCATTAATGATATATACAGAGCGTTTCACAACTGTATGTCAGAAATGTAAAAGGCGCAGACTGAACAAAGACTTCAAAATCGCAAAGCAATCTGGAGGTCGGAAACAAAGTCTTCTTGTCCCTGTTAATAATCACTTTGGAAGAAGTGTTGAAGTGTTCGACTAATTTCGTAATCAAGTTTCATAAATAATGGGCTTTTGTCCTAGAATTACATCAATTACTTGAAGTAAAATATGCGAACTAACAATTTCAGTCTCAAGTGCTTTATGTGAAAAATTCATTAGTTTTGGATAAACTCCTGCCGAAATGCTCACTTCAACATTTCATACAGTTAATACAAACTTCTCAACACAAGCTTATTTGGGCAAATACTTGACGAATAGTTAACCTCATATTCTCTTCTGAATTATTAAATCTAATTAATAAACTTACACCTTTTATCGATGACCTAAATGTGCAAGTTTTAGAAAAAAAGTTTAATATCATCCTTTTTAACTTTTTGTATCTCAACAATTGCAATTTTAAAGATTTTTCACTGCAATGTGCAGAAAGAGATTATAAACATGCTGAAAGTTTTTATTTTCCAGTTTTGCAATTCCTGTCATTGATAAAAACATGTTTGTTGTAGAGTCAACAAAATGGTTATTTTTATGTATTACTTTTTTAAAAATATATCTGCAGTATACCAAAGTGTTATTGAAGTGTTGCTGATCTATACGCAAATATTATACGCAAACATGCATAGGCTCACCTACGGAGGGGGCTATGGTGGCTAAAGCCCTCTCTAAAGCTGGAGATTTAGATCTGCAAAGCTTTGACAATGCCAAAAATGAATTATTAGGTGTACCGGAAGGTATTGTCGTTTTTTCGTATGTCAATATTTTGCCTAGCCGAAACTACTTGCTTATAATACGAAATTTGCCAGGTACGGGAGTTTTATAACATAGGCGCTAGAAAACAGAGCATTTTCCAAAATTTGTAACCCATGGGGGATAGGGAGCCAAAACGTTCTTTTCAGATATCCTGTGTGATCTCAAAGAAAAGAGATATCCATAAAATTCTTGTCTTAAAATACAATGCTCACGAATACCTAAAAATAGATTTCAGAACATTTCGAATAGAATACTCCAAGGAGGGTAGACGTGAAAAAAGGGGAGGGTGGCCATTTGTCTCTGAGAGGAAAAAAAAATATTATCTATAGAATTCTCGCTTTGAAATTATGAGTCCTGTGCTTAGGCACAGCTTGTTTGTTAATTCAATAATTGATGAAAATTCATTTGTTTGAATTTTATGTAAAGCAACGACATTTTTTTTCCCGGTACACCTAATAAAATACTTTTCCTAAAAATTGTGTACTATTCCCTTGAATATTTCCACGGAATTTTTGCCTGTGAAAGTGACTTATTTTGTGTGAGAAATACAGCATTTGTGAGAGCTTCTGATCCAAGCGGATTGTTAAAAGCACGTTACTGCTAGATTGTGCTTGTGTATTGTGTACAGCTGATTGTTCTACGAAGTTCTAGAAGCAATAAAGTTCGTGTTCCATCCTGACAAGTGACGTTTTACTTGAACTTTTTTTACACCAACAGGACTTTAGAACGACGAACCCCAGGAGTAGCAGAGTAATTCCGCAACAATATCATCCTTTTTAACTTTTTGTATCTCAACAATTGCAATTTTTAAGATTATTCACTGCAATGTGCAGAAAGAGATTATAAACATGCTGAAAGTTTTTATTTTCCAGTTTTGCAATTCCTGTCAAAGTTAATGATAAAAACATGTTTGTTGTAGAGTCAATAAAATGGTTATTTTTATGTATTACTTTTTTAAAAATATATCTGCAGTATACCAAAGTGTTATTGAAGTGTTGCTGATCTATACGCAAATATTATACGCAAACATGCATAGGCTCACCTACGGAGGGGGCTATGGTGGCTAAAGCCCTCTCTAAAGCTGGAGATTTAGATCTGCAAAGCTTTGACAATGCCAAAAATGAATTATTAGGTGTACCGGAAGGTATTGTCGTTTTTTCGTATGTCAATATTTTGCCTAGCCGAAACTACTTGCTTATAATACGAAATTTGCCAGGTACGGGAGTTTTATAACATAGGCGCTAGAAAACAGAGCATTTTCCAAAATTTGTAACCCATGGGGGATAGGGAGCCAAAACGTTCTTTTCAGATATCCTGTGTGATCTCAAAGAAGAAAAGAGATATCCATAAAATTCTTGTCTTAAAATACAATGCTCACGAATACCTAAAAATAGATTTCAGAACATTTCGAATAGAATACTCCAAGGAGGGTAGACGTGAAAAAAGGGGGAGGGTGGCCATTTGTCTCTGAGAGGAAAAAAAAAATATTATCTATAGAATTCTCGCTTTGAAATTATGAGTCCTGTGCTTAGGCACAGCTTGTTTGTTAATTCAATAATTGATGAAAATTCATTTGTTTGAATTTTATGTAAAGCAACGACATTTTTTTTCCCGGTACACCTAATAAAATACTTTTCCTAAAAATTGTCTTAAAATTATTTCTATAAAAATATTTTAAAAAAGGGCGTTGGTTTTTAAATAAATACTTACAGTTAGTGTATGAAATATAGTAATTTTTTAGTGATAATGTCGTCGAAAAGATCAGATAATTATTTTTGACTCTATAACAAGTTACGTTGATGGTGGGCTTGTGCTCTAAGAGTAATTGGTACCAGTGGCGGCTCCTCCATTTGAGCACGTGAACCCCAAATTGCAAAACTAAAGAATAAACACATTAACAAATTAAATTTAAAATAAATATTAAGCACGCTTCTATATTTTTGCTAATTTTAAACGTGAGTTTTACTCTCTCCCCGCTCCCTCCACTATTATTAAATACGGTTATAGCTAGCGCACTGTAGTGTAGATTACTACAGCACAGTCTTTAATCAATGGCACGTGTGAACGGAAAATTTTCCCTCTGAACCGCTCTCTGGGATCAGAAGCCGAGACAGCTGGAAATAGGGATGGAAGCGAGACGACTTTTTGCGAGACGAGACAGAGATTTACAGCTTTTTTGCGAGACAAGACAAGCATTTTTAACATTATGATATAGGGATTTTTGCGAGACAAAGCTTTTTGGCTGTTTTGCGAGACGCGAGACGCCAATTTTTCGTCTCGCGTCCATCCCTAGCTGGAAAGAAGTACGGCACTGACGAAATCATTCCGTTCGCACAATTTCATTGTGCACACAGGGCCATTTTTTGCGGTATTTCTTCCGGATTTTGCCTTGGTTTGTTACGTTCGGTTAGTTAATTAATTTTTATTTCATTTTCTTAACATTTTCTTTATTTCTATCATTTTTCACTCCATTATTTTTTTACAAACTAGTATCAATAATTAAGATGGGAGTCAAAGACATGTTTTCGGAGCTAAAGCAATGGCATTTTTCAATATTATCCTTTGAAAAAAAATTGAAGTAAAATCAACCAAGACAGCACCTTTGCTAAAACTTATTTTGGTGACGAAATGTAAGACCCAAGATAATTTGCTTTCTTTCAGTTGCATTGTTTTCCTTTCACTGTTGGAAACGCAAATCTATTTTAATTTGTAGGGTGAGTCGTATCTGCATATTTAATTTCCGAAATTTGTTTTGTGAAACTCCTTTTACATAGCCCACGAGCCGCCCCTGATTGGTACAGAATATTTCGCTATAACTTAAAAGAACTCTTATAACGGTATATAATATAATATCTCTTATAACAAATAAAACTCTCTTATAACTGTAATTGAAGTCACTATAATCGAGTAAAGAATATTGTTTTTCTATAAAGTAGTTTTTTACGTCCAGTAAAGTATTGGTAGGTCCAGACTCCCCACTAAACTAAAATCCTAGGTGCACCACTGCAAACATGGATACTATCACCTTTAAAACTAGGTATCAGGCAATGCCTTGTAATAAAATGTCGAATTTTTGAATGAAAAGTCTACTTTCATGTGACTGTCGAATGGAACGAGAAAGTTGAGCAGGAACTAATAATAACTTTCATGAATGTGCAAGTAAACAAATTATAATGCGTTTTAGCAGCTTGAGCAAAAATACATGAGGTAAAAATAATCATTTTCTAGTTTATGTTTAGTGTCGAAGAAAATGCTATCGTAAAGTGCGTAGCATTGCCTGGGTTGAACTTTGAATAAATCTGTGAATAATGAAAAAAAGTCTTGAATAAGAATGGCTTCGTTTCATGCTCTATAAAACAAAAGAACAGAAAGGTATGCTCGCAGAAACCAGTATGAAGTACAACATTCGTACAAATTAACTTTTAAAAGGAAGTTCTGTTATTCATATTTGCTTATTTCATTTAGATAAAAGTTTCACTTGCAAATGTTAAGGAAGAATGGAATCAGATGTCATTTTTGGATGTTCAGAGGAGGAGGGCTGTGATATTCAGTGGTCGATCCAGATTTTTAAAAATATTTTTTTTATTTTTAGAGGGTCCCATTTTTGGGAAAACAGTTTATTTCTGTGAATTTCAGCATCAATTTTCGTGAATTTTTATACCAATTTTTTATAAAAGTCGCTTATTTTCGTTAAAATAATTTACTAAATAAATTAAAATGTAGAGTAAAATGCCAATGAATGATTGTTTTATTCAACTGTGTTTTTGCGAAGGGGCCGTTTTAATGGATTGCCTTTTTGTGAAGGGGCCGTTTTAATCGATTGTAATTTTGTGAAGGGGCCACAAAACGGAGCCAAATTTTGAAAAGAGGAATTGCTGAAAAAGCCGGCTATTGCTTCCGTTGCCTTATAAAGGGCCACATATCGAATCAGGGTCAGAGGAAAATAACTGTGTTATCAATGTGATAAATTTCACTGCATAATCATGTGCCCGAATTCCCTCATCTGAATCTAAATCAGAGACTCTAAAAGTTAATGAAGACTCTGAATGTGCCCAAATTTTGTTTGTATCGAACTAGTGGCGGATCCAAGTGGGGTTCTAAGGGACAATCCCCTTTCGCTGAGAGCATTTAAACCCGCTATTGAGCCCATGCTTAGTCAGTTCGATTATATAGGGTGTCCCAAAAAGGTGGTAACGGGCTTTAATTATTCGTCTATGAGAGATAAGTGGGCAATATGAATGGAGAAAATGGTCAAAATAAGCTGTTAAACAAGACTTCGTTAAATAAAAATTCCTCTCGTTCATTTTCAAAAAGTGACACTTTTTAAATTTCTATATGACCCCCGTACAAAAAAATTCCCAATTAGTAAAATATGCCCCTTATACTAAATATGTGATGAACAAAATTTCGGACTTTCACCATAAAATGTCTCTATGTCTTTAGCTGTTGAGATATCTTTAAATAAAGATGATTGGGGGTTATAATATATGAATTTGAATGTAAAGGTTTATTGCTAGAGTGGGGAAAAAAGACTTTCTTTCGTAACTTCTGTACGATCTTTGAAATGCGATCATCCGATGTTCCTTTCCTTCTTTTTTTTTCCATTTAAGAGTGGTTTAAATCACCATACATTAATCTTCATACTTCTGATAGTTTTTAGGATACAATTAAGTTTTGTACATCACCTCATGAGTGTATGGGGAACATTTTACTAATTGGGAATTTTTTTTGTGCAGGGGGTCGCGTACAAATTAAAAAAGTGTCACTTTTTAGAAATGAACGAGAAGAATTTTTCTTATCTCCGGACTTTATTTTGAACCTTTCTTTAAAATTTACAATGCCCAATTATCTCTAAAGAATTAAATCCCGTTACCATCTTTTAGGGAACACAATGTATAACCCCAGCGATTTCGCAAGTGCAATGATGGGTTCTAGCCAGGGGCAGCCCGACGGTACGTGGTGCCCCCCAGCAAACATAAAAAAGGCGCCCCCTTTTATGTTTCAGATAAAGTTTTTCTCAGTTTTCGAGTTTGAAATAGCGCCCCGATGCGATGCTTACCGTGTCGGGCCGACCCTGGCCCCAGCTGCTTTTCAAAGAACTATTATCGAAACCAACATCGGTCAGAGGAGAGAGTCTTCTTCGCTGCGTCTTTTTAATGATGAAAAAGAATAAATTAAATACCTATTCAATATTAAAAATGAACAAGTTTATTTATCTATTTTTTTTTTTAAGAGTAACCCTCCTTGATAACGTACTCCAACATACTTATTGCTCCTCCCTTGAAACTTGTCTGCATCCGCCGTAAAATTCTTGCTATAGAAACTTTAATTTTTTAGAGGAATCGAAAAACCTTCTGAAAAAGACCTCAGCTCCTCTAATTAACGCAACAGTTCCATGTTTTATGCTGCTGTGGATAAACAAAAAAAATGTATTGCTCTCCCTATTAAAAACAAATAAAGCAGACACCGGTTATAACGTACTCTCATGGGACCTAAAAAGTAGTAGTTATAGCCGAAGTACGTTATAAGCAATACCGCCGGCATCATTTAATATTACACACAAAAAAAAAGAAAGTGGGCTCATAATTTCACTGTAATATGCGTTTTAAAAAAGTCTGATTTTTTTAAATTTAAGTCAAATCAAAGACATAGAAAATTCTTTATTACAATTTTATTGCGATAAATAATTTGTAATTTTCTTTTGTTTTAAATGATCCGATGCTACTTTAAAAATACCGTTTTGGATATACATAAGACTTTTTAGAGTCTCTGCATCATCATTGCGGGATTCAAAAAATCGTGATCATGTTTTTGCACCACTGAATGCATCGGGTATGCTTGGTATAGGCTCCTCTGTTTCTTCTTCACTATCAACAGAATCATTACAGACAGGGCTTTACAGGAGGCATTTGCACTGACGAATGACAAAGAAAAAACATGATCTTGTTCTTAGCCCTACCTAGCACGGGAAAAAGATAAAGGACCGCTCCCTTCATTCATACACAATTCATCTCGCTAAAGAATCTGAAAACTGGCAACGAGTGTTCTTGAAAGAACCGAAATTTCCGAGAAAAAGGAAATAAAATGCTTAAGAAAAGCAAAATTTTATTTTTGGCTGTGCTATAAAAAGTGCGTTATAGCCGAAGTACGTACGTTTTAACCGAAGTTAAATAACATTATAAATATAGGACTTCAATCGGGACCTACCTTTTAGGTACGTTATAACCGATAGTGCGTTATATCCCAGGTCCGTTATAACCGGTGCGCACTGTAATAATCTTTTACTGGTTTGTTTTAGTCATGATTTTAAAGCAAAGTTAAATGCTCCAAATATACAGGGTGCACCCAAAATGTATAAAAAATTAAGTCAGGTTACCACCGGCTTTAATTTTTTATACATTAGAAGTGAGCAGTGTAAATTGAAATAAAAAAGTCTAAAATGAGGTGGAAAAAGGATTACTTTATATAAGATAAAATGCATCCCGTTACTTTTCAAAGAGAGAAAAAACTAAATTTGTATACGATTTCGTACATTTGTCCTGTAAGTCTCAGTTAGTAAAATGTGTCTCACATACTAAAGAGGTGATGTATTAAATGTGAGAATTATATCATGAAAAATGGTCAGAAATATAAAGATAAATATATACTGACTTAAACCCCTTTCCAATAACTCTCGAAGGGGAAAAAATGCGTCGATGATCGTGTTTCAGGGGTCTTACAAGAAATTACGAAAGAAAATACTTTTTTTGCACCTTAGTAATAAATGTTTACATTGAAAATACTGTATAATCCTTGACAGGGGCGTAGCCAGAAATTTTTCATGAAGGGGGGGGGGGTGTTACGACTACTGCAACTCATATAGATGTAAACGTGTGTGCGGTAATGTAGTGAAGAATATACATTTTGTATAGCAAAAAATTCCTCATGGGGGGCGGTTATGTCCCCCCTAAACCCTCTTGGCAACGCCTCTGATCCTTGACCACATTTATTGAAAGATATTTCTGAGACATTTTATGATGATAATTGTTGATAAAGTTGAAATTTTGTACACCTTCTAATTAGTGTATAGGGAACATTTTTCAAACTGTCATTTTTTTTTTCTTTTTTGTAAGGGGGTACCATAAAAATTAAAAGAGTGTCACTTTCCGAAAATTAACGAAGGAAATTTTCCTAATGTGGTCTTTTTTCCTTACCTTATTCTGAACAATTTTTCAATTTACACTGCCCACATATTTCTAATAGACAAAGAATTAAACCGTGCTGCCATCTTTTTGGCACACCCCGTATATTATGCTAATAAAATTATTATTAATAATAATACCTTAATTAAAATTTTATGTAAAATAAATATTACACATGTTATGATTAACAAAACATAAATGTTTTATCATTTATTTTCGGGTTGATAAAAATAGTAAAAATGAAAGTATTACTCTAGGCTTTTTTCTTTTATTTCTTTAAAATGTCTTACGTGAAAACAAAGTCTACTACTATTAAATTAGTACACAATAAAATCTTTGTCGTATATATTAAGCCTTGGGAAAGTAAAAGAAGCGTCATAAACGTGGCTGTTCTTTTGTCCGGAAGCAGCCATGCACAGCGCCACAAACAAGCTTTCAAAAACAATTTCAATTTGATTAATATTGTGGCGTTAATGATAATTTTAAGTATTTTATCGCTCGACATTTTATGCAAATTTTTTTTTCTTACGAAAACGAATGCTGCAGTTTTAATTATAAGTTATCGTTTTTGAGCAGTAAAACATATTTTTACTCAAAAAAAAAAAAAAAAAAAGAAAAAAATGTCGCTTTTGAAAAAATACAGGAGGTTGTCATCTAAGACTGTTACAGTAAACAAAAAAGGTTTAATCACTATAATGACGATTACAAATAATAATAACAGCAATAAACTATTCGATACAGATTCACTTACTCGATTTGGAATTTGTTATACTGCGGAACCTATATTTGTGCTCTGGTACAAATATCTTAATTGCTGGGTTGTATAGTCAGGAATATGAGAATTAAATTTCGATCCAAAATAACAATGAAATTTCGTTTGCTGCTTTCAGCTAGTTTTCTACTGTTCTGAATAAGCTTGTGCATCATTGACATATGAACTGAATCTAGTTTTACAAAACGAAAATCCAAGTTTATTTAGAAGCAACAAGAAAAAACGTCGCACTCCTGCTTATGCATACTGTTAAAATGAATATCGATAAATCTTATATTTAGACATATAATGGACATGTTAATGATATAACGAATAGTGATTTAGCCGAAAACCGAATATTCGGCACATAGATTAGGCCAAATACCGAATATTCGACAGTCGAATATTATATATTTTTTTATTGTAAATAAAATATCACTTTTCAATTTTGTAATTAAATACTAATTAATATTCATTTATATTATTTGTAGGTACTTAAAAGCACACAGAAGTATATTATCTGTAAAACTGAAAAATCTTGGTCACGAAAAAATATGTTTTACAAAGTTAAACGCTAATAACAGCATAATTATATTTTGAGAAATTCATAATTTAATAAATATGCAATGGTAAATATGATTAATCTGATAACTACACATAATCACATCATGTTTGGGGCTTTACAGCCTCTGGGCAAAACATATTTAGCAGCTTTTCAAAATTACGTTTCTAATTGAGGATCTGAAAAAATTCCTCCTACCCCCACTCAATAAAGAAATTAGAAAACAAAGTCACGTAGTGTCACCAAGTAAAAAAGTTTGCATTTCTGTAATATTATTAAATACAGTAGATTATGTTTTATTCAGCTTAAAATTCAATGACTTATAATATTTTATTATATGAGATTAACATATTGAAGTATAACTACGCAATATTATTTGTAAATGCATTTAAAAAAATATATTTTTCTTTTTGTTCTGAAATTATTCAGCTGAATATGTAGCAATATTCGGCCACAACTATTCGGTATTCGGTCGAATACCTGTTCAGTATTCGGCTTACCGAATATTCGACAAAACAACCGAATAGTGGCCGAATATTCGTTACATCCCTACATGCTATGCATGTCTACTGAATCCTGTAGAGTAAGCTTCCTAACCCTCTAACACCAGGAGGTACTTACGTATTATTCCGGCGGTTCGCCAAGACGAGCAATTTTTTTTGCCAAGAGAAATGCCGGGCATAGCGCACTACTTGACCTTTACGTATAACCGTGCGTTGAGGTTTAACCTCTTTTATCAGTTGTTAGTAGGATGGAATTTTACATTTAAAACTTACTGATACTGAGTTTTTATGTTTTTGCGTGTCAAGGACAATTATCTACTGTTTTAATATCTATTTCTTACAATATAATAAATCTTGAGGTCAATAAAATTTACTAAACTAAATTATTATTAAGTTAATGATGCTGGTCTTTTTTTTTATGTTTTTATGTGCAAAGGCAACTATTTTCTGTTTTAATATCTGATTATTACTGCATGATAAATCTTGAGGTCAATAAATTTTATTAAACTAAACAATTATTAAACTTTAAGTTACTGATACTGGTCTTTTTTATGTTTTTGTATGCAAGGGTAACTATTTTCTATTTTAATATCTGCTGATTGCTACATAATAAATCTTGAGATCAATACATTTTATACCTTACAATTTATTATGTAGTAATCAGTTCATCAGTAGTAATCTACCTTTATTATCTAATCATGTAGTAATTAGTAGCTTTCAAACCCAGATTCTTGGATGTTACATTCAGAAACAGCCAAGAAGCTGAGTTTGAAATCTTTATGTGAGTCTAAGCATTCTTCGTATTACTAAGACAGCCGAAGTTAAGTGCTATTTTCCGATGCACGCATTCTTTGTTTAAAATCTAAAAATAAAGTACTTAAAGTTATTTGTTCATCATGCAAGAAAGCATGTAAGAAATGAAAATAAACAATTTCCGTCATTTGTAACTTTAAGGCGTATTTTAAATTCAGTTGTTGCTTGCTGATAGACAAGTGACAAAAAGGGAAAAATTCTTTTTGGAGTGTTTGCGTTTAAAATGTGAACTTGAACAGTAATTAATATCTCTGTGCATGTATGAGGATATCTCTGTGGATGCTGATGTAATGTAAAAAGTCTGGGTTTTATTCAAACATCAGTTTGCGATCATCAGTAAAATAAATAAATAAATAAACGAATAAAAATTAGAAAAGCTTATCTAGTTTGTCCATAAAAAGACATCTACAATGTTTCTACAGTGTTTTGTGAATGGTTATTTTTTACAGCCAAATTACGTTAGCCAGTCTTTTCGTTTCCATAACTGATAACTAACAAATAAAATATTTTTTACATTAATATTAAGTTTCGATAAAATATATTTACGTCTATTTTCAGAGATTTTACTTAAAAATTAAAAAAATATCTTGTTTGTAATATTTTTGTACATCGGAAAATGTTTTTTGTTACAATTCTATATATAAAATATAAAAAAGCTTCATCTCTATAAGACAAAGCAAGATTTCCCGAAACATTTTACTTTATTATTTTTTTTCTGAAAGGTTGGATATCATACCTAAATTAAAAGTGTGGAATATTTTTATTTCGTACATACGTTAAATAGCAAAATACTTAAATGGAAAAATATCTTAAAAACAAGCCCTATTTCTAAAGGAATTTTTATGAATTAATAGTTTGATTAATATCTATCAGTTCACGAAAAATTAATATCATTGTATATATACATACATACATACATATAAAAAACTGTATGTCCTAATCAGAATATTGGTTGGTGAGGATGGGGTTGGTTGTTGGTTCTTTCTATATTTAAAAAAAAAAATTCTATAATTAAGAATAGTTGATTACTGGTACTTTTTTCCTTTTTTATGTGAGTCTGTAACCAATGAAGCCATACAGAGTACTGTTCTACCTAAATATTTTACAATAATATTAGCATAAATATCAATTAATAAATGTGTATAATTATTATCCATATCATTACTGTTAAAATTATCTCTACAGTTTTTCTCCTTTTCCACAACTTCAACTAAGTACTTCTTAGCTACTGCAGCTAGTACTACGTTAAACATAGGCTAGCTATACTAGTGTTATATTTATTTTATTATTTATTCATTTAATTATTACCATTTTTATTCATTTAATTATTACTTTTTATTTATTCCTTTCCTTTCCATACTTCCAAAGTATTATTAATATATCATTTTTTTTCACACTCCATGGCATTACTTGTCTATTGATGGCATTAAGTCTTCTCTGATGGCAACATGCACTAATACTGCCTCCATTACTGAGCTTCGATCTTCTTGTCGGTCCACTTCCTCGTTGTTTATTTCTAATAGCTAATGTCGCGCCCCCAAGTTACAAAAGGACCCTAATTTTGGTCAGGTAACTTGCAGAAACCTAGCTATTATTGTTTTTTTCGATTCAATTGAAATGTGTGTGCGGTGGCGCCTGATGATAGAGCACACCATCTCAATTATCCATTCCATTTTCCGTCCATTTGTGGATACATGTGATTAGGCTTAAAAAGCCCACCAGTTCTAATTTGACGCTTTATATCCAATTTATCCACTCTTTCATTGCCTTAAAAGGCTATATTTAAACCTTATCCGGTTTAAGCTCGTTCATTGGCACCATGTGCTATCTACTTTTTTATTTTTATATTTTTTTCACTTTATCAATGGATTATCTTGGGATTTCACTTTACGTAAGTAAGCTATTATATTATATATATATATATATATATAAAATAATTCCAAAATACTTTTTAACCAATCTTTTGGACAATAAATGAATCTGAAAGGGCGGGGAAAGATTTAAAAAAAAATCACTCTGAAATTAAATAATTGGGCTATCTTTTGTCACGCACAACAGAATCACGGTTTTTGCTGCTTTATTATAAAAACTAAACTTGGGATTTCAGAAAGAGCAAAGATATTAAAAGTTTCTAATTTTAGCGAATTAATTTGACTGTTTGAAAGTACTATAACACTAATGCTTATATTTTTTACTTGAGATAAAATCCCCCTTTTTTACCCCTTGTAAAACAAAGTTTGAAAAGGCGCCACATAAAGAGCTACATTTTACTTTAAGAAAACAATAACTACTTAAAAATTTGAAGAATCAGTTCTGGTAAGTATGCTACTGAAAATAATAATTTGAGTTCAGAACAACGGGTACTTTTGCAATCATGTAATTTGAAATGTTATGGGTTTTGGAGCCTATACCCTTGCCACCTCAGAACTTTGTATTCCAATAGCAAAACATAGTTCTCATTATATCATGCATAAAAAGCTATCCATTAACATCAATAAAAGGAGTAATAGGAATACAACAAAATATTTTCAATATAATGGTGATATTTAACCAATTATGACCACCCTTTTAACCCTTTAACGCGCAGTGTTCCCGCTCTGGGAACACCCAACTCTGACGTTTTGACTGTTGCCAGTCACTAAGAATAGATTGGATTTCTATAAAAATAGTGACGGGTGACATAGCTCCACGAGAATCCTTTACTTTTTAGCACGTCATTACCCGTCAAAAAAGGGTCACGATTATTTTTAACAGCACTGACATCTGCTGAAAAATGGAAGAATTCGAGAACAGCTGGATAGATTGCCCAATGCTGAAAAAAAAGGGCAGCCGTTGCCATCGTTCAACTTAACTACCAGCAAGATGGCGGAGGATCGAAACGTTCATTGCGTGCCGCAGATCTAGAGACCTTTTTGACGCAGCTGGCTGTGCCGCACAGCCAGCTGCATCAAAAAAGGGTCTTTAGATCTATCGTCCACCATCTTGCTGGTAGTTAAGTCGAGCGATGGCAACGGCAGCCCTTTTTTCAGCATTGGGAAAGGGTTGCGCCTCAAAGGGTTAATAAGAATTCCATATTGTGCTAAATTACGACCAAATATTCAGTCAAAACATAATCAATATTGGTTTTATTCATTTTTAATGCTGGATCATTGTAGTAACCCAGTGGTTAGCTTATCTGATGGCCGGAGTGTTGGGAATTTGATGTCCGACCACAAAAAACCACCCTCGTTTACATGTGGTATAGATATGTACAGTGAATTCAGGTTTCTAAAGGCAGTCTTCAGCAGTGTCCGAAGAGTACCAACATTATAAGAAGAGGTAGAAATTTCTGAAAGATATAAATTGTGAAAAATACTTCCTCGAAGAGAGTCATTACATTGGTGTCCAAAATTAAGGTTACAACCACAATAAATAAGATTTTTTTCGCCAAAAAATGGGTTTAATGCATGGGAATTCGGTGGGTTTATTACTACCCCATGTTGCAAAGCAGAAAATGGCAACAAAAATATTTGCACAGGAGATTAATGTAGACTGATATGCAAATGAGAGAAACATTGGTCAAAGCAGAATATGTCATTACTCTTTTTGTTGCTTCGTCTAATAAGAGGCGTGAGGTGTTGCCACTTCGTACATTTACACAAAAGTTGCATCGAGCGCTCGTACTGTTAATGAGGCTATTGATCAGCGATTGTGGCAGTCATCCCCATTCTTCCAAAAGAGCCAATTATACTGCCTTATTCACCAAACACTTGAAACGCGTATTAAACCATACACGGGTGTTAAAATCATCGGCAAGATATCTCACCCACGACTTTAACTCGCGACTTTGAATTAATTCGCGTGTCAAGTGCTTGGTGAATGAGGCCCTTAATGGCTGAAGGGTCCTTGGACGGATTTGCTGACATGTAATGGCTTTTCCTAGAGCATTCCACTAACGCTCTATGAGATTGACGTCTGAAGACCTCACTGACCACTAGGGTGGTCACAAAAAATCAAATTTCGAATTTTTTGGGCGGCACCCCCCCCAAAAAAAGTTGCCAATAGGCTAAAAAATGAGATTGGTAAAGTTTCAGCTCATTTGCATAATATTAACCCGTGCCGCATTGAGGTTAAAGTTTAGAAAAATCGCGGATTTTCGCAAAAAAGGCAGTCTTTCCATCATAAAAGGGATAAAATTGAGTCTAGAAACATGATGTTGTTCTCGTTTCAGAAGAAAACTTCCCGTCTTGATGAATCACGCATCACTTTTATGTAAAATCTTACAGATTTAACGCTCCAAGCGGTTGTGATGTCAAATCCCGTCCACTTTATTCCAGTTTTCACTGCAATGCATCTATAATAATAATCATTTGTAACACTGAGATATCATAAAATATGTTTGATATTAAAGCTTGTATGAAATTTAAAAGCCTTTATTTTAAATAATTGCAAATATTCCTGTAATTTTTTTTAAAAATATTATTTTAAAAATTTCATGAAATTTTACCGTGAAAACAACTTTAGATTATTTGCCCTTTCCAAAACGCTCAGAGGGTAACATTTGGATCATATCTGGTCCTAAAAAAAAGCATATATCTATGCTTTTTCCAAGACTCGATAGGATCCTAATCCTAAAAGTTGGCTTTTTTATGAAAGTTCAAAAAATTATTTTTCGCCTTTCCTGTGTACAAAATATACTCTCTTTTTTGTGTACAAAATAAAGGTTGTACTTTTAAAAATCTGAAATTTTAAAAAAAATGAAATTTAAGTAAAAGAATTAACAGAAAATAAGGTAAAAGAAGGCATAAAATTGAGAACGACTAACGTTTAGATATATTTGAATATTAAAGTTAAGTATCTAAGGAAGCACATTATAAAGAAAATAAATTATTATTGTCTACAATTTTCTGTTAAAGTGGCAAGGCTTAGATAATGTTTCTTTCGAAGAGTCTGGAAAAGTTTTTCTACATTCAGATACTACCTATAGTAAAAACTGCTTTTGTTCTTCATCTGAGTCATTAAAAACCTTAAAAGCTTTTAGTTTTTTTTCTTTCAAATAATACTGATTTTCACACCATACATCGGGATCAGTATTATAATTGTATATTAAAATTAAATCTCTTAAAAAAGTACTGTTCGAGATGGAATAAAAAAATTAACTTCTTTGTTCAACAAAATGATCCACTTCGTTGAAATATTGTTGCTCTTACATCTTCTTCATCATCAATTTTTTTTTCAAATGCAATTAATTTTACAGACATGCTTATTTTGACTTTTTTTGTCCAAGTGTCATCAAAAAAATGAAATGCAACTTTCTCCAAGTTAAGATACCAAAGATGGCTTATCATTTTATAGATCTTTGTTTGCAGCCTCTTTATCAAATTTTTAGCATTGTAATAATTTTAAGTCTTGATTGGGGCTTAAATCAGAGTGGGAGTGTTGAACCATGCCTTTACATAAATATTTATCATAAATAAACAATTGTCTGTAATACCTCCTTTTTCTAAATCTGTTAATGAGACCTGATGCCTGAAAAGAAGTATTTTGAGACAATAAATTGCCGTAGACATCCACCTGGCATCATGAACAGCACCAGGTACTCTGAAAGAAATGTCTATTTGAGGAAGCTCCTACAAAAATTAAACAATGTTGGGTTAATTCTTTATAGTTATCCCTAAGCTGTTGATTTCTTAAATGTTCTGCAAGAAAATTTGAAATTTCTTCCAAATTTTGCCTTCTTTATGTAATAGTTTTATCTTCAATAGCAGTTTTGTACTTTGTCTTGTCCAAATTAGACCACCCAATCTGAAAATTAAAAAAAAAAAAAAAAAAAAAAAAAAAAAAAACTGGATGAAGAGCAGTAGCTTCACCCACTTTGCAATCAAAACAGATTTTGGATGATTTCTAAAATATGATGGCGACAAAGTAAATATAGAAGATTTCGATCCAGTAATTGCTGCAGTAAAAAATGCACATTCCCCTAAGGCAACAAGTCGTATCAAAGCACATTGCCTGAATTTTACCAACTGCCTCCCATTCTTCAACTGCTGTAAATACAGCTTTTGCCTAAGAGCTATTCTCATATTATTTTCAAGCTGAGGAACTCCTATTAACTGTTCTTCATTGCCACAGCTAATTAAAATAACTATTCTCTCTACATTTTCTTTATTCAAAATATGAGGAAGCATTTTTCCATCTCAGAACAGCACCCTCTAAATCAGAATTTTAAAATCATATTTGATGAGATCAATTCTTTGTTTTCGAAATTCTTGTTTTCCGAGTCTTATTGCACGTCAAGGGTCCTGCACCGGAAAGATATTATGTGTTAGTGCTGAACCACTTTTACGTTACACCAGTATGTAAATCATAACGGTAATATGGGACCTAGGGGTGGCATAGCCCTTCCTTGCCCATACGTATGGGCTCCCATGTCCATTCCAAAAGTAAATAATAACAGACAACAAAAATAGCATTGTAATAAAGAAAATTTGAGAGGTTTGTCTTAGATGTGCTTCAACAGATATGCAAATCAAGATCTTTCTTCTGAAGCAGAGAAATGCATATCAAATAAATAAAAATATTTCACGAATTGTAGTTTAAATTATAAACATTCTTGATTTATTTTTTGTTTTTTGATGCAAATAATACAAAAGACGGTCAAAATTACTTAAAAATCTTAATTTGTCTTTTTTTCTCTAATTTTATAAAAATGCAGATTTTGGTGGTACGATTCACAAGCTGACCTAAAAAACACTCAATGTCATTAAATATTCGTTTTGTTCAGAGTAAAAGTTCAAAGCAACAACATTTTTTATGAAATAAAACAAGAACCAGGTCTGTAGAGCAAATAGTTTATACTAAATGAAGGAAAAACTAGACATTTTTGGCAAAAATCGTAATTTTTAAAGAATGCAACCTCGATGCGGCACGGGTTAATATTATGCAATTGAGCTAAAACTTTGCCAATCTCATTTTCTAGTCAATTGGCAACTTTTAGGGGGGTGCCCCAAAAAATAACATTAAAAATTTTTTCCCCCATATAACCCTACTGTGAGAGGGTATAACACTGTGAATACCCTCTTCTTCTAGATCAGCGGTTCCCAACATTTTAATATCCCCCCTCCCCACCCGAACAAAGGCTAACTAACGATGGCGCCCCCCTCCCTCGCATTTTTAAGGACACATTCAGTTTTTCATTCTTCAAAAATGAACATGTAGTCTCTTTTTCTACGAAATAATTTTATCAACAAACATTTTAAGTGAAAATAAGATATGTTTTGGAGTAAAAATAAGAACAAGTAATATGATTAAAAAAAAATAATGCATCATCACTTGTCTTTTGCTGTTTTTCTCGCCCCCCCCCTGCAAACGCTCCAAGTCCTCTAAGGGGCCGCGCCCTACCGGTCGGGAAACGCTGTTCTAGATAATCGACGTATTTGTAACTATACTTTTAGACACTAGTCTAGTTCTAAATGATACTTTTGGCTACACAAGCTACCCTTCTTTTAGCATGAAAAAATAAAGTGAAGGGAAAGAAACTGGTCGTAAGATAATTTTTTATCAATAATTTTACCAAAGATTATTTTGGTTTTCATAAAATGTATCACCCAGGTAGAAATCTGACACTTCCAATTTCTTCTGGAGATGGATATTTTAGACTAAGACTAATCAATTATTTCTAAGATGAAGGTCAGAAATTCTTCTTCGAGCTTCAAACATTTTCCTGTGGACTTTTATTTACTGCGCGTTTACGGGATTCGATGATGCAGATGAGTTAACGAGTTAATTAGTAAAATAACTTTGACTCATCGAAAAACAAAACCGTGGTTATGTCACTAGGATTACATCTCGATTTCAAGAGCAAATCCACGCGAACGTCATGAAAGCCAAGATGCTTCACATTCTCGTGCACCTCGAGACTATTATACGCCTGAATACTCAGCCACAAAATGAAAAAAAAAAAACCATGTTTCACTTTCAGGAATGAGAGACTATTTTACAAAATGACGGAATCCCCCCCCCCCCTCCTCTCCAAGTATGTCACGGAATTCTATAATTCGAGCCCTCCCGAACACCGGGCGCTTTCGCACCCGAACAACTTAAGAAATTGGACCATCATTAAGATTAACAGTTTCCGGGTCGACGCCTGTGTAGGCAATACCTTTGGACGGACACTGTCTTGAGCTGACGGGTGTTGTCTGTTCCACGGTCCAGTGACTCGAGCAATTTCTCTCTCTTTTTTTTTTTATTTGTTTGCTTGTTGTCTTTCTAGCCCGATGCCGAGGTATATAAAGTGAAAGTGAGAGTCATTTTCCAGCAGAAACTGATCCCCGCATCACATCCTCTACAACCTCTCCCTGGACTAAAACTTTCCGACAATGAATCGCACGGTAAGTTTTGGACTTCTGTCGAAAGCGTGTAAGCTTTCGTGTAAGGTCATATTTTGAACGTTGTGTTTTCGACCATGGATTATTTTGCCGACGGGTAGCTTAACTCTCTCATTCCTAACATAAGAAATTTTCTTAGAAAAAACAAAATTCTTTTTGGTTGAAATAGTATTATTTTAGGTCAAATAATATACATATGACCTTTTACAGGCCAATGTTCCAAATGGGAACATCAAATTAAAAATATATTGAAAAATTAAATTTTATCAATAATGAAAAAATTAGCGGATATTGTTAAAAGATGACTTGATTTTTTTGAAATAGAAGTTGCATTTCCATCATGAGGGAAAAACTGGAAAAAAGTCATTCAAATAGCACTTTCCATAAATTTTTACAGAGCTATTTTGATACACCCCCCCCTCCTTCTTCAAACTTAGTTCATTTCTTAATTTAAATTTTAAAATAAATCTTTCATCGATTCTTGATATTTCATTTATACTGCCACAATATTATATTATAAACTGCCCATCACTCTATTCCATTTTTGAAACGAATTTACAAGTATAGTCAGAAATGACCAATGTTCCTCATTGGGAACACAGTGAAAATTGTATACAATCTTTTCCTCTCCCTAATTAAATGACTAATATCCTTGAACTAATGTATAAGAAAACACGTGCGAAAAACTAATTTAAAATGTACCTGAATCTGAATTAAGGTTGAAAATTGAGAAAAAAAATAATTTTTAAAGCTACAAAAAAATAAGGTTTTTTCAATGGTAGCATTATTATTTTAAAACTCTTCTAAAACATCGTAAATTAAACTTATGAAAAATTATTATTATTTTGTATCTAGTAAAAAAGCATACTTTTTTACATAAAAATGGCAACTATTAATTTTTCTTCATATTAAATATTATTAAAATAGTAGAAAAAACTTGATAGTAGTCAAACTACAAGTAGAACGAAAGAGTGACAACGTGTTGCTTCTAAAAGACTGTAATATTTTTCATCCATTAATGCTGGCAACTATGGATTCAAAATATTATTATTATTAATTAAAGCTACAATTAATAGTTTTATGACTTCAAAATTATATTTCGGAACATTTATTCCTGCAGAAAACAGCGCTTGAAGATGGAAGCGCATTTGCTACCATGGGCATTAGAGGGTTAGATCGAAAATGTTATCGATGATCGAAAAGCACTTCTCTGAAAATTTCGATGGATATGTTAAGCGGCACAAGTGTTTAATATTATAAATCTGCACTTTAGACTAGTTTAATTTTTTTTATATTAATAACATTTCTATTTTTTCTCAAAAATTGTCTCCTATATTTTATTTTGGTAATTTAAGTACTTTATTTCCACATCTAATACTGGACTAATTTATAACTGTGACATGCATATACAGTTAACTGTTTTTAACAAAAACGAATTTCAATAGCTGATTAATATTTTATAAGTTCCAACACATAGACAGTATACTAAACGATTAAAATAATTTAGAATTTTGGTGGAGCTAATAAACGAATCAATTTAAAAATGTGGTTTTTAAAATGTATTTTTTTTTTTAATATTCACCGTGCCCTGCTTTTTACTGTTAAGTTGGAATAAGAATAAGAAGAAGGTTAACTGAAATGTAAACTTGTTGAGTACCGATACTTTATGTGTAGTGTTAGAAAGAAGAATAGAAGATTTCAAATTTTTTGAAAAGAAGTGAAAAAAACAACAACTTTGGCACGCGTACCTTGTAGTTGCCATACCTGACTTTGCGCGCACATGAGCTAATAATACAAATGGGTTAAAAATATTAAAATAAAGCAATTATAAAATATATAATCTTTGTTCGAAACAAGTATAAATATACAGGGTATTTTTTAATTTGGTTATAAATTTCTTAAAATGTTTTTATAATGCAATAAACAATTTTCGCTTATACAAAATACACTCTGATAGGTAGGTCTTTTTTTAACATAAAATAAAAATATTCTTATAATTACTTAGAAAATGTTATCTATGAATTAATTTCAAAATAGGCTTTGATTATTTTCTTTTAAATTTAGCTTCTTTTTCAAGTACTTTTTAGTGACATAACTTTGCTAAAATCTCCCAGGATGTCTCTTATCTTCCTAAAAAAGATTTCTTTATGCGTTAATTTCTTTCATGCTCATTATAATTATAATTATTATATTGTTATTGTTGTTGTTGTTGTTGATTTGGAATTTAAACATTTTAAAGGATTGTTATTAGGTGCATAAATTTTCATTTTTTAAGGATTTAACTTCGTTACATAGACAACATTCAAGAATTTCTATGGCTAACACTTTCAATTTAGACATTTTACTACATAAAATTTTCCTAATATTCAAGAAATTGCATTCAGATTAGCTAGTACAGAAAGGTTTGCTCTGAAAACATATTCACAAAAACTACACGACTGCAAAAATATTGCATTTGACACACTGCATTTGAAGAATAAGAAATTTATTCGTGAATAAACAGCAGAATTTAAATTATAATTGCCTAAAAAAGGGATACTGTCAATTAAAAGTCAAGCCAAATTAAACTCAAAAGTGTGTTCTAAGAATGACTTAGGAAAAATAATTTAGAATCTTAAAATATAATAAATGCTTAGAGAAAATTTCATTTTTGACATTTATATTGGATATAGTTTTTTAAATATTAACTAATGTTTTTGCTTTTTTGAAAGCTTATTTAATATTTTGTAATTTCAGATGCCTGACGAATTCATTAAACGGGAAATTTAAATTTTTAGTTGAGATTTTTGGATTCAGATAAAGAATTGACATAATTTGAAGGGCATAACTCACACACAGTCTCAGATATAATAATTTTTGAAAAATGATGAATTTTGCGCCAACACCAGCCTTTTAAAAAAACAAATAAATACCATACAATATAACAACAATAACAGTAATAATTAAAGAGATAAATAAAAATAAAACAGTATTATAAATAAAAATAAAAAAAACACACACAAAGAAACGCTTTTAAGAAGAGATTGATTTATTTAAAATTCCACATATACCATTTGTGTATTTTATACTTCTTACATCGTCTAGCTTTTTTCCCCTTTTTTTCCTTTTTCAGATGAATAACATAATAAGCAAATAAGTACATTTATGAAAATATTCTCTGTTGAGAAATCTTTAATTTTCCCTGAATCATCAGAATGAATTTTGCTAGAAATAAGCTGTAGTAAAGTAAAACAGAAACCATTAACAGAATTATTACTAGTTTCAAAACAATTTCCGACTACAAATAAATATTTACGAAATTAACACACTTTGTTGTAATGTAAAAGCTTCTTTTGCAAATGCTGTTTAGCTTTTGAAAAATCATTTACGTAATTTAGAACTTTAATGTATTTTATCACACATTACCCATGTGATTGAGTATCAGCGATGTCTGATTATGCCTTCTACATTTTTAGATGAATACAACCTAGATTTCTGTAAATCAAAGGAAATAACTGGTATTAACATTAAAATACTTTATACATCATTATGGAAATGGAAATCTTAAAATACTTTATTAGTGAAAAATATTTACAATATTTATATTTAAATTTAAGTAAATTAGCTAGTAACTGTCAATAAATATTTTAAGTTTTTCAAATTTGTTTTAAAAAAAATCTGCAGCTTATTTACATGACTTCTTAAGTATTCTTCATAATTATTATTATATTGAAAGGTAATTTCTTCCTATTGATGAAATGGTGCATATTTTTAAAGCAAAAAATATTACATAAAAGTATAATACTTTAAGAATTAACTTTGCTTATAAGAAGAGAAATAATGTAAAGTATAATTACCGTTTTAATGAATTTTAGCTGACACAAAAAACGTATTTTTGTTACTGTTTTATAATTTCGATAGATATTTTATGAGTATTTAATTTTTTTTATGAAACTTAAAATGAAATTTCAAAACAGTAAAAAAACATGTCGGCAAACTAACAAAAGTAATAACAGCTTTTATTTCAAAAACATGCCTTGAACCAACTTTTTGAATGAAATAAATTAAAAATTGTGTAAAAACGCACATAAAATGATAAGCATCATTTTATGTGCGTATAACAAAGTAAAAGTTTTATCATGGAGTGGTTTCCCGGAATTGTTAAAGCGAATCAGTGAGTCAGAGATCAGCGCACTTATGCAGTAGGATGAAATAAATGAAAATATGCTATAAGTATAATATATCATAAGTATCATTTTATGTGTGTTTTTTATACAAAGTTTTTATTTATTTTATCTTTTAACACCAGTATTTTGAGTGTTTTTATCTGAACTTTTTGAATGGCTGGTTTCTTTATAGCTAAAATATTAATTAAGTATGTGTGGAAAGTTAAAGCTTTTGTTATTCCTTTCGAAACGTACTAACTGTAGATAGCTAAGACGATTATGGTATAACTCAATTCGATTTTTATTTTAACTTTTAAAAAGAAAAAAAATCTTAATACTATTTTAACTATAGTCCGTTTAATGCATTTTATAAAAATCTAAATGAACAATGCATCTAGTTTTTAATTTTGTAATCATAATGTGATATTTCTTATAAAATAATAATCTATCGATAAATCTGTGGGCTATTGCTGGGTTATTGACAGTTAAATAAAAAATTGGTCAGATAAAAAAAAAAAAAAATCAGCTGTATGAAGTAAATTAATAACACCCTATTCACGCTAATATGTCATTTTAAACTTGCAATTCAATAAAAATTCATTGTTCTATATGCGATATGACAAGATTTTTTTTATAAGAAAACTATTCTTTCGAATTTAGGAATTGCAATTATTATTTTTGCGTAGTTTTCATTTGTTCGTTCTCACCACTGCCTCTTTTCCGTCCAACGTTGCTTCACCTGCTTTGGTTTCTAATGTCTCGTGAGCACAGCATGAGAGAACAAGTTGCAAAAAAGTTCAGCAACACATTTAGAATAAACTTAAAAGTAAAACCATACATTTATCCAAAACAATTTAAGGCTTCAAGTATTTCATATCAGGAAGTATATCTACAGACATAAATATTCCAATAATTGCGAATAGATTTCATCAAGTATCTTGATTAGTCTTCAATAAAACATGGATGAACAAAAATGGTTTAAGAAACTTCCTAATATGCGCATATTTGATGTAGGCAACCAATACATCAAACATGACCAGTAAAAATATATTTAAATAGCCGATCCTTGAGATAAGTTAAAGATTGTACTAAAGAGATTATTGCTTGAACTACATAAAGTACCTCATTTTCCTTGATAAACAAACATGCAAATAAGGTTATAAACATGCAAATAAGGCCACTAAGGTTTTCTTTCTTATTCCTTTTTTACAACGACTTTCAATATTTATTTCGCCATTTCTTTGTATGTTATGAATGTAATGTAACAACTGTTCAATATACAAAAAAGTAATCGCATTTTTTAAACTGTTATTTTTATCGACACTGTGAAGATAGCATGAACGTAAAAGTATCATGAAAATTCTGTCTCAAAAGTCCAAATCGGCTAATACGAATAACGAATTTTTCGACATAGGGTCTTTGCGAAATGCTAGCAAAGACCAGATTATCAGAGGTCTGGTAATCCGGTAAATGATTTACCAGAGGTGGAAGATAAAGTAAAAATATATGAGCAGAAATCATCATAATTATCTTATACTAAAATAATGATTCTGTTCTTCCAGATTCTTCTGTGCTGCACTTTTGCCATTTTCACGACATCATTTGCCCTTCCTGATGGATACGGTCTCGGAGAAGCTCAAGGAGGCGGAGGCGGATATGGTGGAGGTGAAGGCGGTGGATATGGCGGAGGGGAAGGCGGTGGATACGGAGGTGGTGAAGGACTCGGCCACGGATACGGCGGTGGAAAAGGCCTAGGAGCCGGTCACGGCCTAGGCGGCGGAAAAGGATCAGGTCTTGGAAGTGGTATCGGAAGTGGAGCTGGAAAAGGTCTTGGAAGTGGCATAGGGAGTGGAATTGGAAAAGGCACAGGTCTAGGAAGTGGAATAGGAAGTGGTTACGGCAAAGGCTCTGGAATCGGAAGCGGTATTGGAAGTGGTTTTGGAAAAGGTTCTGGCATTGGTAGTGGAATAGGATCAGGTGTTGGAAAAGGATTAGGAAGTGGCATCGGATCAGGCTTTGGTAAAGGGTCTGGCATTGGTAGCGGTATTGGATCTGGGATAGGAAAAGGCACTGGAATTGGTAGTGGAATAGGATCAGGTATTGGAAAAGGCTCAGGAATCGGCAGCGGAATAGGATCTGGCATCGGCAAGGGAATAGGGTCTGGAATCGGTAGCGGAATCGGGAAAGGAACTGGAATCGGCAGTGGTACTGGAAGTGGAATCGGCAAAGGAACTGGAATTGGAAGTGGCATTGGAAGCGGCATCGGCAAAGGATCTGGTATAGGAAGCGGTATTGGAAGTGGTTTCGGTAAAGGAAGCGGAATTGGTAGCGGTATTGGAAGTGGTATCGGAAAAGGTAGTGGAATCGGCAGTGGAATCGGAAGTGGCATCGGAAAAGGTTCTGGCATTGGAAGTGGAATCGGACATGGGTTTGGAAAGGGATCCGGTATTGGTCATGGACTAGGATCTGGAATCGGTAAAGGACTCGGATCAGGAAAAGGTCTTGGAGGTGGATTGGGTAAAGGATATGGCCATGCTCTTGGTTACGGACAAGGTTTAGCTGTTGAGGAATATGGTGGTTATGGAAAGGAAAACTCTTATGAAGGAGAACATGAGGACTCTGAACCATCAAAAGAATATGGTGGAGGTGAACACATCTTGATGGGAGGTCACATCATTGATAGTTATGGTGAAGAAGAAGAAGGTGGATACGGAAAAGATTTGGAACCAAAAGTTTTGACTGTTCCTATTGTTCCCCATGTTAAAGGTTTGTCCGATGTTCCTCTAACGCAGCTTATCTTGCTCGCTGGCGGAGATTCTCATGGTTACGGACATTCAATCGAAGATGAAAGTTACGGAAAGGGAGGTGAAGAATATTCTGCTGATGAATACGCTAGTAAAAGCAATGATGAGCTACACTCCTTTGGATATTAAATACAACGCCATTAGAAAAATTAGGATGTTTTGAGATCTCAACAAAACGTGCAACTTATTGGACATTTTATTTATTTGTTGTACATAAAGCACATCTTGCTAGAAAAATAAAAGTGCCAGTTGTTTTATTGTTTTAATTGGTATCATATTTTATTAATATCAAGTACATGTTGAATTTTCTTGATTTTCAGGAATTAAGAAAATCATTTGAATCAACTAAATATACAGGAACGCTATGAAATTGAAATTTTCATAATATATTTCTTATGCCATTCAAAATAAACAATTTCTCAAAAGCTTTAAAATTAGTTTACAAGTAAGTCATTTGCATTACACGAACAAAAAGTTGAATTCTTCTTCTGAATCATTCAAAGTATGTTTCTTTTAAAATAAGTGTAACTAATTAATTTCACGCAGTTTAAATAATAGCTTTTGTTATGCTTATACAAACTAAAGAAAGTTTCAGAAAAAGTAAGCATGAAAGGAACATAACTTCAATGACTTTTTTTTAATGCATAACAATGTTTAAGAGGAAAAATTACAAATCAAGAAGACCCAACTTTAACACTCACGGTAAGAAGAAACAAATTCGTGTCAAAAATGGAAAATAAAAGAAATATTCTCATTTATCATTTAAAAGTTAAAATAGATAATTCAATTCTGATAGGAACCAGAATCATTATTTAACACCGCAGCCATTTCCTACACAAGGAAACATGGTGATACAGATTAATCCTCATTCTGTAGTCTAAAAATATCTATTAGAAATTGACATCTATTTATTTTTGTGTAACAAATTATTCAAAATCTATATATATCCATAAATGAATTTTTTTTCTTCTTTAAACTTAACTCTGAGCAGATGGCAGTACTGTATAATATAAAGAAGACAAATATTTTCAAACTAAGGTTTGAGCACCACAAGTGGTTTTCAAGATCTGTCTTATTGCGGATTTTTTTTTTAAATTTAAATATATATATATATATATATATATATGTGTATGTATGTATGTATAAATAAAACTTGAAATTAAATTGCACTAGAACTAAAAATCAATAAGAAAAAGAAAGAAAGAAAGGGAAATGTTAAAAATTGTGCAATAGCACTTAAAAACATATACAGGGTGATTCGCTTTATAGACGCACAAGCTTGAGGAAGGGACCAGTTCAATGGCGTACACAGACTTCTTTATGGTGGGGTGCAAAAACGAAAATCTTTGAGCGCTGCTTTCGTTGAACGCTGTGTCCCAGCGGAGCGTTCAAAGAAACATTCTGGGAAACAACATCAAGAAGGAGAGTATTCTCCATTACGTCTGTCTAATGATGAGGGCGAGCAAGTTAAACATTCGTTAAGGATTAACCCTTTGAGGCGCAACCCTTTCCCAATGCTGAAAAAAGGGTAGCCGCACATCTAGCTGCGTCAAAAACAGGGCACTCTAGATCTGTGGCACGCGATGAACGTTTCGATCGTCCGCCCTCTTGCTGGTCGTTCAGTCGAGCGATGGCAACGGCTGCCCTTTTTTCAGCATTGGGCAATCTTTCCAGCTGTTCTCGCGTTCTTCCATTTTTAAGCAGATGTCAGTACTGTTAAAAATAATCGTGATAATTTTTTTACGGGAAATGAACGTGCTAAAAAGTAAAGGATTCTCGTGGAGCACTCGCAACTATTTTTTATAGAAATCAAATCTATTCTTCTTGACTGGCAACAGTCAAAACGTCAGAGTTTGGTGTTCTCTCGGCGAGGACACCGCGCGTTAAAGGATTAAAAATGGACAAGTAAATAAAAAAAACAACACATCTCTGATAACATGTTCCCTCACGCTTATCGTTCCCCCTCCAAATTTCTTGCGATTCGCCACTGCTTGGAAGAAAACAAACTCCTAATATACAGGCACGTTGATCACTGACTCGTCGATCTGACACGTGACGACTTCGATCACATATTTCCGGTTCATACCACTCCAAAATAAAACTTTCATCATCATTACTCTGAAAAGATTAAAAGTTATGCTCAAAAAGCGCAATAAAATCTACACCGTTGGTGCGATTGGCTGGAATTTTCCCATAATTATATATACGTATAAATGTAGATAAAAGTTTGCGCTACATTAAAAATCTAAAAATTAATCCGTTCCCTGATTAAAAAAAAATTTTTTTTACTGTTTTTCAACTGTAGGAAGTTTCTCTATTTGTGTAGAAAAGTTTGTTGTAAAAAAAGCTGTCGCATCTACGTCATAGTTTTATTTTCAAGAGCACCGACTCGTAATGTCTGCAATTTATCAGTTCGTTTGAATTTGAAATACCTTCTCGCAATTATTCCGATTTTCGTTTGCATGTTGCCTTGAATTTAGAATCATTTTCACAAGTGCCGGCAATATTACTTCGGTTCAAAACAGAACTTCTTAATTCTATTTTTCACCGAATACTTCAAAATAGGTTAAAAATAGAATTAAGAAGTAAATAAATAATTAGTGTAATTATTTGTTTTAAGAGAACAAGGATTAAATGTATTGAGTGTAGATCATAGGTTCCCAACCTTTTTTGAACTGGCGCCCCCTTTTCTAGTGAACATTTCAATACCGCCCCCCCCTCCCACTCCAGAGAAATAGGAGCGTACATAATGCGTGGTGAAAACAAGAATTCAATTTAAAAAAATTACTAATAGATAGAATATTGTTGGAATTGAAACTCTACTGAATTTCTTCTTCATTTAAAAAGCAGGAATAAAAGTTTTAGAGAGGTATATTAGAGAGCTATCTCTTTCTCTCATCAGCGAAGTCTCATATCGAAATATGTGAATTTTCGCACACGTGATTGAAATGAATTATCAGAGTGATTTAAGTCTTTTTTAGACTATATTTGGTTAATCTTCCCACGCTCCTCCGTACCATATCAACGCCTCCTAATTTTATCTGGGTCTTTTACCGCCCCCCTGAAAGCCTCAAACGCCCACGTTGGGAACCTATGGTGTAGATCGTTAAGAGTACGATTTATTCTTTTTCCATTTAATTGCCCCAACAACTGGCTTTATCTGCTAATTTAATATACATCAGTGAGCTTTATAAAAATATACACATCCTCGAAAACCGTTGTTGCTATCTATCCATTTAACTACCAACAACATGGCGGTCGATCAGAATAACCCATCATCTGGCACCACAGAGCTAAAGAAGACACTTTGTGGCACAGCTGGCTGTACGGCCGCGCAGCCAGCTGTGTCAAAAGAATTCTATAGCTGTGTGGTGCCAGATGGGTTATTTTGATCGACCGCAATGTTGTTGGTAGTTAAATGAATCGATGGCCACAGCAAGTACTTTTTCGGCGTTGGGCATTCTAAACAGTTGGTCTTCGATGTTGATGTGAAAATGCTTGCAGTTCAAAGAGTTAAATGCTGGAAATCTGCGCTTCCTTTCAGCTAACGCCCATGGCACGCACCCTACCGCGCACCCAAAGATATAAGGTCGGCTTTGGCGAGCTGCCAAAAAATAATGCTGCGATTTTTTTCAATGGGGAGATGGGTTCAGATATGCAAGAAATTCTCTCTCTAGTATGCGCGGACAGGGATGCCAATTTAGCCACTTTTTGGCTAGATTTTGGCCAACTGGCAATACGAAAGTATTTTGTAAATCGGAAATGAAAGCCCAAATGACTCTAAAAGCACTAGTACCGTATAGAATTTTAAAGTGAAACATATCGCAGCAACCATTTTTTTGGGCCGCGCACCAAAGCCGATCTTTCATCGTTGGGCGAGCAGTACCTGCCATACTCTATGACATGCCACTGACGGGCTTATTCTCTGGAAGCCAACCTGCAAACATACACAAATTGGACACGCCTGTCGAACGAAGCTGAACTGTTGGCTATTTTTTTTTCCTTGTAAAAGATAATTTGGATGCTAATATTTATAAATACACACGGAACACAAAAGGCACTCGGAAAAAGAAAATGCTCATTTTCACTTTTGAATAACAACGACGGGTAACAAGTGCGAAAAAAAACATCAGCGGACCGAAACGAACAAATGCAGTATACGATAGGGGGTTGTTAACGGATTAAAGAGAAGCATCTAAATGAGATGTAATCTCTCAGTGGGATCTTTCATTTCCGAAACTCGTGTAAAAGCCGTAATAATGCCGTTGAACAGAAGAGAGAGATGAAAGCGGAAAGGTTTCAAAATTTAAAATGCTAAAATATGCTACAATGATAAATACAGATACTTAACGGTGCAAAGCTATAATTGTGCTGAGTTCGGCTATTTTTTTATTTTGTAGTCATTATTGAATGCGCCTGCATGAAACAGGTTTTTACAACATCTTTCAATTTTAACTGTTGATTTCTAAAGCCGTTATCAGACGACGCATTTTCGCCCTTCAAAATGCTCGTACAACTCTTTCGGCTTTCATTTTCCTTGTCAAAAGCAAGGTATAGGGTTGTATTGCAAGGCAAGAAAACGATCTGGTGGATTGGCACGGGGTTGCCGATTTGGCGACGTTATCGCTCGTTTTGTGACAAAACAGTTATTACGTCATCGTTGTTTTTGTCACAAAAATCACTCGTCCTGTCGCGCCCCGTGCATTCAAACATTGACATTGACGGTGGAATTCGAAGGTTCATTTTTAAGTAAATACAGTAAAAAAATTTATAATAGTTTTTGATTTGCACTTCGGAAATAAAATCGGCTTCTATTTCCGCCGTCCACATTGCAGGCATGGAGGTCGCCATCTTGAATGAAGGTGTGGACAGTGTCTAGAGCTCTGATTGGCTGATTTCGCCATTCATACCAAACATTTTTCAACATTGTTCGAAACAGTCCGGTGTCAAGGGAAATACTATCACACAACGGTTTTCGCTTGACTGAAGGGCAAAACTGCAGTACAAAAGTGTTGTACGTGCATTTTGCAGTGCGTAGAGCTCTCGTGTGATAGCACCTTTATACTGATAAGAACAGGGCACGACTGACACATTAAGGCGCTGTACTTTCTTATAAGGCCATACATTCCCGACTCCTGTAGTCGAAGGCACAAATTTATTTGTCCGCAGTGGCCTACGCAAGAGGGGCTTTATCCTTGCGCAAAATTTTTAAATTTTTAACACGCAGATATTGGGCTTTAAATGACGTTACGTTGGTGAATGAACGCTGTATGACGGAAGGCTTTGGATCTTACTTAACAGGACATTTGTTCGATCATCCCTGAATACAGTGCAAACAAATATTTCAGCACAGTGCAAAAATGCTTTTATTTATTTATTGTATTTAATGCTTTTTACGCTAATTATTTTAAGAACTAGCTGAAGTACCCGTCCTGGACGGGTTAGTGAATGCAAATTTCCAAAAAGCAATGCAAATTTCCAAAATTTTTCTTGTTACATTGTGAGTATCTCATAATCCACGCGTTTGACCCGTGTCTTTCTTGTTTAATCGTGTCGGCTTCATAATCCATGCTTCAGCCTTCTTTGTCTTTCATGCTTCATGGATCATCCAAAACATCCCGTCTCCCTTAATTGGCAACAACTGGATTACGTTGCTACGGAAACTACAGAAATGTTAAAAACAGAATACAAAATTAATTATTTATTTTAAGTGGACAAAAATTCCTCGTGCTGAGTATAATTTTTATTGTTACAAATAAGAATTATTTTGATGCTAAAAGATTACTTTTTGCATTCGGATACTGTAAAATACAACCACTGTTGCGTTTTGCCGTCTGCGTGAATCAGAGTCCTCTAAAGTCGGATTTTTTTAGAGACGTTTTTTGAGAGCTTTAGCCCCGTAAATGATCCCCATCCTTACGTATTGATCCATGATCGTGAATTTACATTCTCTAACCTAAATGTTGCGAAATTTCGCTACAGCAATGAAGCCTGATTTTCTGACCACGTATTAGTTTTTAAGTTGCTGATATTATTTTACATTTTACATTTTGTGGGCATAGAAAGAGGAAACTGCAAAAGCGCTCACTCAAGGGCAGATTAAAAGGGGAATCGGAGGGGGCGACCGCCCCTCCGAGAAAAAATAAATTAATGTAAAAGACCCTATTTTACATCCATAAAATGGATGTATATGTTAATCTTCCAACTGACCGCCCCCACCGACAAACTTGCATTAATCCGCCACTGCGCTCACTAATCGACTTATATAATACGCCAACGAATGCGGTCCCAAAATCGACGATATTTCTACGCTGGGAACGGCAACAACCCGATGTAAACATTAGCGTTAATAACAATAACACACGCGATAAAAACCCAAATCAACAGTTCAATGACGTCAAGTGGAGCAAGCCTATTCGTTACTGGTTACGTATGTCACGCAGTAACCAGATTACAAAATAACAATGCATACGCGAAAAAGCAAAATCTTTTCACACAGCGTTTATCGCACATTTAAAAAAAAAATCGCCTTTCAGAGTGCTGAAGCCCATTTTAGCCATTTCCTGTTTCTTTTATATTTTTGTAACCAAGGATTCGTCCTATATAATGCAAACGTACTATAAAATAACAGGTTGCTTGCTCACTTGGGCACATGAACCCCGCAGCAGCTGCAGCAATTAAGAAGCATTTCTGTAGGAATTTGTACAACACGTTACCACACAGTATTTTTATGATCATATTTTATCAGTGGAAATGTCGCCCATTATATCTTTCCATACATCTTGCAATGTTAGTACTTGGCTTTGCCCCCGTGGCCACCATCCCCTTTTATCATGACACCCAAAATTTGCAGGAACCCTAGCTTAAATAAATTGAATGACAAATACCGTTAAAACAAAGAAGCATTCTTTTCGTTGAAATGACTCCGATAATTTGGCCAAACATGCACTGAGTATATAGAACAGTATAAGGTATGGACTGACGAAGCCTTGGCGGCTAGTGATAATAACAATTATCTTATTTTTTCCAGCAACATTCCTGGTGTAAAAAGGCAAAAGAACAAAACCACTTCCAAGTCTAATTAAACATATCTACAAACTACAATAGTTAGAGAATGAAAAAAAAAAAGAGAAAGGAAGTAAAGGTTATAACTTTTAATACTATTCTTATATTCCTTTGTTTGAATTTTTTTACTAGTATTCATTCGGAAACTCATTGTTAATTCACTTCATTCGCATGGTAACCTCAAGAAAAACAACAATGACTCACAGAATAAATATGATCGAGCTGTCTGGGTAAACTATATAGGTGAGTAGACAGGAGACCCCTTTCGGCTAGACGTAAGCTAAAGTCATTTACTCCAAAGCCATTTATTTCATTGTACTGAATGGCAGAAAATGGACTCATTTCAAGCAATAACAATGATGTTTAATAGTGCATTTTTTTTTGTGTGAGAGATACTAAGAACTAGTTTCCTGAATTATAGGTGTCAAGACATAAAATGCCGAAAAATAAAATTTCGGCAAAGTCCGCTGTCAGCTAAAGCAACTACTTCCGTTCTGCGCTGGGAGTGAGTCTTGTTTTCGTAACAATTTATGCTTAAAGTAAATATAGGTTTTCAAAAATGTTTGTCTGCGCACATGTGCAATTTTTCAAACACCGTATGTGAAACATTTTCCAAAAAAATGTTTAATCCATCTCGCTTTCTTATCTATAACTAAGATTCTTCTAACCCAATGCTTCCACTCGCGTAGAAAAGTGTTTTAACGCAGAGGCCGAAAACAATTCTGCTTTTTGATTTGCCATGGAAACATGCGAACACAGAGAAAAACAGAAGGGAGAAATAACTGAGAGTATTTGTTTTATTAATAAATTACAGTATATAAAAACTAAAGAAAGAGAAACAGGCTTCCTGGCACTTCATGTGTTCTTGGTATATCATGTGAACTTATTCGTGTTCACGTAATCTAGCCATTTCGTCGGTAATAGTTCTCAATAAATAAATAAATGAACAAATAAAAAATTAATCAATGAATAGATAAATAAAAATATTACAATAAATAAGGAGCATTACATTACGATTTTTTAAAAAATCCAATAACACTTAACTGATGTCCGAAGTACACTTTAAGCGGTTTCACTTCCCTTACAAAATTGGATAACATCAGTAGTACATACAGATGACGCAACACAAGTAGCGTAGCCAGGATTTTATTTCGGGGGTGGGAGGGCTGTACAGGGTATCAAATTGTAAGCTAAAAGTTCAATTGCAAGGTAAATATCAAATTGCAAGAGCTAAGTAGAGAGTCCTATATCGGAAGGGGGGGGGGATGAAGCCCCCTCTGGCTACGTCCCTGCGCAAAACGTTACTCGGTAACTGCTGTCTGGTCACGATGCAGCAGCCATGGAGCAGAATACAATATTCAAAAAATGTTTATTTACATGACTATAACACACAGACAAACAGTATTTACATTTTGTGTCATGTAGCGATAACGCAGTTTAAAATTTTTGCTAAACTCAAATTGTTAGTAAAATCTCTAGACTCATTGTAACTGATATTACATAAAAAACTCAGTAATGAACAACACCAAGTCACTCTCTGGGAATCATTTATTGTCAATAACTATATATCTGAAATTGTATAAGAAATTTGGGTTGTACTCCAATTTTTTTTCTTTAGACCGGCAGTGAATGTGCAGTTGTACAGACGTGATATTACGCAGTTTTGACGCAGATTGCAGGTCTTTCTATAAGTATTACATTGGTACCAATGGCGGATCCAGAAAAGTTTTATAAGTATGACGAGAAGCATATTATCAGAGATGGGTTACTCTTCTTTTCTTTTTACCTCTTCATTTTTAATTTTGAACTCATGTTTAACCTGTTCGCTCTCATCACTGAAGAAACTCAAAGGCGACAACTCCTTCGTTGATGCTGCTTTCCAGAATGGTTCTTTGAATGCCCCACTGAGGACCAGCTTTGCGCTTGTGCAATCACTGGGGCCCCTTGAAATGTTCAAAGAATCATTCTGGGAAGCCACTTCGCGCATAGAAGGAGATTCTTCTCCATTGCGTCTCTTCAATGATGGGAGGGAACAGGTTAAGCATGGGTTGAAAAGTAAGTGCATTTATGGGATTGCGAACGTCCCAACCTTGGATCCGTCTCTGGTTCCTAACAAAAAAAAAAAAAAAAGAAGAAGGCAAAAATCCCGTGATTGAAAGAAATAGCACCCGAGTGCTAAAAATGTAAAATTCTTCCAGATTTTATTCACGGACTCGGCTGGAAGAAGTTCAGTTTTTTTAATCTATTCAATCCATTCTGCCATATAGAGGAAAATGATAACTATAAGTGCTCCTATAGACTCCTGTTCGCATCATTTTATTGCTGAAAATGGCATCCATTGTTGTTTCGCCCCCTAGCGGTGAAATGTTTTGGATGAGTGCGTATTGGAAAATCTAAAGTATCCATTTAGTTATGAAATCGGATCCTGGATCGGAATTGAATTCTATGTTAAAATCTCCTACTGAAACAGTCTTACAATCATCCTCCTTCAGTAACGTTTCGAATAGAGCGTCTCATTTATCTTCATAAGAAATTCGAGGACTAGCGTATGTAACGGCAAATCTCACTTTATCTTGAATATACTCAATGACCCTTTGAACACCACTGATCTGGTTCGTGTAGGCACGGGTAAAGTGTTTCATTAAGTTTTCCTTTATAAAAATCATAACTCCAGATGGCTTTCTGTTTTGGAAACCACTGTCTATCCGTTCGACCCAAGTGAGTCCTGGTATTTGAAAATCATCTGAAGGGACAGTCCATGTTTCCGTTAGCAATATCAAATCACTCCGCAGGAAACATGGAACAAACGGAAAAGTGACCATGTCGCGCCGCGTAGACAAATATCCCGTGCTTGAAAGAAATAGTACCCGAGTACTAATAATAAAAAAAAAGGAAAAATGACTATTTATGTGGGTTTTGAACTCAAATAAAATAGCTGTGTAGGAAACAATTGTTTTCTTGCTTAAATCGGTGAGCAGATACTTCCATATTTTTAAAGCTAATTTCGTTACGAAAGAGAACGGGGGATGGGGTAACAAGAACTTGGCAATAAGATCTAATTAGCTGTTTAACTTATCAAACTTATATTGACCTCTGACTGTGCTACAAAGCACACGAAACAATATAACTTTCCAAAAACTACTCATTGACATAATGAACAAAGAATGTAATCAATGAGTTTGACAAGGGGTAAGAAACAATGCCAGTAAAAAAAATCTATTGTTTCACGCTTTATGACATAATTTGAGAATTTCTTAAAGAACGATGAAAGAAGCTAGAACAAAAGAAAAGTTATTTATTGTATAACATGCGAGAAATCTCGTAGAAATAAAAGAAATATGAGAATGATGACATTCCACCTTTATTCTTTATTTCTGAGCTCTTATGTCTACCTTTCTTATTTTAAACACTTTCGAAAGGAATAATAAAAAGTGTTTATAATATCGAGTGGTTCGTTTCGTGCTCTCATTGCCGAAAATGTGCATAATTTCCAAGAGATTTACATGCATTTTTTTTTTCTGCTGTGTTAAAATGCTAAATTGATGATTGGCTGCACTTTTTCAGCGCTCGAACCCTTTAACCATACTCTTTGAGGCTGTGCAGCCAGCAGTATCAAAAAACCTAAAGTGACCAGACGTCCCGCTTTTCGATTCTTGTCCCGCCAAAGTCCTACTTTATGAAAAATAAATAAATAAATGCAAAATAAATTGAGAATAAATTCACGTGAAAATGATTGTGTTATTTACACAGTTTTTGTTACTTGTATTTAACACCGGTTTTCTTTTACTGATGAAAATGATTGTTTTATAATATGTATTAATACATACTTTAATCAATGGATGGCAATAAATTCACGTGAAAATGATTGTGTTATTTACACAGTTTTTGTTACTTGTATTTAACACCGGTTTTCTTTTACTGATGAAAATGATTGTTTTATAATATGTATTAATACATACTTTAATCAATGGATGGCGATAAATTCACGTGAAAATGATTGTGTTATTTACACAGTTTTTGTTACTTGTATTTAACACCGGTTTTCTTTTACTGATGAAAATGATTGTTTTATAATATGTATTAGTACATACTTTAATCAATGGATGGCGATAAATTCACGTGAAAATGATTGTGTTATTTACACAGTTTTTGTTACTTGTATTTAACACCGGTTTTCTTTTACTGATGAAAATGATTGTTTTATAATATGTATTAATACATACTTTAATCAATGGATGGCGATTCTATAGCTATTGTTAGAAAAGAAACTATTTTGGAAAGTTGTCCAAAAATGCACAATAAAATTATTTAAAACCTAAGTTTATATAATATTCTATTTTATTCGTATATTCGCTATATTTTTTCCAACTCATTTTTCTCATAAAATAGAAAATCAAATTATGTGTAGAAAAAAAAAAATCTTGGGGAGGAAATGGATTCGGGATTAATCTTTACCCTTCCCTAGCGTGCCTGAATGGGGACCCTTCCCGAATCTGCGGTTTAGAAGTGTCCTGATTTTCGGTTCAGAAAAAAAATGGCCACTTTAAGAAAACCTATTTAGCACATATGGGCTATTCGATCGACCGCCGTGTTGTTGGTAGTTAAATGGTTCGATGGCAACGCCTGCATTTTTTCAGCGTTGAGACACATTTTTTTTGCAATACTAACAGTGAAAGCGCTGAAATAAGGTGGTTTCACGGCGTAGCCACCGAGCTTCAAAAGGTTAACACTCATGGGTGCTTACTAACGTTGTTTCTTTCTGTATACTTTTCATTCTTCTTGGAGATTTTAAAAACAAGCACGGAAGTGCAAATCAAATCATTAAAAGTTTTTTTTGAATTTACTTTGTAAAATGGAATCCATTCATCTTCGTCAGCAAACACGCACGCACACACAAACTTTACAGTTAGGGTGAAATTATATTCCGATTACAAAACAGTTTCTTTTTTTTTTGGGGGGGGGGAGCCTTCTATATGAAACTTTCGACAGGTAAACTGAGAAATATTCAAGCTTTCTTCTTTCCAAGCGTCGCCTTCCGAGAGAAAAATAAAACAAAAGAAATGCCAAAGAATTATGCTAATCATTAACTGAAGCCATTTCTTTTTAAACGGGGTTTAATGCGTTCCATTCCTAAACATATTTGTGTTGAACAATCATGATGATAGACATTAAGCCGTAATCGGATTAGAAATAGTTAGCCGCATAGCCAACTGACTAAGATTACTGACTAAGATTACCAACTGACTAAGACTAGCCAATTGGGCTATTGATGCTGTATCTTCTAATGTTACGTTAGACGTGCAGATGGGCTATTTAAATTTTCCCTAAAGCAGACTGAAGTGAAATGGTAATTGGCCATAATTATATGCATAGCGGATGAAATTGGCTTAATGATGCATTAATGAAAATGTATTTATTAAAATATGATAATAATTTTATATCTTCTGCAAACATTATAGCGCGTTGCTTTGAAAAAGCAAATAAGGATACAATTTCTTGCTGTTGTTATATTGATGTATAGTTCAAGCTCCAGAAAAAAGGTAAATTAATTAAAATTATATGCTTCTCAAGTCTACGATGCATTGTCGGACTTACGTCAAGTATTTGGACCTCAATCAACGACGAGCAACCTAGGGGATGGTTCACCCTAGTAGAACACACCCACGATGCGTACTGAGCTTTATTTAACCCTCCAAGCGGCTGTGACGTAAAATTCCGTTGACTTTATTCCGGTTTTCAATGCATTTAATTTACATTATTTAAAACATGCAGGGATAACAAAATAGATTCTAATTTTGAACCTTGTAGTAATATTAAGAGCCTACTTTTTTATAAATACAAATCTTCCTACAAAAATTTCTTTCATTTTTGTAATTTAAAGCTGCGTGAATATCGGACTAGGTAAACAACTTTACATTACTTGTCCGTTTCCAAGACGCTCAGAGGGTTAACGCAAAAGGTAGTAGACCTTTTCCAGTTACTGAAAAATTCACAGCACGGATTTAGAAAAGTCCCTTTAACCTCTTAAAAGGTGAATCATTTTCAAGAAAACGGTCATAAAAGTGCCTATTTTTCTTATTCAAGAATATTGTCTAAAAATAATTGTATATGCAACATATGTATTCATTTTAAGGTTTTGGACATTTTTTGGGATGCAATTTTAAAAATAAAATTTTTGGCAAAAGCCAAAATTTAGGATTATGAATGTGTGTTTTTCAGTAAGCAGGGAATCATTAAAAATATGCGTTTTAAATACCAAACGAAAATTCTACTCAACTTACTTCATACCGTAAACAAATATTAGTGGCTTTTTCTATGAAACCATATAAAAAGTGGAAGCTAAGATTGCAGGATACATATCACGAATACACACATATTTGAGTAGTTCTACCATCTATTTTAAAATGAACTAACTGTCTCCAATTAAGTTGAAAATAGCCTGGTAACGACGTCTGTTGTTTAAAATCAGCCATAAAAACAATTACGCGCATATGAATCGAACTGTTCTAATCTTTCTGACGCTTAACTGTTGAACACACCAGCTAGAAAATATCACGGGCACGAGAAATGGGGGGGGGGGAGCTCAACCCGTGATTATGTCGGGAACGAGAAGGAAGTGGTTATACCGCAGAATCCCTGGACCACGAAGAAGATGAAAAAGTTCTGTCTGCTGAATCCGTTTTATGAATCTTTTTTACTTTCCGAACATGTACCATGTAAGGAAAGTATTGTAATCATGAAAAAATTCGACTTCGAGATTTTGGTGTTTTTACACGTTTTGAGGTCTTCTGAATCCATTTATGCTATTTTTACGAGATGCATGTATGTATGTGTGTATGTGTGTGTGTGTGTATTTGTGTGTATGTGAGTGAACACGATAGCTCCTGAACGGAGCATTCGATTGAGCTCAAATTGGGTATATATGTTATAAACCACCGTTGCAAGACCGGTATTGATTTTGGTGTGTATAGGACTTATAGTTTTTCTACAGGGCTACGACAAAAATTTCTTTTACATTATGGCCTATGGGGGGAATTTCTTGAAAGTGCGCTAGCGTTTAAACGATACATTCGACTGAGCTCAAATTCGGTATACATGTTATAAACCACCATCCTAAGACCGGTATTGATCTTGGTGTGTATAGGACTTATAGTTCTCCTACAGGGTTACGACAAAACTTTCTTTTATGATATGGCATAATGGCATATGGGGAGAAATTCTTGAAAGTGCGCAAGCGTTTAAACGGTGCATTCGATTGAATTTCAATTTGGTATATGTTTGAATGATTCATCTATTAAAATTTATTTAAGTGCTTGGTAATGATCTTAATCGTAAGTGTTCGGAAAGTCGAGTGGAGTCACTCCAGATTTTTTTATTACTCGAAAAGGCATTGAAGATGTCCCAGTAGAGATAGTGATTGTGTTGTCTAGGATATCACAAAACTAAATAATGTTTCAAAGTAAATATTCTTTTCATGATGATATAAATCTAAAGACGTTTACACTTCAAAACGCGACCTTTGATAAATCGTGAAGTCCGAGTTTTTGATTTAAACCCATGTGGGACGGTGACATGGTTCTCAGATTCCATTTGTAAACGGTCCGACTGCAGGCTTAGAATCGGTACCTGCAGAAACGCGCGCTCTACATTTATTAGGTCGAAAACAAAGGCATAACCAGGCAATTCTTTTTTTGCGAGAGGTGGGGGGGGGGGAAGAGGGGAATATATGAAATATAGTAGATCATAGATGCAAGAAATTTTTGCATGATGTAAAAAATCTGAAAGCTCATGCCACCTAATATTAAAATTTAGGGGGAGGGATGAAAAATAGATAGGAGATATGACTATCTTCCGATAGTCATGTCTCCCTATCGAAAGCTTTGAGAATGCTTGCTTTAAGCCTGGATCAATCCCCATACTTGGCATGGATGCCCATAAAATTGTTTGTTGAGTGGTCTTGCTCCAGAAAGATACTGTATCCGTATCAGTGTTTCTCAAACTTTTTTGGTCGACAGTACACTGAAAATATCTAGAATTATTTGCGGCACACTTGAATATAAAAAATTACAAAGTTGTGTGATACAAAAAAAAAAAAGATAAATATAAATAACTATAAAAAATCATTTATTTACAAAATAATAATAATTTTAACGAGAGGGCTGAGCCTGTTTTTGCTGTAAACAGCTCTTTCGAAAATCGACAGAACCGTTTTTCCATCCTATGAAATAAAAATTTAGCACTTCATTGCGAATAGCTCAGTGAAAGTCGACAAGACAGCGAACGATAAATAGAAACGCGCAGTTTTACAATTTCTCAAACCCTCGCGGCGTATTAGACAATCTCTCGAGGCACACTGGTTGAGGAACACTGCACTATATGCTAGTGTTGAACCACTGCTATGTTACATCAGTACGCAAATCATAAGGATAAAACAGGATTATATAGGACAATATAAGATATAGGGGTATGGCCCCCCTCCCTCTATGCCCATAGATATGGGCGCCCGTGATACTTGTTGTCGCTAATGCCCCTCTATCCAACCACGGCACGGCACCAGATCTTCCACATAGACGGCCATGGGCGAAATGGAGCGGCTTCCATGCTACTGAGAAGCAGTGGGAGGAACACCCACTTAGCTTGGAGTCACCTAATTTTGAACCCACTCCAGATGAAAGACTGACACCCCCAATCATACCGCTCGAACAGGGAGGACGTTTCAGCCACAGCCTATTTTACGAGCACCGGCACCCTTAGCTACACGTTACCAGATCCGTTCAGACGAAAGAGGTAGTCACCCTCCAAAGCGCCGACCGAGGATGGTGCTGTTTCACTTTCGGTGTTAGTATGGGGGGAACCTAGCTTAAGCCGACTGAGCCACTGAGGGACATGACCTTACTTTGACGATCCTGAAAACCGGGGAGAAAACTTAGGGAAGGTTGCAAAGTCTAAGCACTCTTTTCGGTTAAAGGGGTCTGGTCAGTTTTTCCTTGCTTTTAACCTTAACGTGCAGTGATCCGCTCTGGAACACCCAACTCTGACGTTTTGACTGTATGCCAGTCACAATAAATACTTGTATGATTTCTACAAAATAGTGGTGGGTGACTAGCTCACGAGAATCCTTTACGTTTTAGCACGTCATTTCCGTCAAAAAATGGTCAGGATTATTTTAACAGCACTGACATCTGCTGAAAACTTGCACAACGCGAGAAAAGATGGATAGATTGCGCACACAGCTGCGTCAAAAAAGGGTCTCTAGATCTGTGGCCACGCGATGAACGTTCGATCGTCCGCCATATTGCTGGTCGTTCGAACGTCGATCGCGTGCAACAGATCTAGGCCCTTTTTTTCATTGGCAACGATCAGCTGGCTGCGCATTTTTCGCATTGGCAAGGGTTGCGCTCAAGTGGTTAAATTGAGTCGTGACCATTCATGCGGTGTTTTATTGATATAAAAGTAAAGATTCTGGTATGTATGTACGGTGAGCGAGTGAGTATAAGTCCATCTATTCCTTCGTCTTAGAAAGCTAAAAAATAAATTTGTGCACCCACAGGTTAAGGCTAATTTTCTTCTGCGCTTTTTAAAGGATATTTCCGCGAACTAAAAAAGTAAAAGGAAAAGAGCTTTTGCTTAATACGCAAAAGCCAAATATTCTATCACGCAAGCAACTAAAGCTATAAAGCTACTTTAACCCTGACCTTTTCTTTCTTTTTAGGGGGCTGGTGGTTAACTAAGCTGAAAATAAAATAATGTTCACCACAATTTTGCGAGTCAGGAACTACAAATTTGCGTAATTGTCATTTTACGCAACTCACGGGCTATTCTGACAACCCCGATATTCCTCCGATCGATGTTACGTCATCCACACGCGATATCTCTCGCGATCACCATTTGATCCTGATGATGATGATCATCCGCTCATTCCAAAGACAAACACGGAAAGAGTATTTTCGGGGCGAATTCATTCTTTTGTAGCCAATACCTGCTGCATCCGACGCTAAATTGCATTTACGCTCCACTTCGCGCTGATTGACAAGAAGCCTTCAGTTTGGTCAGCTCACGATTTTGACGAAACTCGGAACGAATTCTTCGAGAAGTGACGTTCTGAAGCAAACAAATTGACGCAAGTTCCCGCGTTTAGAAATAGCGCAGTCATAAATTTGGTACGGCGCGATTATTATTATTATAGTAATTTTGTTTTTTCTCTGGTTACTCATCAGAATAATTCGTTAAGTAAACGGGAAATGCTCAATAATAAGTTCCACTCAAGCAGAGAAGTGTTATACAGAGCAACCAGTGAGGCACGCCCCCCCCCCCACCTGAAGGGGCGCGAGAAAAACGGTCAAGGAGCAAGTTATCATACATATTTAACCCTTTGTGTGAGGCGTAACCCTTTCCCAATGCTGAAAAAGGGCAGCCGCACAGCCAGCTGTCGTCAAAAAAGGGGTCTCTAGATCTGTGGCATGCGATGAACACAGCCAGCTGTCGTCAAAAAAGGGGTCTCTAGATCTGTAGCACGCGATGAACGTTTCGATCGTCCGCCCTCTTGCTGGTCGTTAAGTCGAGCGATGGCAACGGCTGCCCTTTTTTCAGCATGGGGCAAACTATCAAGCTGTTCTCGCATTCTTCCATTTTTCAGCAGATGTCAGTGCTGTTCAAAAGAATCGCGACCATTTTTTGTCGGGAAAGGACATGCTAAAAAGTGCTGTCTTGAAAGGATGTGCTAAAAAAAGGATTCTCGTGGAGCTATGTCACCGCAACTATTTGTATAGAAATCCAATCTATTCTTCGTGACTGGCCACAGTCAAAACGTCAGAGTTGGGTGTTCCCAGAGCGGGAACACTGCGCGTTAAAGGGTTAAAGAAGGACTGCCCATAGAGCGTTCCTGTATTGGAAATCTTTTGACCTGTCCTGTAAAAAACTAACAGTTTTCAATAGGGTGCAGGGTACAGTAACGCAGTAATAACCTATATAAATTTCGTAGTCACCGATGTGTGATGACGGTAATTAGAGCACGGACGGACAGATGGACGAATAACCGAAATCCTAAACAATTTTCAAGCTTCTTGGAAAGTGCTGAAAAAGGAAAGAAAAAAGGGGCGATTTTGAAGCAGCGCAAACGATTCCACAGCTAAAACGTACAAACGCAATAAAGTTTTACGATCGTAACCACATGTCTGATAGTCAAAGTGCACGAATTCATTTATTGCTCGATAACCATCGGCGTGTGGTTTGCGCAAGGCACTGCGAGAGATCCACGGGCGCAGTTTCTGTGTTCATAAAGAAGCTTTAAATTAGATTTTAATGGCTTTTGAGAACAATGCACGGGCTCTTATCGCCACTTGTCCCGGTGCCGAAAGATAAACACAGCCTGTCGTAAAAGATTAGAACCGGAGGGTTTTGAAAAAGTTGTCGTGATCCTTATGACTCGAAGAACGCCAAATACAAGGAAAAAATCATGCCACACTTAAAAACTGTACTTTCATCAGAATTCAGTTAAAACGGTCTGTTAACCCCTCGAGAAGCACCTTTGCATGAGGTCTATTGACGCGCCAAAAAAAGGGTTGGATTTTTGACTTCAAAAACTGGTATAAACCGTCAAAAAGTGTCGAAAAACAATCTGTAAGTGAAATAAAACGAAATGTAAACTAATTATGCAGTATTTTTAAAATATGTATTAAACTAAACACATAATTAGAATTAACTATATTACAAAATAACAATTAGGTTAACACGTAAGTTCTGCTCATTAATAATTATACCGTTTATAGGATACTAGCAGCGTGGCCTGACGTTGCCCGTTCAATGGAAGAGTGATGCCCATTAACCTTAACTATAGACTGCAAAGGGTAGGAATGTGAATCCTTCCGCTGCAGTAGTAAAAAGAGGAAAAGGGACATCCCGCTGCAACGAAAAAAAGTACACCCGGCACCTGATTCCGTAGAGAGGTTACCGGGAATTGGACGTCGCTAGGCTGGAATGTGAATCCTCCCGCCGCAATGATAAAAAAAGACATGCGACTTCCCGCTGCAATGAAAAAAAAATGAGCACGGCACCTGATAGCATACAGAGGCTACCGGGATTTAGGCGTGGCTAGTCTGTAATAGTCATTTATCACTAATACCGACGCACCTCAGAAACGAATTATTTTTTATTTCAAATGCAGTAAGAACCATTGGACGCAAATTCTTGAGCATATATACAGTAGATAAAAACTTAAACTAATTATGGATGAATTAAAAATACAGATTTTTTATAATTTTTTTAATGAAAATACAGATTTGCAACAAACCTGGATTTTTAATAAAATACCTAGTAGGCACCTAGTAGGTGGACCAACGTCCCCCCCCCCTCCATGAAAGACGGACAATGACAACCACGCCCAGTCGGGGATCGAACCCCGATAGCTGGGAGTGTAACCCGAAACCGTAGTACAGTGCTTTACTCTCTATACATTCCGGCCGTCTTACATGTAATGTTCGCAGTGGGTTTAATTTATTTATAAATATCTTATGGGGTTCGAATTATTCAGTTACTATCTTATAGACCACAAAGCCACGAAATGTGTCTTTTTTCTTGTTTTTTATAGTAAAAAAGTTTCTGTATGAAAAAAAAGGGCAAACCTTAATTTCGGATCATGCCTCGTATAATCGGGGACCTATTTGCATATAAGGGGGCCGAGGACAAAAGCTTCAAATGTGGCCACTCTTACGAAATACTTCCTATGCCTTACAAAAGAACTTTCCCATCACAGCCTAAAAAGGAGAATGTTATGACAGCCTAAAAATATGATAATTGAATGAAGGCGCAAATTGAAATGCAGGATAATAATATTTCATTTATTATTTAATTTTCAATAAGGTTTCATTTCATTCCCTATTTTCTAAGTAACCCTGTTCCACACTATTTTTCCCAGACAGCACATAAGCTTAAATCAAGCTTGACATTTCTTTGAATTTGACGTATTAATACAAGTTTGACAGTTCAATTCATTTTAAGCTTGCAGCAAGTTTGAGAGATTACAAAAAAATGAGTCAGCCAATATTTTCCCACCAAATTTTAGTCATTTGAACTGTCAAGCTTCAATACAACTTGATTACTGCTTGATTTGGAAGGCCACATCCACATAACAAATAATTTATCATCAGTCATAAATGTACTTGACCATAGAATTAAAAAAAAAAAAAAGATTCTGTTTCCAAATATTAAAATTCTTCAAAATAAAATACAAATATACTGCAAAATTGATTTCAAAATCGGTCGTTTGTCTCGATTTTGGCCAATATCGTCGGCCAATACTGATCAATGCCGCTAAAAAAAACGGCGTGAACACCAAAGCAGTCACTTTGGTCATGACACTTCGAGTGAGATTGGCATGGTGGTTAGGACGCTGGCCTAACCACCATGCCTTTGGTGGGTCCCACACCTTTGGTCCCACACCTTTGGTCCCACACCTTTGGTCCCACACCTTGGTCCCACACCTTTGGTTCCGAGATAGATCCCAGTCGCGGACCGTAGACGGAAACTGATTAAAATAACTTGAGGTTTCAGCGTAGAGGGAAAAATACTTTGATAAACAAAATATATAGGGCGAGTTCGCCAACCGGCGTCCCATTTATTTAGGAATTTTTTTAAAGTTTTGGTACACTTTTAAAATATTTCTACTGCAAAACTGGAACAATAGATTTTATCAAAATCGGATAGGTGTATGTTGTTTTTATAGCACATTCACGATACATTTAGTTATCAATATACGATTGATACATTATTTGCTTTTAAGCAATTTTTTTTCCTCCTTCAAAACCTTTTTGATGAACCATTCCAAACCTATTGTTGCAGAAACCTCTGCTTGTTTCCTGGGTTCGTCATTCTAAAGTCCAATGGGTGTAGAAAGTTCTAGTAAAAAGTCCCCTTGTCAGGAGGGAAAACGAACTTTATTGCTTCTAGCACTTCGTCAAACAATCAGCTGTACAAGATTCATAAGCCTAATCTAACAGTTTTGTGCTTTTAACAGTCCGCTTAGATTAGAAGCTCTCACAAATGCTGTATTTCTCACACAAAATAAGTCACTTTCACAGGCAAAAATTCAGCGGAAATATTCAAGGGATATCGTACACAGTCCCTTAAGACACAGCAATGAAGAATTTACACACAGCACTTTAAAAACAGCTTCATAAAGCAAGCCAAAACACTGCGTCTATAGCACTATCCATTCACAGAGCAAAGCGAGCGTACTCACTCAGGGAGCTCTATTCACACTACGGGGGCTTAACTCACACTGAGCTGGGGCCTCTGGCAGCTCGTAATTACAGTCGACGCAGAAGCTACAAGAAACTTCTAGAAAAGTCTATTTCTCGAGAATTCCACATAAAGCGGGAATCTTGATTACGTCATAGAAGAGAAATGTTAGGTTATGTGTTTTTAATGCAAGAAAACCAACTTTCAGGCCCCATTGGAAAAATTGCGCCAAATGACCAAATTGTCGCCAAGCTTGGCGACTTTTGGCGAAAGATCGCCAAATTTGGCGCCAAAAATAAGTCCCCATAAGTGAGGTTACCGAAGGTCTAGGACCCATATTTCTCGAGATTTCTAGAAACTGCATACATTTGAATGGGGAACTGAAACCACCATATCTCCGGTTCTAGTGCACCGCTTTTGATGCAACAAAAAGCAAAATTTAACTATTTGAAGCGTAGAATACGAATATTGAACTATTTTAAGCCACAGAACAGAGGGTTACCCCGAAAATTTGTAACACTACAATGTTCTTTTGGAATATAATGCAATGTTTAAACAGTTTTTAAAGCAATCGCATTACGCCGTTATTTGCCGGCGAGCCGACCTAGACCTCGGCGGCGGCGGCGTGGTACAAAGGTCCGGCGGCGACGGCGTGGCGCAACGGCGCAGACCTCTAGCCCCAATTGTAAATTAAAATCAAAGTTTCTAAACTTTTTAACGTAAAGGACCATTGCTGAGGGGCCCCCTTTTGTTCGGGGGCCCGGGCGCTTTGTGCGAATGACATCAGTCCCTGCGTATTCGACATACGAGATAACAGTACGATTCAAGAACAAGTAAAATACGAAGAAATATTTCACTGAAAAAAGGAAAGAAGGGAAACGTCAGTGAGTGAGTGAACAGCTGCGCGCAGGTGTTTCGTCGTCTCAAAAGCGTCTCGAGCAATGACGTCATTCCGAAGATGTGTATCTCCATCCAACCAAAATTCGTTTGACCCGTGGGTAGGCGGACCCAGGTATAGTCGCAGAGGAACGATGTGTGTGCTCGCCTTTAAACGGACCCTGCGAAGGAGCGCTGATCATTCTGTCTTAGCTCAGGTGTTCCAAGTATCTTCCCCTTACTGGTTACTGTATTCGGACATGAGTATTGTCACCCTTCGGCCGGCGGTGTTCCTGTTCCTGGCGGTACTCGTGGCGGCGGCCGCTGCTCCAGACGGCGAGGCAGGGCGGCAGGCGGATCCAGGGTCCACCTCACTGCTGCAGGCATTAGGTGATTCGATGAACACTACGATCAACGCTCTGATGCGGCTCAAGGATTACATGAATTTCTTTTCTGAATTCACGTTACCCTTTTTTGTTATCAAATAGGTAAGTGAAAGACACTTACCTTCTCTGAAGGTGCCGAAGATATCTTATGTCTTCATAACCAGTAAACGGATCGTGTGAACAGATTCTTTGCATTTTATTTTCTAACTATTTTATTGAATCTTCACTACTAAAATAAAGAAAATGGATATTTACAAATTATTTACAAATTAGACATTTAACGTGGTTTCTTCTTCAATTACTATTACGCTGACGAACGGTACAGACACTCGTTAGCTCGTTCAGAGCGTTCTACTTCTACTCCGCTGTAGTCCGACCGTTAGCGAGAGTCGACAAGAAAGGTTTCGGTTCGTGTTGTGTCGTGTGCAAAAAGTTTTGGTTTGGGTTGGCGCAGGGAGCTCCAGCCAGGGAGTGCCAAATGGTGATGTTGCCATTCCGGACATTCTCCCACCTTTGAGTTTCGGGACATGTCCCGGAACTCAAACTGCGAGTAGGAGAGCGTCACAAGTTCAATTTGTCACAAGTTCTTTTGATCACTTTCAATATCTCGAATCTCGTATTTCAGGCTCGTCTTGCCGAAGACTTTCCGGAGAGTTCTCTTTAGTAGGCCAATTAATCGCTCCCAATATCCCCCCCCCCCCACACACACACACCATGCAGAGGAAGGAGGATTTAGCTTCCAGCAGATCCTTTTCACATTGGCAAACTCTTCAATTTGTGGCCAATCAATAGATCTTAATTCGTTGACCGCGCCCACTAAGTTAGTTCCGTTGTCCGAGTAGATTATGGAAGGTTTATCCCTTTTCTTGCGATAAATCGCCACAAGGCCAATAAATAATTTTCTGTTGACAGGGAACTTACAAGTTCAAGATGTATCGCACGGTAAACTGCACATGTGAATATAACAACCCAGCATTTAGATCAGTGGTTCCCAACCGGGGGGTCGCGACCTCCAAGTGGGTCGCCATGCCTTTTTTCGGGGTCGCCGCAGACCGCTTTTGAAGGAAATTAATAGTAAACTATTTTCACGTTTCTTTGCCATGAGACACCATTTCTCCCTTTTCCTTTGGAAAGAAAAATCCTTATTATCGTCAGGGCTTTTGTATCAAAGTTCCAAAAAATGACGTCGGTGAATCTAGGAGTGTTAACTAATGCTTGAGAACCCATGCATTAAGAGTGAAGAATCGGAAATAGGAATTGCAATTAATTTAAAGGGGGTAATTAGTAGCCACCTTGAAGCCCTTCAATCTGAATCGTGCGAAATCCGTTTCACACATCTTTAGATGTCGCTGATCTTCCTGATGAAGTGCAGGGTGAATTTTTGAATTTGCAAAATGACTCCTCCGCAAGTGATTTATACCAAGAAAAACCGTTAACTCAATTTTGGTGTGCTGTGCGTTGCTCATATTCGATAATTTTTCGTGTCAAATGTTAACGCCATTTGTATCGACACTTATCTGCGTAAAGTTGGATTTTCAACTCTTTTGCAGAAGAAGACACAAGCCAGTAATAGATTAAGATGTCTAAGATGACATGCAGTTGACTTTGACCAATATTCAGCCAAGAATAGCCGAACTTGTCAGGCAAATTCAACCTTAATCATCCTATTAAAAATCAGTACGTATTAAAAAGATATCAATTTTAAATCTCAAGATGTGTTTTTTCATTATTAATTTTTTTTATTGGTCAAACATGGCAGATGGGGAGGGGGGGGGTCGCGAAAATTTTGAAAAATCTAAAAGAGGTTGCGATTGGAAAAAGGTTGGGAACCACTGATTTAGAGTGATCTTTTAAATGCAGGGGTCCACACAAGTCTGTCAACGTCACTTCAAAGACGAGAGCATCTCGAACACGATCTTCTGGTAGTGGGACACTGATTGTCTGGATTGCATGGTTTTCAAATTTCTTGCATTTCACGCATTTTCTAATGACCTGCCGAATCGTTTTTCTGCATTTTATAATCCAGAATTTTTCGCGCAAGATTGATATCAAAACGTGAAATCCAGCGTGACAAAGTTCGGTGTGTTTTTCAAGAATCAATTTCTCAACAAGATGGGGTTTGGATGGTAATAAAACGGGGAATCTAAATGCTTCTAAGTCTTTTCTATATGCGATTTTGGTTTCAACTCGTAAAAGACCTTCACTGTCTTTCACAGTTCGCAAGTTTAATTTTGTGTCAGCAGTAAAGGATTCTCTTTGTATTTCTTTCAAAATTACCTTTTCGGATGTGTTTCGATTTCTTCCACTTTTAGTTTTCCCCATTTTCTATCATTCAGATTGCTTTTCACATTATTGCAAAATCGAATTACATAAGTCATTATTCTTACGATTTTTTCAAAAGAAGATACTTTTTGAAAGAACTCAAATCGGTTTACAGCCAAATTTGTAACTGAAATTACAGTCTTTTTCCTTACAGAATTGATTACTTCAATATCTGGGTTTATTTCAATAGTTGGCCATTTTTCAAGCGGGAGTTTTAACCATTCGGGTCCCTCCCACCAACGGGATTTCAATAAATCTCTGGGAGAGCATCCCCGCTAAGGGAAATACGCTGGATGAAATTTTCCTTGAATATGTTGCCAAGCTTCTGGATCAGTCAGTTTACGAATTTCCTGAACTCTGTTGGCTACAAACGTGGCCCAATTATCTTGCCTTTTTATCCAGTATAAAGCGGTCATTGAGTCAGTGTAGTAGAAAGTGGGTATATCTTTCATATTAAGATTTCATATTACCTTTCATATGTTTCATATTACTTTTACTGTGTAAGCTAATCTGGAAGCTATGGTACACGTAAGGATTTCTAATCTGGGAATGGTAAGTGGTTTTAAGAGTGCAACTCTAGCTCTAGACTGCAATAATTGACAAGTAACGTGCCCTTCATCGTCATGCCGAAGGAAAATGCAGGTAGCATAGGCATGCCCTCTTGCATCCGCGAATACATGCAAGGTGGTATTTCCGTCGATTTTAGGGATTCGTCAAGGTATTTTAGTCTCTTTCAAATGTTTAAGTTCAGAGGACCAATTCAGAAATTTTTTAGCCAAATCGATTGGAAGATTTGCGTCCCAGTTAATTTTCTGTCTCCAGCACTCTTGCAAAATCAGTTTAGGGGAGAGAGTAGCTGGACTAGTGAAACCAAGAGAATCAAAGATTTTGCTTAGAGCTGAAAGCACAGATCTTTTGCTCAATGTAGGATTCTCTTCAACTTTTATCTCACAGCCCAAAGTGTCACTAAACAAGTTCCATTTCAATCCCAATACTGCCACGACTTCCTTATAATTTTCATCAGAAAAGTTTAGAATAGAGGTCTCATTAACAACTCTATTATGCTTCAAATCCCTCAAATAAAATTTAGCTGTAGCCATGATATCTCCAGATCCCTCAATGAATGCGTTTAAATCATCAACTGAATTGACACTTGCTACACATTTATCTACATACATAGATTCTTTTAATTTTAAGGCTATTTCCCATTGATGTTTTGGCACGTTGTCTAAATGATAATTATTGTGGTTTATTTATAAGAAGATAAAGCGTTCATCGAGTCAGTGTAGTAGAAAGTGGGTATATCTTTCATATTAAGATCTACCTTTACGGTGTAAGCTAATCTGGCTTCTATGGTACACGCAAGGATTTCTAATCTGGGAATGGTAAGTGGTTTTAAGAGTGCAACTCTAGCTCTAGACTGCAATAATTGAAAAGTAACGTGTCCTTCATCGTCATGCCGAAGGAAAATGCAGGTAGCATAGGCATGCCCTCTTGCATCCGCGAATACATGCAAGGTGGTATTTCCGTCGATTTTAGGGATTCGTCTAGGTATTTTAATCTCTTTCAAATGTTTAAACTTCAGAGGACCAGTTCAGAAACTTTTTAGACAAATCGATTGGAAGATTTGCGTCCCAGCTATTTCCCTTCTCTAAACCTTGTCAAAATTTTTGGTATCAATTCTATGTAATTTGGACCCTTCTCCAAGCAATCGTTTAGGGATATCGAATTTTGGTAGTTGAATTTTCCCGAAAAACTGTCCTATGTGGCAAATAATGAACTTTAGTCTCCTCTTCGTCCGAAATATCGACGGGTTCGATAACTTTCTCCTCCACACAATCCTTTAAAACCTTTTCATAGGCTTCCAGTGAATCTTTGGCTTTAAGAGATCTCACGCACGATCTAAGGCGCTTTTCTGCGAGAGTTCTATTATCCGGTAATTCAGGATGAACTTTTACCAAGGATGAGACACTTGATACCGCCCTGTACTATCTCTTTCCAAAGAACGAATAAAATAATTCTCAGCCATTTCTATCTCTTGTCTAGTTTGGGAAAGAGCTGGGTCTGTAGGAGCCCTTAGGGGGCGGAAAAGTGGTAGAACTTTTATTGAAAGGGGCGCCAGGTGACGCCCATTGTTCTCACGAAGATGCCTCTTGGAGCAGAACATTCGAATTTTTGCTTTCAGGCAAAGCTTAACGGATGTTTTCTAGAAATTTAGTTGGATAAGCCATTTAATGTATTGGGCCATTGTGTTATTAGTTTCGACGACACTAATTTGAATGCTGGCTAGTAAATGCATGTGTCGCTACCCTGTTAGTCATTAATGCTGAACTTAAGGCACTTGAGATAGCCTTAAATTACTTAGATAAATTTATGCCAAATAAGATTGTTTTTTTTTTTTTTTGTAGATTCCTTGGCAGTCCTCCAGGAACTACAGAGGTGTTACAGTAGTTCAAAATCAATATCTAGGGATATTGTGGCATCCATTGACTCATTTCACAAGGACTCCTCATTAAGATTCCAATGGATTCCTTCCCACATAGGGCTGGTGGGAAATGAGATGGCCGACAGACTTGCTAAGGCAGCTGCTATTCCCAATGCAGCTATAGACTTTGATCATTTTAAACCTTGTCAAAAGAAGATACATAAACAACAAGGTATTCTAAGTGTGTCTCACCACTGGTACGTGCCGGATAAGCCTGGAAGTCTCATTGATTCTGGGTTGAGTCGCCTTATTTTTCTTGCATGTCCCATCTTCAGACTGGTCACACGAGAACTGTTAAATTTATTGGAGGAGAAAAGGTATTCCCTGCGTGCACCATCTGCAGTGAACGTCAGGCTTCACCTGAGCATATTCTTGCGTGCATGGATTTGTCTAAGAATGATCTGTTTTCGACCAACCCTTTACAGATTCTGGACTTCCTAAATGTTTTTAACCTGTTCAGTATTGTATAATTGTGTCCATGGAACTCTGTATTTACACTTGGGATAATAAAAAAAAAATTGAATGGCTAGCTAGTAAATGCATATGTGGCTACCCTGTGTTTGCTTTCATTTTGAAACAACTGCATTGACAAAGGCGTAGCCAGGGCGTCACTTTAGACCACGAATGAAGGCGAATTAAACTGTTGGTAGAATGGACAGTAAACAAATGGACGTTCAGAAAAGATGCCGATGATATTCGGACACTGTTTTTGAGCATTTCTCATCTTCTAAAATTCTAAATGGAATAAATTCCATTTACAATTTTTTACTTACTGAGAATTTCCTCACTTGTTTACTCACTTTCATGCAGCGAAGGAGTCAACCAATAATAGATTCTACGCCCACCTTCCCAGCGAAGTTTTTAGAAAATTTTACATCTACTGTTTAATTGAGGATGCAGCAAATTTAAGTGTTCTAATAACGTGATAATAAGAACAGATGTCGGTACTCTACGTTTATGTTTCATTTTGTAAAGAACTGCGCTAACATGTTTTGAACGATGGGCGTAGCTAGGGCGTTACTTGAAACAAGAAGGGGGCGTCGCGTTAAGCCGCAGTGTTAAGTAAATTTAAATTTAGAAGGGTCGTTTGTTGCATGTTGAACGAACAAATGAATTATTGCACGAGTTTAACATATTGCATTCAGCATCAGCATAAATGAACAATGGCCGGTGTAAAATGTATGCCAAAAGCGTAACAAGTCCATAATTTTATGATTTCTGATAGCTTGGAATAGTTTTTTGTAATCAGAAAGACTGAATACAGATTTTTTTCTCGAGATAAAGAACTCAACGTAGTATCGTAATGAACTATGGTTTTCCGTTTTCAACCCTCAAATGCCCACTATAACAAATTTCCAAGTAAAAAGTTATTTTTCCGTTGAAATGACGTTCATTTGTCAAATAACGAAAATATAATAAAGCATTGTAGAAAAAGTTATTATTTTATGTTATTTAATCTTAACACCATGATTTTAAAACTCTTCTAAGCATTAAAAATGGGACTTGAAACAAAATACTTTGTATCGAGTGAAAAAGCATCTACTTTCTTGCCTATAAATGGCAATTATTAATTCTTTCTTCTCATTAAATATTATTAAAATACTGGGAAAAATTATCATTAGAGACATGTGTGTGTGACTTTATTCATCTTACTTCTAAAATGTTTTTGATGCATCTGTGGGACCCAAACTCCTACTGCTATTCATTAAAGATACCATGAATGTTTTTATGACTTCCAAATTACATTTTGAAATATTTTCCCTTAAAAAATAGCGTTGAAAAGACGGTAGCCTGGTTGAAAAGACTGTAGCCTACATGCCACCATGGGCACGGTTAAAAGCTCACTCGAGATCACAAACTGCGTATTCATAAACTATTTTCAGTCGGTCAATTGCGTATTCGATGAACCGATTATGGATCCTATTCGAACAGTAGACATCGATTCTAAAAATCATTCGAATGTTACATCCCTCAGTATAAAATGCATATGGAATCGTAGCGTGTAGTCTCGAGATTACTTTTTGCTATATCAGGGAAATGACCATTCCCTTCTTTTTAAATACCTACTTCGTAATGAGGGGGAAAAAGTATAATGAAAGGAAGTTTGCCTTAACGAATTTTCTACAAAAGGATTCTGGTGAGCTTTCAAAATGGCAATGTGGCTATTGGGTGGGGGTTGGGGCTCAAAAAGATTGCTACCACTGCTTCACCTTTCCAAATTTCTGAAGCCAATCATACGAAATCGGGCATGTATTTCAGTTTCTTAACATAGTTGCTCAATTACGCAGCATTTCTCGAAATATGCAACCAATGAGGGTAGGGAGCCAAAACATATATATGTATACAGAACACAGGGAGTGGGCTGTCCCAAAAAAGTGACAACAGTCGCTTTCATTCGTTAACTGTTAGAGGTAAATGCCCAATGCGTAAACTGAAACAAAATGTACTCAATAAGGTAGGAAAGGAGATTACGTTGAGAGACTTCCTCTCGTTCATTTTCAAAAAAGTGACGCTTGTTAAATTTTTCCCCGTACGAAAAAAAAGCCCCATTGAGTAAAATGGGACCCCTACACACATGAAGTGATGAACCAATTTGAGAATTATATGCTGCAGAGAATTATGTACAGCAAAGGAATAAAAAGATCATTCGTTATCGCCCAGATTCAAGGGAAGAATTTTTGGTCAATTGCTTCATTGCAATCAATAGAAATGAATTGAAATTTCACGATATCAGCACAGAGGTTGTTACTGTCTTTATAGTTATTTATTTTCATTTTGTAAAGAACTGCTTTAATGTGTCTCGAACAAGGGGCGTGGCCAAGGGCATCCCGTTAGACCAGCATTTCTTATAAATTTAGTTGAATTCATAGGCATGATTTACCAGGACCAACGAGGAGCAATTGCACATTTGAAAAAGCATTTCAACAAAATTCAAATATCGATCACCTATTTGAAAATATATTCAATAGGAAACATTTTGTTCCCCAATGTCACATGCTAATGAACGCCGACGGTTGAAATGGCTACAAATAAATACACTTTCGCGAAAAATGCCGTTGATATAACTTTTCTTTCGTTTTTTTTGGGTGGAGGGGATTGTATTCCTTATTTTGTATGAATTTTCTTTACAAGTTTTCACTTGCGATGGATTTTCAGACAGGTTATTATTTTTATCCAGATAAGGCGTGAACGTAGAGGAGATATAGCCCACCTTCCGGAAAGTTTTTAAAAACTAGAGAGTACATGTTTTTTTTTACTTTAAATGACGCGTTAATAAATACAGATGCTGGTGCCGTGTATTTATTTTCATTTGTAAAAGGCCAACATTAACATGTTTTTAATAATGGACGAAGCCGGGGTGCCGTGTGAGGCCATACGGGGAGTCACGAGGGCGTCACAGGACACTACAAGGGGCGTAGCCAGGACATTCAATCTAGCCACGAATGGCGTCGCACCAAGCTCTTGAATCAAAATTATAAAAATGGCTTTCTAATTTTAAGGAAAAGTTCTTGGCAATTGTTGAAAATGTTGGCACCGTACATTTATTATCCATTTTGCAAAGCACTGCGTTAACATGTTTCGAACGATGGGCGTAGCCAGGGCGTCACACGAAGCAACAAGGGGCGACACGGTAAGCCATAATGTCCAGTGAATTTAGTGGAAATGTTTGTTGCAGTTTTAAGAAACAAATTAACTATTGCAAAAAATCACTTTGATTAACATTTTACATAGTCATTTTTGTTCTTAACACTAGAACTGCGGGATGGGTCATTTTGAGCCAAAACAAGGTTTGATTCCGTTCTTTTGAAAGTGTTACGAACTGAAATTTAAAAAAAAATCGTGATTTTCCTAACATTATGTTACTAATTATCTGTAAAAATTTAAGCTCGTAGCTTTTGTCAGGTTTTTAAAATGTATACCTAAAACAGCGGAATGGGTCATTTTGACCCAAAACTTTCCACGAGTATGGAATCCGGAATTTAACGTTTCTTGGAAGAAGAAATGTACTTGTCACCCCCCCTCCTTTGAGACCACAGACCTCAGAATACATATAGACCGGACACCCCTATGCTTTCTCTCTGACTAAAATGATCGGGAACAGTGGGAAAGGCTGAGTGCAGTGCCGATCCTAGATCTTCGGCCGCCCACGTGCAAATTAAAATTGGCCGCCCCTTTTCTTATAAACCAACAAAATGTTTAAATAATTTACTATCAAACACTTTTTAGAAAGTGTATAGAAGTGTAAAAAGTATGGAATGGATGAAAATCAAGTTAAAGTTCGTATTTTATTTTCAGAAAAATACAATCTACAACTACAATAAATATTTCTGATCTTTCAAAAAATTATAACAATATTTTTCGAGCTTTCTTACAGGCAAATTCATTTATAACCCTTGAAATGTCTAGCGCCTCACATATGTCACTTTCAATTGAAATAATAGCCAAATTTGTAAGCCTTTCTTGGGAGATTGTAGATCTTAAGTAATTTTTAATCAAACTTAAAGTTAAAAAGCTTCTTTCACCTGAAGCAACACTGATTGGTATAGTCAAAAATAGTCCGAGTGCTATAGATAAATTGGGAAAATAGGATGTTAAATCTTGACTTAATATAGGATTCAAAATTTCTAATGGCTTTAACCGGCAAATATTTGGAAATAGATCTCGAAAATATAATAGTTCACTGTGCAATTCTATACCGTCTAAGTCCCTTTCTATTTTTCCATCTTTATTTATTGGAAGTTTAATGTCCAAATCCATACAACTTTTTTTTTCAAATTGTCACTATCTTCAGAGTGAAACGTTAGTAAGAAACTGAATACTGAGAAACGGCTTTCCGACAAATCGAAACGTTCACCTACTGAATAGATGGAAATATCCAAAATTTGAAAATAAAAATTAATCTTAAACCTTTTTTCAGAGTCAACATCTTCATCATGTGATTCGTTGTGAAACATACGAGGTTTTTTTTCTTTCACGAATTTCAGGAAATTCGGGCTCTACATTAATTTCCTGGGCAATAATAGACTATTCATCGATAAATGTGGCAAAACTTTCGTCATTTCTTTTCGAAATTAAGTATGTTTTTAAATTTCTTAATACTTCGACACATTCTGCTAAATCTATGTTCGATTGCTGCAACATTTTTGAAACAATATTTATTCTTTCTAGCAAATCGTGCAAAAACATTACTGAACATATAAATTTAAATGAACAAATTGCTTTCGTTAAAGATTTAGCTTTTAGCTTTGCTACACGATCTTTTGCTTCACGTGAAAGTTGATTCAGCGCAACGAGGATATTTTTAAGATTTGTTTCCAATGGTAGTAATGCAAGTATTCGACTCTCCCAGCGAGTATCGCTTAGCGGCTTTAAAGAAAAGTTTGCAATTGTATTCTTTAAAATATCCCATCTGTATATCGAAGCTGAAAAATAGTTGTATAATTCTTGAATAACAAAAAAAATTGCAATTTCTCCACTTGATTTAGCAGCGTCGTTAATTAGTACTAAGTTCAGACAATGTGCCGCGCATGGTACCAAAAAATGCCCTATAGGTTTAATATCTAATAGTCTTTTTTGCAGACCTATATTTTTTCCGCGCATGTTGGCGCCATTATCGTATCCGCCATTATCGGGTATTTTTATCCTTAGATTTCTGGACGTTATTTATAGGTTCAAGTGAAACAGGATCGAATTTGGCTATCATTTCCACCGCTTTTAAAAAAGTTTCCATTGTTTTTTTCGTATAGGTTTGAACTACTACCTCTAAAAGCTAAGTTCTGGCTAGCCAAATATTGCACAATAGCAATCATTTGTTCGATAATTGCTCTCCATCGTTTCTTTTCCAAAGAAAAGAAGTTTTGTTGTTCTCTATCTGTTGTGCTATTGTTGCTTAGCCGTGTTTTGAGCTCCCAAAAAGTCTTAACACATTTCATATGTTTTGCACTATTTTTGTGCAATCTCGAAAAATAGTCAGAGCAATGTTGCCAATCCCTATAACCAACACTAATAAGCTGAATATTTTTTCCTTCGGACCCTCCAAATATTTTGCATGAAGAGCAAAATGCGGTATCTAATGAAACAGAATATAAAAGCAAAGTTCGTCTAACTTTTTCACCATTTTTCAGTGACTTGTAAAAATACGAATAACTAAATCCCCTACCAGTTTCACTTGTAGGAAATTTAAAATTTTCACTAACAGACATAAATTCCGTCTCAATTAAAAGTTTAATAGTTCTAATCATTTCGCCGTCCCTTAAGTTTGGCCGCCCACGTGCGGTGCACCATCTTGCCCCCCGCTAGGATCGGCACTGGCTGAGTGGTCCCAAAGTTTGTTTACAAGATCATGAACAAAAGATCGGTACTCTTTCGCTTCGGAGAAAGGGGAAAGCGCAGCGACCCCCCCTCGAAGGAAGAGGGGTGAATTCGCCAATTGCCATCTTCGGGACCCCCCTGGCAGCTCACCGCTCCTCCTACCGATCTCGATGATTTTAGTCACAGCGAAAGCATCGGGATGTCCGGTCTATGTGTATTTTGAGGTCTGTGTTTCAGACATAGGAGTGGAACTGGACAATAGCTTGAAGGTCAGCAGCCGAACTAAACCGGTTTCCAATAATAAAAAGCGGCAAAAGCCTACTTTCGTGCAGATTGGGAAGACAGTGCAGCCGCTTCAACACGCGCAGGTGAAACCTAATGTTTGAAGACTAAATGTCGCGAAAAAATATCCGTAAACTAACAATTAGTGAAGTTCTAGAATATTTCCAACAATTATCGAATATGAATCTGAAAACAAAAGTTATCAGGAAACGTCTTTGAGCAAAGACGAATATTTCCCGCCAAATGAGAGGCATCTTCAGATTTTGATGATGATGACTCATCTGTATTCGATGATGTTGTTGAATTTACTGAACCATGCAGTAGCAAAGAAAATATTCTGTCTGAAAGAAGAAAAACAGTGCCCAACTAAACGAGATAAGTTGTCGGATGAAAGGCTAGATCTTCAAAATAACGGCACACCTGTTTCAAACAACGGAAAACATTGGACTAACATCGGCTTTGGAAGTGTCAGTGGGAGAATTTCGAAGCTGAATATTTGTAAAGAAATGCATGGCCCGACATCTCTTGTAAAAGGAAATATTGGGGATGGGTGTGCATCCAGTTCTTGGAGCTTACTCATCGACGAGCTTGTGCTTCGTACTACAAAAAGTCGTGCAGAGGAAGAAGCTCATCGGCAGCTTTGAAAAAGTGAGTGGTCTGCGTCAGAGGAACTGGATGCTTTCATATCAATTTTATATGCTAGAGACATATTTGGAGCAAGAAGTCTTGAACTTGATAATCTGTGGCCAGACGTTTGGGGTCCCCCTTTCTTCCGTGATTGTATGTCGAGAGACAAATTTAGGGAAATTAAGAGATTTTTGCGATTTGACAGAAAAACAAAAAGATCTCGACGCCTTCAAACAGATAAACTTGGTCGGATTTCAGAAATGTGGAATAAGTTTATTGAAAATTCTATCACTTGCTACAAACCAAGTGCCTTTGTAACTATTGATGAACAGCTATTTCCGAATAAAGCAAGATGTCGTTTAACGCAATATATGCCGAATAAACCGTACAAATTTGGCATTAAATATTGGCTTGCAGCTGATGTTGAAAGTAAATATATGTTAAATGATTTTCAATACTTGAGTGAAGATGACCAGCGCTCTGAGAATATAACTCTCCCCGAATACGTCGTCTTGCGTGTGATAGAACCATTCGAGAACAAAGAACGATGAGAAGCTGTAGGAAGGAATTACCACAATTTGTGAAAAAATAAAAATGCCCTTGTACAGTAAATTGCTATTAAATCACAGTAATACCGTGTTTATCGAGAAAAAAGTAGAAGAACGTCTTACTTCTAAGTTCCCTTCATCCCAGTGTCCATATTCATAATAATGATCCGAAAAAGCTTCCTGAAACGGTATCACTTTATAATTTTACGTAATTCGGCAGTGACGTTGCGGACCAAATGATTCGAAAATATTCTGTAAAAGCAGGCTCCAGGAGGTGGCCAGTTCATGTGTTCTACAACATCCTCGATCTTGTAAACATTCAATTCAATTCAAGCTACGTGACACAGTGCCCCCGATATAGCTTTTCATTTCGGATTTTCTCTCCCAAGGCGTTTTAATTGGACTCTTTTAAAAATGAAGGTATGTATTTTTTCACTTGTTCACATCTCACATAAATAGGTGCATTCATTCAATTATTCCCTCACACATTTCACATATTTCGATTTAATTTTCTGATTTTTTTTTTCTTAAAAATCAGAAAATCTATCACTTTTAGCTGGGTTCCGCCGTTTATTTCGAATTTCGATCCATCTCAGCCCATCCCGATGGGATCGGAAGAACCGGCGACCACTGTATTTGGAACATTTATTTTCGGACATGCGTGCTTGGTTTTCAGGAAACCGCTCACAAGTCTTTGTCGAGTCGAGTGGACAACAGAATGACAATTTTTACATAGCAGCACAGAGGAAGGAGATCTGCGAATTCGGAATTCTTCCGTCTTCCGCAACGTCCTGGGCCGAAATGATCACTCTCTCATAAGCCTGCGAACATCTCCCTCTAGCGGTCGCCGGTGGTATTTCCGGACCCAAGTTCCTGTGTCAATCGTTTTGTAATGGTCTAACAGACGATCATGCTAAGTTTGACAACGACCTTTTCATACACCCTGTATATCCATAGGCATCGGTCTGATCTTGTATTTGGAACGTTTATTTTCGGACATGTGTGCTTGGTTCTCAAGAACCCGCATGCAAAACTTCGGCGAGTCAAGTGCACAGCACACTGAATGTCTTTACTTGTTGTTCACTTATTCTGTCAGATCTAGACGCAGGCTAGACCAGGTCCACGAGCCCAAGAGTCCTCAAGTAATCAAAAACAAGAAGAGGACTGGTATATATGTCCTCCTTATCCAAGACCCGTACAGTTACATCAAGTGCTCCCGAGAGGCCTGCACCGAGTTACAGTTGGTATACGCTGGATAGGTTTTTTTTGCCCCTCATCGAAAGAAAGTGACTTGATGTGTCTGCTCGCAAGTCTACTAATGGCGGATATGACAACTCTACCTGCCTTGATGGCAGGGGCGCCACCTTGGGGCCTGCGTACTGCCATACGCAAAGGAAATTTGAACAATCGGGGGATAAAGTGGGAATTGGGCCCACGACCTTACGCTAAGGCGATGGGCATGGAGTATTACAGGCCCTTAACCACCCGCACCCTACCAGACTTAGAGGGGACCCTGTCGGTAGTCTTGTAGAAGGTGCCTATGAGAGTGCATCCTGTAGTCCTTAACGGCCTTTCTTTTGCAATATCAGGGAAATGAGCATTCCCTTCTTTTTAAATAGTTAGAACCGTGAGATATGCAGCAGTGTTGCGTCAAGGGAAGTTTACCTCCACGAAATTCCTACAAAATAATTCTGGTGAATTTCCGAAATCTCTTGCATCTATTATTAGAATGGGGCAGGAAGAAGTAATGCCGTTTTGTTTTCGTATTTCTGTTCAAAAAAAGACTGCAGCTAATCATACGAAATAAGGCATGGCTATGAATTTCTTAACATAGGTGCTGAATTGGACAGCATTTTCCAAAATTCGAAAGCTGAGGGGAATGGGGGGAGGGGGTCAAAACTTATTCCTCCCCAACGAAGGATTCATAAGAAAGAAGATTCATTCAAAGAACAGAAATACCTTCATTTCAATTTGAGTTTGGATGTTTTGCAAAAGTGCTATTTTATAGCCGTTTTTGCACGTTTCGCTACCCCCAAAAAATCTGGAGTGACTCCACTCGACTTTCCGAACAATTACGATTAAGATCATTATCAAGCATTTAAATAAATTTTAATCGGTTAATAAATCAAACATATATACCCAATTTGAGCTCAATCCAATGTACAGTTTAAACGCTAGCTCACTTTCAAGAATTTCTCCCCATAGGCCATAACGTAAAAGAAATCTTTGTCGTAGCCCTGTTGAAAAACTAAGTCCTATACACACCGAAATCAATACTGGTGGTTTATAACATATATACCCAATTTGAGCTCAATCGAATGCCCCGTCTAGGACCAATCGTGCTCACGTGCTCACTCGCTCACTCACACACACACACACACACACCTCGTAAAAATAGCATAAATAAATTCAAAAGACCTCAAAACGCGCAAATACACCAAAATCTCGAAGTCGAATTTTTTCATGATTATAATACTTTTCTTACATGGTACATGTTCGGAAAGTAAAAATCTAAATAATTAAAAGTAACCCTATCTAGGGTACTAAATTACAAAATTACAGTCAAACACGTTAAAAATTTGAGAAAGTGCCTTTACAAGTTATACAGTACACTGGAGTAAACGATACACCTGCAGTTAGGTAACTTTTGGCAAAATTCTTAACCATTCGCAAATTCTTACAAATCGAAAATGTTGCAGAATGTATCACTCTTCGAAGAATTTTGACTTCCAATTCTATTTTTAAGAATTTTTTCGGACATTTTCATAAAAGAAAAGAAATTATTATAGTTTTTCATGTCATGTTTTTCTTTCTCTTTTATACAACAGTGGATTCAAGTAATCCTAAGTTACCGCCCTCCTTTAACGGAAGTTTCTGAAAATTTTTGATCCACTGTTAAGCTTGCGATAGAAAGAAATTAATTAAAATTTCACGTTATCGAATGCAGATGTTGCTGCCCCATTTATATATTTGTGTATTCATTTTGTATAGAAATGCTTCAACAATTCTTCAACCAGGCGCGTGGCTATGGCGTCATCTTAAACTAAAATTTCTCGTCCATTCAGATCCACTCATTGTTGAACTGACAAACAACTGAACTTTCGCTAAAGATGCCGTTGATATAAAATTTGTGGAGGGGTTTCAGCATTTCCTCTTTTTGTATGAGTTTTACAAGTTTTTTCTTACGATGGATTTTCATACCAGTGATTATTTTTATCCAGCGAAGGCGTAAACACAGATTAGAGGGTGGCCCTTAACCCTTTAAATAGCAGTGTTCCCGCTCTGGGAACACCAAACTCTGACGTTTTGACTATTGCCAGTCCCGAAGAATAAATTTGATTTCTATAAAAATAGTTGCGGGTGACATAACTCCACGAGAATCCTTTACTTTTTAGCAAGTCATTTCCCGTAAAAAAATCGCCACGATTATTTTTAACAGCACTGACATCTGCTGAAAAATGGAAGAATGCGAGAACAGCTGGATAGATTGCCCATTACTGAAAAGAGGGCAGCCGTTGCCATCACTCGACTTAACTACCTGTAGGATGGCTGACGATCGAAACGTTCATCGCGTGCCACAGACCTAGAGACCTTTTTTGGACGCAGCTGGCTGTGCCGGCACAGCCAGCTGTCGTCAAAAAAGGGTCTCTAGATCTGTGGCACACGATGAAAGTTTCGATCGTCCGCCATCTTGCTGGTCGTTAAGTCGAGCGATGGCAACGGTTGCCCTTCTTTCAGCATTGGGAAAGGGTTGCGCCTCAAAGGGTTAAGGGAAGCTCTCAAAAAACTGTAGGCAATACATTTTTTTTTTTTTTTTTTAAACTTTAAATGACACGATCATAAATACAGGTGTTAGTACTCTATTTTTATTTTGATTCTGTAAAGGACTGCGTTAACGTGTTTTAATAATGGGCGAAGCCAAGAGGTCACGTGAGCCCACAAGATGAGTAGCGAGGGCGTTGCATGTAGCCACAAGAGGCGTGACTAGGGCGTCACTGTAGGCAAGAAGGGGCGTCACATTAAGACAAAATGCCTGGTAAATTTAAAATAACTATTACATTTGGGGTGAACAAATTAACTATTGCCAAAAGCATCTTGAATCAAAATTCTAGTTATTGTTTTCTTTCTTTTAAAAAGAATTGCAATCTAATAAAAATAAGCTTTGTTTCGAAAAGTAAATATATCACAAAAATACAGGGAAAACACACAAAAATACTGCGTACATTTCTGTTCAAGCAACACATAAAATGGCAGAAGCGAATGAAATTAAATTGGGTGACATAGGTTGTCACTCAAACTGTAGGCGTCGAATTAAAAAAAAAAAAAAATATTAGAGTTTAAGATTTTGGGAAAATAGTTTTAAAATACATAAATTTTTGTTCCCGTATCACGGAATATAGACGACAGGGATGGAAAGGAAATTGGGCGACATGATAGAGGGTCAATCAACTTACTCTAGGCATCAAAATTTTCAAAAATTGTGAATATATTTTGTGTTTTTACGCAAATTATTTCAAACTACGTAAACATTCGTTCGTGCATCACATGGTAAGTGCATGGTATGTGGTCACTCAATTTAATTATAGATTTTGAAATTTTAACAAAAGTTTAAATTATGACCTTTTCCCGAAAATAGTTTTAAAAAGTAGTAAATGTTTGTTGCGCTTCACGTATTAACGACTAAAACTTACGAAATTAAAAAGGTTCATACTACTCCGTTTAAACTACAGATATCGATTTTTTTTTTATATTAGATTGAGATTTTGTAAAAATTTATTTAAAATGTAAAAATATTGGTCGATGATATTTATAAACCAGTGAAGAGAATGAAATAAAATTTAGTATCGTTACAAGTGCTCACTTAAACTATAGGCGTCAAAGTACCTAAAAAATTTCTATAGACTTCGGGATTTTGTGGAAACTTACTACATGTTTGTTTTATTCCTGAAAAATGGCAATGGAATTGAATGAAATTTGAGTTGTGTTAGATGCACAAGTTTAAATTAACTCTAAATGCCAAAACCGTTTTAAATATTTTATAGATTTTGGTATTTTGAGAAAATCGTATCAATTTTTTTTTCTGGCATCCCTTAAAATTGGATTAAGAGAATACAATGAAGTTTAGCAACATGACCAGTGACGACTGAAACAACAAATGTCGAAATTTTTTGAAAAACTTCAATACATTTTAAAATTTTTTTAAACTGTTCACTTTTTTTTTTTAGATTTTGTGAAAATTGTGCTAAATCTTTTTCCGGCATAATGCTGAAATATGTACAGTGAATCAAATAAAAATTTAGATACGCGTTAGTAATGACCCTTTGACTTGAATAGCTCATTCAACCATTTTTTAAATTAAAAAGAAATTCTCCTTTGCCAATTTCACTCATCGCTTTGTTACTCTCTAACCTGTCATCTTTTAATCCATACACAGAAGGTATAATTTTGCTGTCTATACTATAGCCAATATACAATGCTGACGAAAATTCAGGCTATTTGGAAATTTGCACTACGCACTAACCGCCAACGACGGCTACTTCAGCTAGTTACTAATGTAATGAATTAATGATTAAAATAATTAATATACGAATATGATACATGAAGCTCTGGGACACCTGGTATGTATTGCTCTTAGAAGTATCAACTATATTCATAATTATCAAAAAAAACGTTCACACTTGGTTTATAAATGGAGGAGAGTGGTAAAAAGTTGTTTTTTAATGATTTCTTTTTCAAGTATTTTTATTTTTTTTAACTAAGCCTAGCCCCCCTACACATCAAAGAAAAAATACCATGCGCGTTTTCGCAAGTTTTTTTTCCTTTTTAAAGCCATGTGGAAATTGTAGGATGAATGCACAAATGCAGACTTCAGATGATTTTTCCCCAGGTTTTCAGCCAAAATTGGCAGTTTTCCCCGACTTTATCAGTCAAAGTAAGAAGACACATACAGCACATTCATGAACAAATGACACTCTCCACCTGAATGGAAAAAAAAAGGACACATATATAGGGACGACGCACGGATTATGATACGCTTCCCAGATAGCACAGCAAATTTGCATCAAACATGCAGTAAGCTTGATTTATCAATCCATAAACTTGAATTAAGACTTGAAAATATCAAGCGTGTAAGCTTAACGCAAGCTTGAATCAAGTGTACAAGTTTACACTTGTCAAACTCTGCACTAAGCTTGACATAGCAAGCTTAATTCAAACTTACTAGACTCTAAATATTTTCCTAAATAGATGGGGCGCCGGTCGGTGAACATTCCCCAAATATTTTATTTTTCCACGCATTTCCCAACTACTGATTTTGAAATCAATTTTGTAGTATATTTGTATTTTATTTTGAAGAATTTCATTATTTGGAAATATAGAATCTTTTTTTTATTCTATGGTAAAGTATATTTATGTCTGATGATAAATTATATGATGACTTTCCAAATCAAGTAGTCATCAAGTTGTATTCAAGCTTGACAGTTCAAATAATGTAAATTCGTCGGGAAAATATTTGCAGACTCATTTTTTTGTAGTCTCCAAGATTGATGCAAGCTTAAAATGAATTGAACTGTCAAGCTTGTATTAATACGTCAAATTCAAAGAAATGCCAAGCTTGATTTAAGCTTGTGTGCTGTCTGGGTAAATGCGACGTATAAGTGTAAAAGTCCTACTACACAGCCGAATGAATCCCAAGTCAATATTTTTTGGAGGAAAAGCAAATTAAAAAAAAGTTTATTTGACCTCTAGAAAATAAAGGGTAAACTCTGTTCCGACGTCCAAGAGAATATTTTTGGAGAAGTTCTAATTTAAAGGAGGAGCCACATACAAGAAAGCTGATGAACCTAAATAAAGCTTTTCCAAATAAAGTTATGTTCCAACAATGGAAAAATATTTAGCAATAGCATTGTTGAATTAGTGGTTTGAGACTCTTTGGAAAAGATCAGCAATGTAAAATTGTTCTTTCTTGTTAGCGTTAGAGTTCAAACAGTAGAATCTAAAACGGTCATCGGATCAAACAGAGCTTCCTCCTCCTATGCCCATAGTTACTTCATAACGGGGAAATAACCATGGGCATAGAAGGACGTATCGCTGCCGTGCCTGTTTCAACAACGATGTGGGCTAATACGTTGATTATTCGGTAAGCAGCAGTGCAAGAGCAAACAAGATCGTGCTGGAAAGTAGTAATCAATATATTTTCAGTGATCCATGAATGCTTCATTATTTTTTTCAGAAGATACGTAGCCTCTGTGGTTCATCAGTCTTTTACAGACCGGAAAGATTCTACAGAGTGAGCAAGCGACAGCTGATGAAAGTGGTGGACGAATGCTGCAGGAAAGCCAGCTCTTTCTCCGTGATAGCATCTTACTGCAGCAAAGTAACATGGATGTTAACCGGACGGCATTAGTTTGTTCCTGGGCAAATTCCTGTCACCTCATCACGGACTTCTGTAGAACTTGTATCTGTGTATCATTTTAAGCAGAATGAAGAACTTAATACGCTGCTAACATAGTATAGCATATTGATGTGAAATAGCAAGTTTCGCAGTGTAATTTGACCAAAAAAATTTTCTGTTGTCAGATGCAAATAAAAAAGAACAGTGTTCAGTTTCACAGTTAAAAGAATCCACCGCCTGTGTATTTTTTCTTTTGAGCTGTTCATTTATATTTTACAGGGTTCGCACTGATCCTGGATTTGCTAAAATTCTAAATTTTTGAAGAATTCTAAACTAGTTTGGTTTAAGAGTACCATTTTCTTTTAAAATACAATATTGTAAGTAGCTCTAATATCTCAAATAGGACATTTTAAGACAATTTTTTCAAAAGTTAGGAAGTTCAGCAAATTAAGGACCTGTACGAACACAAATATTTAATTTTTTGTGTTGTATCTTTTTGGCCAATTTCCTCCCTTTCATTCCATCGTAAAAATAACCTAAAATAATCTTGCAATGAGCAAGTTCAGTGTTTACCCAATGCCTTGTTTCCCCCACCCCCCCCAAGGTAGTTTAAAATAATTTCTGAACGGAATAAAATGTATAATATAAACAGCTTCTCTTGGCCTTTAAAATTTATTTATCCGAACACATGCAATAATCAATCTACTTTCACCAGGGTAACCATCGTACATCGCAAGTGCCAAATTGACAGCCAGTGATACTTTAGACAATTAGAAGTGTTGAAATGTTACTTCTACTGACCAAGCTTAAAGTATAGTTTTAACATTGGAGAATATTATCTGAAAAACTATATATTAATACCTTCCCTCTCCCTCCATTTCTCGTGCCCCTATTTCCGCGGAAGAGAATTTAAAAGCTAATGCTCTAAACTTTCTGACGCTTATTTTTATGCAAAGAATTTTATTTTATCTCTTCATACAGATGTCTATATCCGACTATTTTTAACTTTGAATTTACTTTAAAATAGATGGTAGTTCTTGTGGCCGTGAGTTGATGAAATAACATAAACTAACATTGCAATGAGATTCCTTTAATTAAAAACTTATTGAAATACATTGAATAATGTGCTACTAGCTGCGTAGCTACTTTATATCTGAATGAACAGCTCAAGCGCGCTGCCGCATAGTGAAAAAGTTCAGCAGTAGCTGTATAAATGTGCTTGGCACTTTGACTGCTTAACGTACTTCGTCGCGGGAGTTTACGAACACAACAGTAGCACGACTCAAGTATGTTTATATATGAATAGCACGTTTAGTGTTTAAAACTTGCCAACTTTTCCTCTTACTAGAAAACACATTCAGTCACAATAACCTTAAATGTTTACTTTTCCTAGAATTTTTAATTTATTTTGGTGCTAAAATATGTCCAAAACCTTAAAGTGAATACATATTTTACACACTTGTTTTTATACCATATTTTTAATTACAATAGGTTCATTTAGGAACGATTTCTTTAAAATAAAAACCTTTAAGGGGGTTATAACTTCAACTGTTACAATTCTTTGCAAAATAAAAGAGCTCCGCGTTTTTAAAATGTTAGGTTTACTGCGAATAATCTAAACTTCTCTTATTGGATTGCTCAAAACGCTTTAAAAGCTTTCTTCGAAACTACTTTTGAGAAACCAAGCTTCTGGAATCTTATCTCCTACTTTAAAAAACTATCTGAATTACTTTACGAAAGACTCAAAGTTTGTATTCAACATATTCAGTGTTCTCAGAAGTTACCAAAAATGTAACCAAGAGATAAACACTTGCCATCTATTGTACATAATTATCGACCCGAGAAACCCCTTGTCTATAAAGTACGAACCTAAACTGCATCGACTGAGTGTTGAAAAACTGCCTGAAATGCACAAAGAAACGCCATAAACCAAATAGAATCTGGGTATTATCGCATCGATTTTAAAAGCATTTGAAAATTGCGATTAAATTTAGCTCTCATAATCGGCACTCTTTAAGTTTCAACAGCTAGCTAACAGGAATTTTCCTTCAAGTGTCCACTACGGAACTGGAAGACCGTTTATTAACCCTAAAATTTACAATTTTTTAAAAATGGGCATCAAAATAAATTTCATTTAGGCTTACTTATGCTAGGAAAATTTTTAATAAACTGCAGCATGTAGTTTGCCAGAAAATTCCATGAAAAAAGTTAAAGTTTGAAATATTCGAATGTCCACCCTGTAGCTCTGAAACAAAAAGTAATAGACCAATTCTACTTCATTTAGTCCCAATATTATTCAATAGTTTTGTTGCTGAATGAAAATAAGTACGTAACTTGGAAGCAAAACTTCGTTCAGCGAACTGATGTACGCGCTGTGAATTCATGATTGCTCTAAAAATAATGTTGCCATACATATTAAAAGCCTAAAAATAATTTCCAAAATTGGTCGTTTATTTTAAATGCCTATTTTAGACAGAATCAAAATTTCAATTTTAATACTGAAAATATGGAGTAGCCATTTGATTACAGTATAGACTGTAGGGTTAACACCCAGTGTTAATATTGGGTTGTAACGAAAGTTTCCCGTCACCTCAAACATCGTCAGCACACAGTTCGCGTTGGCGTATTTGCTCATATTTTGTTAAACGATTTTTGGCATTTGGAAGAAAGAGACGTACTTTATAACATTATGGTGTGAAATCTGTAAAAAATATAGTTATCATTAAGTACAAGGTGTCTCAAATGACACTATCACTCCAGAGGATTAGAACCATCCTTTACTTCCAGTTGTGTTGCAAAAAGTCAGCTACAGAATATCAACGAATTATGAGTACAGCGTTAAGTACTATTGTTGTATCATGCGACACTGCAGGTTTGATACCGAAAGTTCATAAACAGTTATCTAAGGAGTTAGAAGCGAGTTTTTCAGGCAGATTTGGCGGAAAACTTTTCGTTACAACCCGATATTATGCAATACAATACGATAGCGGGAATATAAAAATGTCCCTAAAAGTTTTAGATTTTGTTAATTTAAACTGCATTCGATTTTATTTATTTAATTTTATTAATAAGCTTTTCTTATACTTGCTCCCAAACTTTCACAACTCCAAAGACTGATCAAGTTTAAGGCTTGCAGACTATTACGTAGCAATTTAACAACAAATCTAAAATTATGACAATCAAAAGTTTGTATTAAAACAAGAAATTTAAGAGCATTTTATTTTTATGGTAAGCTTTAGAATTTGGGAGAAGCCAAATTGCTGAAAAATGAAAGGATCAAGATTTAAGGATTTAAGATTTAGCCTCGACACCAACAACGTTTGCCACAGAAGTTTGTTTTTCGATTGCTGCTTAGCAAACCAGTAAAGTTGAATAAGAAATCCTAATAGAAACTTCAGTATTTTTGTTCGACCCTACAAGGCTAGATTTTACTTTTTGGCATTTATTTTTAACTTTAGTGTTCAAATTATTTCGTAGTATGACAAACTGCAACAGTCAATAACTTTAAGGGTCAAAACTTTTTGCCAACTATTTCTAAGTATATTTCTAAAAGAAAAGTTATGACATACAAAAGATTACGTTAAAATTTCAGTTTTGACAATGGGAAAAATGACTAAAAAAATACCCTGAATTATATCGTCGTATGTCCATGTATAAATGCTCTTAAAAACTGCAAGATGTTTACGCTAATATTTTACAGATAGAGGAATAATTAAAGTAATTATTCCACATAGGGTACCAGGTGCCTTGTAGGGTTAAGAGTAATTTTAACACAAATAAACTCATTTCATACCCATTTGAGAAAATTAAATTATACGTGTGGCCTTTGATAAGAACGTCCTCAATAGCCACGTCAAACTTCCATTTACTTTGTGCTGGAGAATCCATTGCTAGTTTGTTTAATAAAATAACAAGACACTAAAATTAGTTCAATACTTTATTTTCAAGTTCATAGGGCATTTACAGAAATTAACAATTTTGAGATGCAAATACTTTACACAAATTACAAAATATTTTTAGTCGAAATTCTGGAAAAATGCATCAAAAATTTACTCTATAAGATGCATGATTCAACAATATAAAAATTACAAAATACTCTTGAAAATAAGTTTTCCAGTTTATTCCCAAATACGCACAAAAGACAAAACATGTGCAAAATTTTTAACTTGAGATAAGTTTCAACCGAAGAAAAACATTTGAATAAAACTGGGATTCAAGATGAAACGAAAATATTTATATTTAATATTATGGTATTTACAAAAATACCAAAGCAAGAACTACCCGCTGAAAAAAAAAAAAATCCTTACAAAATTTAATCTGTAAAGTAACAAGATCCGAAGCGGACCATTTAAAAAATTTCTCATTTATACCCAAAATGCAACTAAAACATTGTTTCAACACTTTAATAATGTTTATTGGTTTATTTAAAAAGATGTTTAAAAAAATAATGAAGTCACAATACTTAAAAATAGCATTCGAGTAACAATGTTAGAACCTCATAATCCTGAGCAAAAATTTATAAAAAATTAAAGCATAGCTTTATGAATAATTTCAGATACAACGAGACATGTTTCAAGTGCCTATTAATGAGTTAAATTTGGAAGATATCGAGTTAAATTTTGACTTTCATTAATGAGTTAAATTTGGAAGATTGATAAACCTCTTGCTTATTGAATTCAGCTAAATATTTTTACTTAAATACTCTGCTTAAACAATTTAAGAACTTAACCAAGTGGTTTTAAAAATTAAAATCAACTAGTGCAGCTTGCAGAATATTTTCTCTTAAATGATATTAAGAGGAAAATGAATCTGAATTTTTAAAGTTTTCAATTCTGGCATCTCAAAAACCACCAGTTTGTATTTAAACCAGAATACAAAAGAAATGTATTTATGAAAGTACAACATACTTTATATTGAATTTTCAGTGTATTTTTAAAATACTTTGATGTCTACTCGTTAGAATACAAATACAAGGCATAAATATATTTTTAAAAATTTCAAAGATATGCATTTTCGATACTGCCAACTCTTAACAGGGATATGCATTTATGTGTAGGAGTAAAATACCAATGAAAGGAAATTTTACAAGAGGCATACTATGTACAAGAGCTGAAATCTAATAAAACATTTCACACAGTGGAAAAAAAGTCAAAGTGCTATAGACAAGAGAAATACTAAATTCATTGCAAAAATCCAGTTTCCTAATTTATGAACATAAAAGCCATTTAATAAGTAATTAACATAATTTTCATAAATTTTACGTTATTATCCACTGCCACTGGTCGGCTCGAAATCAATGCTTTCAGTCGACTTAAAAATTCAGAATTCTTACGTTTGCACCGTAACTAAAAATTGCATACACCGAAGTTTGAGGGAAGGAAAATTTCGTATGTTTAAATTTAAACTAGTTACCAATGAAAGTGATAGTTTACTTTCTAACTTCCAATGTCCGATTTGGATTAGTGGCAAAAGCGTAGTGCTTGGGTTCGTTTTATGCCTTTGAACTTGTTTATGAAGTACGGTATTGTACCGAAATACAGCTAGGAAAAAAAATCAGTTTTACTTTTTAAAATAACTAACAATTTTTAAATACGCGTTTGATGGATCCATCGCCTTTATTTAAATTAAACAATACACGTCGATGGCTGGGATTCCTAAATACCTCACCCACGCGGCAAGCAAAACTTGCTGCTCAGCTATTAAAATACTCTGCTCGCCGAATGGGTGATCAAGCCATCCCGCGAGCAGACCCTGAAGTTGGCCGGACTTCAGAGTATTTTTGAGTGAATATTGAAAGCTGAATCCCCACCCCCTTTCCTAAACAGACAAACCGCACTAACAGATACACCCCGAAACTCCCAATAAATTAGTGAAGTACTGAGAAAAACCAACCATCAACTCCCAATACTTATGGGGTTCGCACGATTTAGCACAAATGGCCAAATAAACCGATCTTCCCCAAAAACTTGCGAAGAAAAAAACAAGGCAGACCAATGGATATTCACAGTTGCTTTTAAGTAGAACTTCTCAAAAGGCGGTTTTTGGTCTGGCGTTAGCGCTCAGTTTATCCAATCTAAATCTTTTCTATTTGTTGCGCAAGGCAAAGAAGCTACGCAAGGACTTTCTGCTTATGGCAGAGGCACCATGGTCGGCGGACTTAAAAAGCTCTAATGCGCATTCAGTGCCTTATTCACTGTCATGGTGGGGCCCTAAACCTGCATGAAATTTACAAAGCAAATGGCGCAGTATTTAATTTGTCTCAAAATATGGTTAACATTCCCTTAAAAATAGCAACATTGTAAATGTTTTTTTAAAATTATACAAGTTTCAAAACTTTTTGGGGGGAAGGTGTGTAGAAGTTTAATTTCGGAATTTAACTAGTCATGTGTACTAAGTTTACAGTAGAAAAACTACCATTAAGATCTTAGCCAACACTATTTTTTAACTGAAGTCTTAAACTAAATATTTGAAAAATACGCGCATATCTTAAATTTGAGATGCTTCAATTTTATAGTTCTGCAATCAAATCTTCGTGGATTTTCAAGAAATTCGGATGATTTCATATTTAATTAGTCTTCATTACATTGAGATATTCAGACGATTGAATATAACCAAGACGTGTAAAATATTGTTAAACTCAGCTACACTTTTTTTACATAGGCATTTAGATATTTGAAAACTTCAAGTATTTTAGTACCTAAAATTTAACTTTAGTTTTATCACCGAAATTTATCAAGCACTTTATGGAAATGCACCTTTGCCATTGTTTTTACGAATCTAGTCACTTAAAAAATTACGGATTTAAATAACTCACCAATGTCGAATTACCAGTTTTGTCTATAGCACGAAGTTCCCAATCCACTTCATAATATAACATCTCTTCATACAATTATAAATCCATAGCAAAATACAAAAGTAAGATTAATTTCACATTAAAACATTCAATGAGATAAATTACAGCAATTGAAGGCAACTGAACAAGTACTGCTGCCGGCGCTTGGGCACAAGGGCGGCTCCAGCGACGAGGCCATGGGGCTTAGCCCTCTCCCGATTTTTTATTTTAGAACTTTAGTTTCTTACACAAAAAACGTTTCCACACGTTTAATTTGCATTTTTAATAAATTTATAGACCAATAGGTTTGATGGCTCTCTCGATAATTCAGCCTGGAGCCGCCCTTGCTTTGTCAAAAGATAAATTGATGTTATTGGCAGAACCAGGACATGAATGACAGGGCCGTAATTTGACTGATAGACTTGTTTGGTGTTAATCACTTCACCTCCTTTGGATCTTGATAATTTTACACTTTTTTTCCCCATTCTATGTCCAAAATTTTCCAAATGCTGCGATTTTATGGCTTTTTACATCTTTTTAAAGAAAATGAGATCTGAAGATAGACTTAATAAATTTAAACGTGAAACTAGCGTAATGTCATTTTTGTATAAAATCTAGTAAAAGTTCCTCACTCTGGAAAAAGTTATCATTGCTGGGAGGGACTTTAACCCTCCCGGGAATAGTCCCAGTTATCCTTACTGCCCCTATTGTTAAAGTTCCAGTCAAATTGAACACTGGCTACGTTAAAAAAAATTTTATGCAAGAGAATGGAATACGAAATAAACATTTGGTAAAAATTGCTCATGCATCTCTTGCAAGTTTGTAAAGAACTATTTGAAAGTTTAGTTTAATATAAATTGTAATAGAATCAAAGATTTTCTACTCTTCAGAAATAATGTAGATCAGGGGTGACCAACCTTTTGCATATCATCCGCCATTTTTGCCTTACAACTTGTAAAAACTTCATTACGTTAATGGTAGAGTTTGAAAACAAATATGGCTTCAGTTTGCGGGAGTAGGGATCCTCCAATTTATTTTTCGGATATTTTCAAGGGGATCAGACAGATTCTTATATAGTGGGGGAAGTACAAAATTATAGGCTTAACAAAAGCTTCCTTTTGATGTATCATAAGACACAATCTCTTGAGAGCATCTCGCCTTCTAGGCTTTGAGCTACTATTGCTCTCGGGACTTTGGCTCCATCCACAATAGTATTGCAGTATAGAATTTCAAGCACATGTCAATATATTTGAAAAAGACAACAGAACAAATTTTAAGTAGGTAGCGAACATAAGGCCGATAATTTTGATCATAGGATTACTCTAATAACCTTTAAAAACAGACCATTCACTGTCCGATTTTTTTTAATTCATGATTACGACTAAATTATTGTACCAAAGAGTGGAAAATTGGTAACTTAAAACCGCTCAAGGATACAATTTACCATGTTCTTATATAGCATGGAATAAAAAATCAAACATTTGCATGAACGAAATTTTTAAAATCTTTAATCTAGAAATTAAGTAGGTAGGATACAACGAGTCACTGGGAATCATCCAATGCGCCAATTTTGGGACATGCGCCACGATTTGGTCAACCCCGATGTAGATTAATACAAAAAACATTAAGAGTATGGCAAGTTGAAAACATTGCTTGCAATCGTCGATTATAAAAGGTTTGTGCAGCATCTGATCACCATTTATTTAACCCGCTAATTATTGGTCCATTATTCAAACATTTACCAATTAACAAATTTTCTAGTTTGGTAATAAATCCTTCAAATAAAATTTAAGTAATTCTTGCAGTTACAAAAAGTTATCTACAGATATAAAACTGCAAAAACGGGATTCTCAGTCGGTCCTATTTTTTTTAAATCCTACCTTCATCAATGTTTTATTTATATAGCCTAGCATTTTAATGGTTTGATAGACGAAACCTTAACATCTAAAAGACCATTTAATAACTGTTGAAGCAGAACATTTTACTCGTATTTATAGGAGGTAGGAATTTAAAAAATAGGCCCGACTGCGACTCCTGCATAAACCAATAGCTGAAAACCTTAAGCACATTAACACATCCGATTACCGAAATCGGTCAGTTGATTGCCGAGGTCTATTGAAGCAATAGATTAATCAAGAGACCCTTTATAATAGATTTCTCTATGGTAAGCTACAGAGCCGTACTCTGGGAGTGGCAAAATGGGCAGCCGCCTAGGGCCGCTAAAAAGTAATTCATTGTTATCAAGCAGTCAAACTTCCTGATCTAGAACTAAACTGCACAACATTAAGCATAGTTGTCAAATACAGGATTTGCAATTTCGTGTGTAGCTTCCTTTTTCAGACCTACACACGAAATATAGCTACACACTGCAGCTTTTACCTTATGGAAACTTATTGCATTAAAATCTTTATCAAATTTACTTAATCGGTCTGTAGCAGAAGTGGGTTTTTACTGGGGGAGGGGATGGCAGGTAAAGATCCGCAATTAAGCGTACAAATATGAAAGATCTGCAATTATTTCTTGTCCACGGCTGCTAAATCCCCACCACGTTCCTGATAGTATAAGCTATTGCAGGTTTGTGCCTTTGTTACTCAAGGCCTTCCAGACCTATCCGTAGCAAATAATTTCCGGTCAGCGTTCAGTTTGCCATAATCGTTTGAGGGCGCTAGTCTCCCGAAGTTTTAATGTTTTCAGTATTAACGCTCCAGACATTTTTACTGTAAATTTTCGTTGAATTGCTAGATTCGTATGACGAAAGGGACATTAGCTATGTAACGGATGACGCGATTTATCACACGACTGCGTAAGAAGCATGGAAACATTTGATACAAACTTTCAGTGGAGAATTTTAAAAAGCTTAGAAATCACGGGCCTACCTACCTTGCCCCAAGCGAACAGTTATCGATGTATTTCAATGGTAGAAATAGAATTGAGATCAAAAACCCTAAATTCAAAAACTAGCAATTTAAATTAAGGAAACTGATCGTCTCGCGGGATTTTAGGGTTTTCATCGAGTGGATGCAATTAAAACACGTTTTCAAGCACCCTTTAATATCATTTAATATAAAAGGAACACAGTAGAATCTGC
>JAWZYV010009544.1:0-20000 GCA_038373885.1 Cheiracanthium punctorium
TGGGCCTATTCCAAGACCCACTGCACTGACTCGCGCAACATGTATAGACTCCTTGGTCCGTGTTTCAAGACGGGTCGGGTGGGTGACCGACCTACTCGCGCGCGAGCCTCCGAACTTCCTGCGGGCCCTGGCCACCAGCCGGCGCCTCCCATTCGCCCGCCCACTCCAGAGTAGTGCGACGGGACAGTGGAATGCACCTGCGACCCTACCCGCTGCTAGAAGCAGGAGACGGAGAAGCCTTGCGGCCTCGTGACACCTCGGTCGAGCGACGGGCCACTGACGGGACGGCTAACAACCGGCGACGCACACAAGGCACGCCACCGGCCACCTGCCATTTCCCGCCCTTCAGGCCGTCACGCTTACACTGCCCAACCGGCTGCGGCGTCCTTCGGACGAGAGACAAATGCGTCGGGAACCCGGGGTGACGCGCAGTCGGACGGCCTCCCTCGGGAGAAGCCCTGCCTCGCACTTTCCGACCAGCGCGCCCCGAGCCCCAGACTGAATCCTCTCGCCACAGGATTTCGAGGGCCCACCCGTTTACCTCTGAACAGTTTCACGTACTCTTGAACTCTCTCTTCAAAGTTCTTTGCAACTTTCCCTCACGGTACTTGTTTGCTATCGGTCTCACGGCGGTATTTAGCCTTAGGTGGAGTTTACCACCCGATTAGGGCTGCACTCCCAAGCAACCCGACTCCAAGGAGATCGCATCCGAGCCGGACAGGGCGGCTATGGGCCTCGCACCCGCTATGGACAGGCCCCGGTCAGGGGGACTTGCTGCCCCGTCCGAACTCGGCACGCTCACTCCTAAACGCCACATTTCCCACGACCGGAGGCCGGGGATTCGGCGCTGGGCTTTTCCCTTTTCGCTCGCCGTTACTCAGGGAATCCCAGTTGGTTTCTTTTCCTCCGCTTATTTATATGCTTAAATTCAGCGGGTCGTCTCGCCTGATCTGAGGTCGACAAGTGTTTAGGCTTTCGCCAGTCACGTCCTTGCACGCTCCGCGTCTGTCGGACCGCAGGCCCGGGATCCGGGAGGCTCGTCCGCCTCTCCTCCGTCCCGGGCGTCCTAAGCGGGACGCTTCTGGGCGTGGGGATCGCGCTCGGTTTGGGTCGGCGAGAAGCCGCTTTAGGGCTTCCCGGTGCGACCACGTAGGGGGTGAATGACCCCCTTCGGCAAGCGTAGGTCCGACCCTCAGACAGACGTGGCCCGGGTAGGACCCGAGGCCGCAATGTGCGTTCGAAAAATCAGTGCTCAATGTGTCCTGCAATTCACACCAAGTCTCGCAGCTGGCTGCGTTCTTCATCGACCCGTGAGCCGAGTGATCCACTGCTCAGAGTTGTGTTTCAAGTTTCTGGCGGACTCTGGGATTTCTCCCTTCGTCCTTAGCAATTTCGAGAGTTTGTCAGGATTCTCCGTTTCCGGAGAAGTTTGAGGTTGAATGTCGGTTCGCTTCCAACTGCGGGGACTCCCCCACGGGGGGGAGTCGAAAGGTCATGAACCCGCAGTTCGAGGTCACGAACCGGTCGCTCCGGCGGGGAATCCGCCTCGAGGCGGACGGGAGCCCTCAAAAACTCGCCGCCGGAGGAAAGTGGGGAACCAAGGAGGCGGACTGTCCCCGGCGTTATCGGGACAGCCTCTTCAAGCCTAGCGCGCCCTAGGGCGCACCCCCTTCAACCGCTCGTCTGGCGGCAAGGGCAGCCGAGGCACCTCATGTTACGTTCCCCGTGCGTTCGAAACGGAGCCGTGGGGCTCCGAGTTTGGATTTTTTTACTCGCTCTCGTGCTGGTGCACGACACGGTAATGATCCTTCCGCAGGTTCACCTACGGAAACCTTGTTACGACTTTTACTTCCTCTAAATGATCAAGTTTGGTCATCTTTCCGGCACGCCGGCGCGACCCGAAGGCCGCTCCGAGCGCCAGTCCGAAGACCTCACTAAATCATTCAATCGGTAGTAGCGACGGGCGGTGTGTACAAAGGGCAGGGACGTAATCAACACGAGCTGATGACTCGTGCTTACTGGGAATTCCTCGTTCAAGGAAAACAATTACAATTTCCTATCCCCAGCACGAAGGAGGTTCAACGGGTTACCCAGTCCTGTCGGACAGGGAAAGCACACGCTGATTCCTTCAATGTAGCGCGCGTGCGGCCCCGGACATCTAAGGGCATCACAGACCTGTTATTGCTCTGTCTCGTGCGGCTAAACGCCGCTTGTCCCTCTAAGAAGAACGCCCGGCAGAGTGGACCGGGACGTCTATTTAGTAGGCTAGAGTCTCGTTCGTTATCGGAATTAACCAGACAAATCGCTCCACCAACTAAGAACGGCCATGCACCACCACCCACAGAATCAAGAAAGAGCTCTTAATCTGTCAATCCTTCCTGTGTCCGGGCCGGGTAAGTTTCCCCGTGTTGAGTCAAATTAAGCCGCAGGCTCCATTCCTGGTGGTGCCCTTCCGTCAATTCCTTTAAGTTTCAGCTTTGCAACCATACTTCCCCCGGAACCCAAAAGCTTTGGTTTCCCGGAAGCTGCCCGGCGTGTCATTTGAGGAACACAGCCGGATCGCTGGCTGGCATCGTTTATGGTTAGAACTAGGGCGGTATCTGATCGCCTTCGAACCTCTAACTTTCGTTCTTGATTAATGGAAACATTCTTGGCAAATGCTTTCGCAGTAGTTCGTCTTGCGACGGTCCAAGAATTTCACCTCTAGCGTCGCAATACGAATGCCCCCGTCTGTCCCTCTTAATCATTACCTCGTGTTCCGAAAACCAACAAAATAGAACCGAGGTCCTATTCCATTATTCCATGCACCATTATTCAGGCGTCGCGCCTGCTTTGAGCACTCTAATTTTTTCAAAGTAAACTTGCCGGTCACCCAAGACAACCGGTGAAGATCATCAAGAGAAACCGGCTGGCTGTTCAGAACAAGCAGTAACCACCGGTAAGTGGACCGCCCGTCTGGAACTGAGATCCAACTACGAGCTTTTTAACCGCAACAACTTTAATATACGCTATTGGAGCTAGAATTACCGCGGCTGCTGGCACTAGACTTGCCCTCCAATGGATCCTCGTTAAAGGATTTAGAGTGTACTCATTCCAATTACGGGGTCTCAAAAGAGTCCCGTATTGTTATTTTTCGTCACTACCTCCCCGTTCTGGGAGTGGGTAATTTGCGCGCCTGCTGCCTTCCTTGGATGTGGTAGCCGTTTCTCAGGCTCCCTCTCCGGAATCGAACCCTGATTCCCCGTTACCCGTTACGACCATGGTAGGCGCGTAACCTACCATCGAAAGTTGATAAGGCAGACACTTGAAAGATACGTCGCCGGGACGGGCCCGTGCGATCAGCCCAAAGTTATACAGAGTCACCACAGTTTACGGACCGAAGTCCGATTGGTTTTGGTCTAATAAAAGCGCTCGTCCCCGAAGGTCGGAGCTCTGCTGCATGTATTAGCTCTAGAATTGCCACAGTTATCCAAGTAGTAAGGTACGATCCAAGGAACCATAACTGATTTAATGAGCCATTCGCGGTTTCGCCTTAATACGGCATGTACTTAGACATGCATGGCTTAATCTTTGAGACAAGCATATGACTACTGGCAGGATCAACCAGGTATCTTCTCCGTCAAAGAGAAGGTTCGAATCGCAGCCGACTCGAATCCCGAACTCGTGGCGCGCCTCTCCGAAGGGAGAGGCGCGGACCCCGCAGCGACGGCGGGATCCACGTTTTATCACCACGTGCGAGAGATTCTCGTCATCGCGTTCGGTAGCAGTTCGAAACTCACGACGTCCCCGCCGGCATCAGCGCCGGGAGGTTTGCGTACGTGGGCGTCGAGCGGTTTGTGCGTCGGACGCAGGGGCAGAAAACCCTTCATCTCAACACGCTCCTCCTTCAGAGACTGCGGCACTCAGTCCGAGACTCTGGAAGATTCGCCGTGGAAGACTGAGATTGCGGGGCAGGCAGGAGTGGAGCGCCAGTCGGGCGCCGGACACTCAAAGTCTTTTCAATTCGAGACAGAAAGTCTCGATCGACTTGTCGACGACTTGCAATTCCCATACGGTGACCGTTAGTTGAAACTGCAAGCCGTATGAGAAAACAATCGGAAAAGAGGCCGAAACCCCAATCCTCTTGTCTTCTCACAGACACCACCTGCTCCACATGTAACGCGAAAGTGCTGCATCAACAAAAAATGGCCGCCGGAAACGACGTCGACTTCCGCCGATACTTCCGGTGCCAAATATGTCCACGATGCGCAAAATCGTAATCCTCGAAAATCATATGCTGTTTGACCGGAGTTTTCCGCATTAATTTCGAGGTATCGTGGTCTCGCACTTTTGTCCTTCCAAAATTTTTTCTTCGTACTACTATATTTGAACTTTGATAAAATAAACTCGCTTAAATTTTTTTTCACACGTTTTGGTGTTTAGAGGCTCTCGACGCCCTTCCCTACACTTAAAAGGCATCGTCCGAAAAGTTTCGCGATTATCCGGCAAAGTTTTTTTTTTTTCGTAACTTTGAAACTTTTTACAGCGTCATAGGATTAAAACCTGCCTTCTGAACACGAACGCAATCCATCGGAGCACGCTAACACACAGAAATTTACGCAAAATTTTTTCGCACGTTCTGGTGTTCAGAGGTTCATGAAGCTCTTCCCCACACTTAAACGGCATCGTTCGAAAAGTTTCGCGGTTATCCGGCAATATTTTTTTTTCGGAACTTTGAAACTTTTTCCAGCGTCATAGGATTTTAAAACTTGCCCTCTGAACACGAACAGAAGCCATCGGAACACGCGAACACACAGAAATTCTCTTGGAAATTCTTTTGCGCGTTCTGGTGTTCAAAGGCTCTTAAAGCCCTTCCCTACACTCTAAAAGGGGCAGAGTAAGGTTTAGAGATCCGCCGCTATGAATTTTCATGACGATCCGCTGCATAGTCCTGAAGTTGATGCGCTGCAGCGCCACCTAGTAGTGAGTAACACCTAAATGAAGTCAGAGTATATTCTCCATGCTCAAATGTGTCAGTATAAAATTTTTATAGCGGTCGGCCCAGCGGTATCGAAGTTGATGCGCTGCAGCGCCACCTAGCAGTGAGTAACATCTAAATGAAGTCAGAGTATATTCTCCATGCTCAAATATGTCAGTAGAAAATTTTTATAGCGGTCGGCCCAGCGGTATCGAAGTTGATGCGCTGCAGCGCCACCTAGTAGTGAGTAACATCTAAATGAAGTCAGAGTATATTCTCCATGCTCAAATGTGTCAGTATAAAATTTTTATAGCGGTCGGCCCAGCGGTATCGAAGTTGATGCGCTGCAGCGCCACCTAGTAGTGAGTAACACCTAAATGAAGTCAGAGTATATTCTCCATGCTCAAATGTGTCAGTATAAAATTTTTATAGCGGTCGGCCCAGCGGTATCGAAGTTGATGCGCTGCAGCGCCACCTAGCAGTGAGTAACATCTAAATGAAGTCAGAGTATATTCTCCATGCTCAAATATGTCAGTAGAAAATTTTTATAGCGGTCGGCCCAGCGGTATCGAAGTTGATGCGCTGCAGCGCCACCTAGTAGTGAGTAACATCTAAATGAAGTCAGAGTATATTCTCCATGCTCAAATGTGTCAGTATAAAATTTTTATAGCGGTCGGCCCAGCGGTATCGAAGTTGATGCGCTGCAGCGCCACCTAGTAGTGAGTAACACCTAAATGAAGTCAGAGTGTATTCTCCATGCTCAAATGTGTCAGTATAAAATTTTTATAGCGGTCGGCCCATCGGTATCGAAGTTGATGCGCTGCAGCGCCACCTAGTGGTGATTAAGATCAAAAGTAACAGAGAATATATTCTTCTCTCTCAAATGTGCAATTATAAAAAATTGTATGCCGATCGGTCCAACGGCATAGAAGTTTATGCGCTGCAGCGCCGTCTAGCGTCGAGTTTAAGCAGAACGGCTAATCTAAAACTATCGTACGTCCTCAAATGTCCATGCGTACTAATTTTCATCAAAAACGGTATTTTCACAGCAAGCGGTCCAACGGAATAGAACCCGACGCTCTTCAGCGCCACCTTGCGGCAATTTATGGCAAAATGGACTGCGTAAAAATATTCTCCGTGTTTAAATATCCCTAGGTACGAATTTTCGTCAAGATAGATCCAACGGTTTTGTCACAGCGAGCGGTTGAACAGAATTCGACGCTCTGCAGCGCCGCCTAGAGGAAAATGGATAGTGTGAAAATATTCTCCGTGTTCCAATATCCAAGCGCACAAATTTTCGTCAAAATCGCTTGAACGGTATTTTCGTAGCACGCAGTTTGAACGGAATAGAAATCGACGCTCTGCAGCGCCGCCTAGAGGAAAATGGATAGTGTGAAAATATTCTCCGTGTTCCAATATCCAAGCGCACAAATTTTCGTCAAAATCCCTTGAACGGTATTTTCGTAGCACGCAGTTGAACGGAATAGAAATCTTCGTTCTGCAGCGCCACCTAGCGTCAAGTTACAGAAAAACGGATAGCGCAAAAGCGTTCTCCGTGCGCAAATATCCGTTCGTACCAATTTTCATCGGAATCTGTTGAACGGTATTTTCACAGCAAGCGGTCCGAAGGAATAGAACCCGACGCTCTTCAGCGTCACCTTGCGGCAATTTATGGCAAAATGGACTGCGTAAAAATATTCTCCGTGTTTAAATATCCCTAGGTACGAATTTTCGTCAAGATCGATCGAACGTTTTTTTCACAGCGAGCGGTTGAACAGAATTCGACGCTCTGCAGCGCCGCCTAGAGGAAAATGGATAGTGTGAAAATATTCTCCGTGTTCCAATATCCAAGCGCACAAATTTTCGTCAAAATCCCTTGAACGGTATTTTCGTAGCACGCAGTTGAACGGAATAGAAATCGTCGTTCTGCAGCGCCACCTAGCGTCAAGTTACAGAAAAACGGATAGCGCAAAAGCGTTCTCCGTGCGCAAATATCCGTCAGTACCAATTTTCATCGGAATCTGTTGAACGGTATTTTCACAGCAAGCGGTCCGACGGAATAGAACCCGACGCTCTTCAGCGCCACCTTGCGGCAAGTTATGGCAAAATGGATTGCGTAAAAATATTCTCCGTGTTCAAATATCCCTACGTACCAATTTTCGTCAAGATAGATAGAACGGTATTCTCACAGCGAGCGGTTGAACAGAATTCGACGTTCTGCAGCGCCACCTAGCGGCGAGCTAGAGGAAAATGGATAGTGTAAAAATATTCTCCGTGTTCAAATATCCATGCGCACAAATTTTCGTCAAAATCGCTTGAACGGTATTTTCGTAGCACGCAGTTGAACGGAATAGAAGTCGACATTCTGCAGCGCAATCTAGCGTCAAGTTACAGAAAAACGGAAAGTGTAAAAGTATTGTACGTCCTCAAATATCCATGTGTACTAATTTTCACAGCAAGCGGTCCGACGGAATAGAATTCGATGCTCTTCAGCGCCACCTTGCGGCAAGTTATGGCAAAATGGATTGCTTAAAAATATTCTCCGTGTTCAAATATCCCTTCGTACCAATTTTTGTCGAGATAGATAGAACGGTATTCTCAGAGCGAGCGGTTGAAGAGAATTCGACTTTCTGCAGCGCCACCTAGCGGCGAGCTAGAGGAAAATGGATAGTGTAAAAATATTCTCCGTGTTCAAATATCCATGCGCACATATTTTCGTCAAAATGCCTTCAACGGTATTTTCATAGCACGCAGTTAAACTAAGGTGACCAAACGTCCCCATTTTCTGGGGACAGTCTCCATTTTCAGGACGTTTTTCAAATTGTCCCCAGAATGTAAAAATGGAACTGGGGACAATTTTTTAATTATTGCATTGTTTTTCAATTAAATTGCTGTTAATTATTGCATTAATTATAAATGTCCCCAGTTTTGTTGCCAGAATCGGGGACATGTCCCCGATTCTGACTACAAAAATCTGGTCACCTTAAGTTAAACAGAATAGAAGTCGACATTCTGCAGCGCAATCTAGCATCAAGTTACAGAAAAACGGAAAGTGTAAAAGTATTGTACGTCCTCAAATATCCATGTGTACTAATTTTCACAGCAAGCGGTCCGACGGAATAGAATTCGATGCTCTTCAGCGCCACCTTGCGGCAAGTTCTGGCAAAATGGATTGTGTAAAAAAATTCTCCGTGTTCAAATATCCCCACGTACCAATTTTCGTCAAGCTAGATCGAACGGTTTTTTTCATAGCGAGCGGTTGAACAGAATTCGACGTCCTGCAGCACCATCTAGCGGCGAGCTAGAGGAAAATGTATAGCATAAAAATCTTCTCCTTGACGAAAGACTTGAGTATACCAAATTTCATGGTGTTCGGTCAATAACCTCCTTAACCATTTCGAACTTTTTTCTGTTTCTAAACTTTCGAAATGAAAAATAATCAAATAATATCCATTGTAAATGTTTATGGATGACGTAATAAATAACTAGCCTCCTTGAGAAATTTTGTGCCATACAAAATTTATATTCTTCACTCCCTTATCACAGACATGTATGCATATATGTGAGTTGCAGTAGTCGTAACCCCCCCATGAAAAATTTATGGATACGCCACTGATGTTTGGCAACAGTTTGCCAGCACATTTGAAGCAAAAATTGTTTCGTCAAAATGACCGCCGGGATTGTACGTAACTACTAATGAGAATATTGAAGATTTTGTAATTTTTTGAATTGATCATACGCTTATCACTGAATCAATCATTCACTCATAACGATTCCGGACAACCACTAGAAGATAAAACTTACTGCCATTACTCTTTAGAGAAAAAAAAAAAGCGAAAGAACATCTGCACAGTTTGTGCTATCCGCTTCAAGTATATCAAAATTACGTATAAAAATGTAGAAAGAAGTCTGCGCTACTTTAAAAATCTCAAAATCTACCCATTTCCCTATTTTAAAGTTTTTTTTCGTTTTTTTTCAGCACCATTTTATTTCCGAAAGTAAATTAAAAAAAAAAAAAAAAAAAAAAAGGTGTATTGTTTGCTCGACAACGCGCTGTTTCGAGTGAAGCTGTTTCGAGTGACAATGACATCATACTCCAATCATGGTTTACAGGCTTTGAAGAGAAAACTGAGATTCCAATTCGTTTAAAATTGTTTTTCCAGATAACGTCGTTTAACTTTTTTCGACAGATTTCGGTTTGCATTTAACCCCTCTTGTATTGATGCTTCAAGCAGACGATCATTTTTAATGAAAAAAAAGTTAAACGACGTTATCTGGAAAAAACGACTCCTAAGTGTTTTAACCCTTCAAATTCTGGATTTCCTATCATTATGAAGCAGAATTCGTATTGTGTTGGATTGTTCACCCACTAATAAGGAAATTGAGGTCGGTTTAGCCGGTGCTGAAACAGGTTAGCTTTACCCCACTGATTCTTCTCCGACGCGCTGGTCTGGGTTCCGATCACTGCTTCCTCTAGTGGGATCGCGGGTAGAGGTTACCGTAAAAAGGAAATAATTTCAACAGACAAAACCCTTTAGAAGATTAAAAAGCAAAATATCATCTACACTGCTTTTACGATCTTCTTGTACTTTTTCATAAATATGTAGAAAGAAATCTGCACTACATTTAAAGAATAAAAATCTACTCGTTCCCTAATTTTAGAGAGATTTTTCGGTACTTTCCGATCCATTTTATTTCCGAGAGTAATAAAGTGTGTCGTTTGAGTGACATAAGTCACTGTCATCAGGCTTTGAAGGGACAATTGCAATCCCAAATCGTCTGAAATAGTTTTCCTAGATTACACAGTATTATTTTATTTCAGTTATTTTACAGCCTTTATTTACCCTCCTTTCTTCTTTTCAGGAATCTCGTGAAGCTACATTCAGGCTGCTCCGTGCCGCGATGATGTCACCAAGCTAAGCCACGGTCTCCGCCAAGAGATCGCTGAATTTTCTAGAAGAGAACAAAATATCAGCGTAGGAGAGAGAACTGTCAGCTGAGAAAGGATGGCCGTTACATTACGGCTCAATTAAATGCAATACGAAAAGTGAGTCTTTAGAAGGTTGCTAATACAAAATTATTAAATAATTAAACATTACACATATCAACACTTAAACCATATTTATTTTAAAACTTCTACGAATTTATGTTACACACTGAAACGATAAAGAATTAAGCATGCCACATTTGGTCGGTCGCTGGAGCTAAGCCATCCTACATGCACACCAACTGCGAGTGCAAGCGTAATCCTCTTCCTTCAGCGCGAGCCAGGTGCCAAAGTATTTTCCTGCGCGGTTGACAGTTATCGCCTTCCGCGCCGTAACGTGCTAGTTTCCGGATGCAGGAGATTACTGCGGGTCAGACCCCAACAGAACATCTGTTGTTTATTGCCTTATACTTGAAGCCAAAATGTGCCAAATACTGCTGTTATTATACGACTAGAAGTCGGTTGTGAACCAATTACAACCAGCGCTCTTCTGAAATTGTGAAAAAACTTTCCCATTCCAAAGATTTCGTTTTCTGTACATAGATATTCTTATGTCTACACAGACAATTTCTTTGCTTCGCTTGATTTCCGCTTATAGATACTTGATTTATTTGTGAAAAGAGAAATTAAACTGCATAATCTAGAAAAACAATTTTAAAGCCTCTATAAAAAAAAAAACTTGGCAGTTCGAGCCTCGTCAGGGGTAGATCCCCCTGAACCCCACAAATTTTTTAGTTTCATTATTGCCATATTAAAACGATATTAATTGACTTTGTCATTTTATCGCTCATCTTTTGCGTATTTTGCCTGGTAACCCTATGTTGGAATTTTAATGAATGTAACCTATTTAGGGAAAATACATGTGATGCATATTCTATAGCTTACAAAATATTGTAACAATAGATTAAAGCTGTTGTGAACTAATAGTATTTAAATGCATGTAAAATTATGTCGCATTTTTTCAATAAAGGGTGATGAGAGATAAAATGACATTCATTAATAGCGCAGTCTTATCTCTTTTCTTTTTGTAAAGGGCTGCAAGAGAGGGTGATGTAATTTAAAATTTTTTTAAAAGTGTCTGTTTTATGTAGTGTCTGAAGTATTTATTACTGAAACGTGACCCTAAAAAACAGCATTAAGTGGAAATGAGACATTTTTCAAAGTGAGAAGTTCACTGAAACGGTGAAACTTTTCACTTTTTGGATAGCGAATGCCGCTGACATAATATTTTTTGTGTCATTATATTGCAATGATCTCATGTTAGTACATATGATGCAAACTTTAAGTCAAGATTAAAATATTTTTTCTTTTCTAGATTCCACATCCCTGGAATTAATTCGAATTACACATGTGAGGAAAATTTCCGTTTCTTACTGTTCGAAGAATGGGCGGTCACGCAGCTAGTGTAATCATATAAGGTAAAAAGCTATTTTAAAATTTAAATTTATGTTCCATTACATGTATTTTTTAAATTTTTTATAACTGAATTTGTAACTTATTTTGATAGCTGATATTGTAACTAAGCTATTGTAATCATGGGCGTAGCCAGAAATTTTTCATAGGGAGGGTTACGGCTACTACAACTCATATATATGTACACGTGTGTTTGATAATGTAACAAAGAATATACATTTTGTATGCCAAAAAATTCATCATGAGGGTTATGACACACCCCCCAAAAAACCCTAATGAATCAATTTATAACTGGTTTTGATAGCCGACACTCTAACTATGCTAATGTAATCATAAAACGTGCAAATTTATTAGGCAATTTGGAGTGTTTAGGCTGATTTTATTTTTTACCAACTATGCGAAAAATTCGAGCTGGGAATCGAACCCACGACTGAAGCATTCCTGGGTTAGAGGCTCAATGCGGCGTGGGTTCGAGGCATGCATTGAGTCGTGTGTTCGAGACTCAATGCGGCAGTCCAAAAATTCCAGAGCTAGGAATCGAACCCATGTATGCCGCATAACGTGCGGGTGCTTTACGACTGAGCTACTCTGGGACGATTCCCAGATGAAATTTCTCGCATTAGAACCGTTGACATTTATCATCTTCCTCTGCAAACCACAGATGGAACAGATGAAACAATTAATTCGTGACAACTCCGTTACGCTGCGGAATTTATACATATTTTAGAAAGTGTTTCTATCAACCTTTCAAGTTATTAGGCAATATCGAGTGTTTAGGCTGATTTTATTTTTTACCATCTATGCGAAAAATTCCACAACTGGGAATCGAACACACGACTGCCACATTCGTGGGTTAGTGGCTCAATGCGGCCTGGGTTCGAGGCATGCATTGAGTCGTGGGTTCGAGGCTCAATGCGGCAGTCTAAAAATTCCAGAGCTGATGCAAAATCGTTTAAAAGCAAAAAGTTTCCACGCGTTTCCAGAAAAGATTTAATCCAAAACAAAAGGCACACATGGGATCAAAGTATCATCACTTAATTAATTCTTGAATGGCAGACAAACATTAAAATTTAATGTACAATGTAAACAGTTTTACCATATTAAATGTTATTCATTTTTAGAAGAACGCATGAACATTGTTGAGTTTTTTTTTTTTTTTTTTTTTTTTCCACTGGAATTTAGATTTTGATGAGTGATGTGTGGATGTAATTTTTGTCCTTAGCCGTACCCCCATTAAAATTTAATGTACAATGTAAACAGTTTTACCATATTAAATGTTATTCATTTTTAGAAGAACGCATGAACATTGTTTTTTTTTTTTTTTTTTTTTTTTTTTTTTTTTTTTTCCCACTGGAATTTAAATTTTGATGAGTGATGTGTGGATGTATTTTTTGTCCTTAGCCGTCCTCAACCTTTCAAGTTATTAGGCAATATCGAGTGTTTAGGCTGATTTTATTTTTTACCATCTATGCGAAAAATTCCACAGCTGGGAATCGAACACACGACTGCCACATTCGTGGGTTAGTGGCTCATTGCGGCCTGGGTTCGATGCATGCATTGAGTCGTGGGTTCGAGGCTCAATGCGGCAGTCTAAAAATTCCAGAGCTGATGCAAAATCGTTTAAAAGCAAAAAGTTTCCAGAAGAGATTTAATCCAAAAGAAAAGGCACACACGGGATCAAAGTATCATCACTTAATTAATTCTTGAATGGCAGACAAACATTAAAATTTAATGTACAATGTAAACAGTTTTACCATATTAAATGTTATTCATTTTTAGAAGAACGCATGAACATTGTTGAGTTTTTTTTTTTTTTTTTCCACTGGAATTTAAATTTTCATGAGTGATGTGTGGATGTATTTTTTGTCCTTAGCCGTCCTCAACCTTTCAAGTTATTAGGCAATATCGAGTGTTTAGGCTGATTTTATTTTTTACCATCTATGCAAAAAATTCCACAGCTGGGAATCGAACACACGACGGCCACATTCGTGGGTTAATGGCTCAATGCGGCCTGGGTTTGAGGCATGCATTGAGTCGTGGGTTCGAGGCTCAATGCGGCAGTCTAAAAATTCCAGAGCTGATGCAAAATCGTTTAAAAGCAAAAAGTTTCCACGCGTTTCCAGAAGAGATTTAATCCAAAACAAAAGGCACACACGGGATCAAAGTATCATCACTTAATTAATTCTTGAATGGCAGACAAACATTAAAATTTAATGTACGATGTAAACAGTTTTACCATATTAAATGTTATTCATTTTTAGCAGAACGCATGAACATTGTTTTTTTTTTTTTTTTTTTAATTTAGATTTTGATGAGTGATGTGTGGATGTATTTTTTGTCCTTAGCCGTACCCCCATTAAAATTTAATGTACATTAAAATTTAATGTGCAATGTAAACAGTTTTATCATATTAAATGTTATTCATTTTTGGAAGAACGCATGAACATTGTTGAGTTTTTTTTTTTTTTTTTTTTTTTTTTTTTTCCACTGGAATTTAAATTTTGATGAGTGATGTGTGGGTGTATTTTTTGTCCTTAGCCGTACCCCCCCCCCCCCCCGCCCCCCCCCCCCCCACCACCCCCCCCCCCCCCCCTGCCTCACTCGGCAGAAGGCAGATTCGAACGCAAGACTGCCAGTTCTCGAGCCGCATGCTCTACCGACTGTACAAGCGTGAATCAACAGAAAATCGTTCATATTCGAAGTGTACTCTTTGAAATGGAGACTAAGAAAATTTTATCGCAGACTGGTTAGCACTGCTTTTAATGAATTTTAGTTAATTTTTTTCCTTAAGCCAATTTAATAAAAAGTAAATGAAAAAAGAATGTGCGAGTGTTTTTTCTGCGCTTGGGGATGGTGGGAGACGAAACGAAGGTAACTACTGGGATGCTCGAGTTATTTTATTTTATTTCTCGGAGTTTGCAAGGCATCGATGCTCAATCTACTGACTGTGAATGGTGCCATTAATTTAAATTGTCAAAATGAATGAATTTCACATTTCCGAGGAGATGAGTGATTGATATGTATGAACGTTGTCGAGTTTCTGATGATTGTTTTCCCTGTATTAATAGGTTTTGGTTTAGTATACCCATGGCAAGGGTAAATTTTAATCTTTTGTGTTTTAAAGAATTATTCTAATAATCAAAGTAATAATCACGGGATCCAGGGGGGGGGCATACACTTGGGGATGGGAGCCCCCCCTTACGCCATGCCTCTGCGAACATCCCCCACTTAAGACTTGATTTTTTTTCCCTCCGGAGGACGGTGGTTTTGACGAGTGGCATGTGAACGCATGCTTTTAGAATTGCCTGACATTAGTGCGCCGGTGTTTTTTCTGCGCTTGGGGATGGTGCGAGACGAAAGGAAAGTAACTATACTCGTATGTTCGCGTTATTTTATTTCTCGGAGTTTGCAAGGCAGCGAAGCTCACTCTGCTGACTGTCAATGGTTCCGTGAATTTAAATTGTCGAGATGAATGAATTTCGCATTTCTGAGGGGATGAGTGATCGACACGTATGAACGTTGTCGAGTTTCTGATGATTGTTTTCCCTTTGGTTTAGTATACCCATGGCAAGGGTAAATTTTAATCTTTTGTGTTTTAACGAATTATTCTAATAATCAAAGTAGGCAGCAGCAGGGGATCCAGGGGGGGGCACATGCCTGGGTATTGGAGCCCCCCCCCCTTATGCCATGCCTCTGCGAACATCCCCCACTTCCGACTTGTTTTTTTTCCCCTCCGGAGGACGGTGGTTTTGACGAGTGGCATGTGAACGCTTGCTTTTAGAATTGCCTGACATTAGTGCGCCGGTGTTTTTTCTGCGCTTGGGATTGTGCGAGACGAAAGGAAGGTAACTATACTCGTATGTTCGCGTTATTTTATTTCTCGGAGTTTGCAAGGCAGCGAAGCTCACTCTGCTGACTGTCAATGGTTCCGTGAATTTAAATTGTCGAGATGAATGAATTTCGCATTTCTGAGGGGATGAGTGATCGACACGTATGAACGTTGTCGAGTTTCTGATGATTGTTTTCCCTTTGGTTTAGTATACCCATGGCAAGGGTAAATTTTAATCTTTTGTGTTTTAACGAATTATTCTAATAATCAAATTAGGCAGCAGCAGGGGATCCAGGGGGGGGCACATGCCTGGGTATGGGAGCCCCCCCCCTTACGCCATGCCACTGCGAACATCCCCCACTTCCGACTTGTTTTTTTTTTTCCCTCCGGAGGACGGTGGTTTTGACGAGTGGCATGTGAACGCTTGCTTTTAGAATTGCCTGACATTAGTGCGCCGGTGTTTTTTCTGCGCTTGGGGATGGTGCGAGACGAAAGGAAGGTAACTATACTCGTATGTTCGCGTTATTTTATTTCTCGGAGTTTGCAAGACAGCGAAGCTCACTCTGCTGACTGTCAATGGTTCCGTGAATTTAAATTGTCGAGATGAATGAATTTCGCATTTCTGAGGGGATGAGTGATCGACACGTATGAACGTTGTCGAGTTTCTGATGATTGTTTTCCCTTTGGTTTAGTATACCCATGGCAAGGGTAAATTTTAATCTTTTGTGTTTTTAACGAATTATTCTAATAATCAAAGTAGGCAGCAGCAGGGGATCCAGGGGGGGGCACATGCCTGGGTATTGGAGCCCCCCCCCCCTTATGCCATGCCTCTGCGAACATCCCCCACTTCCGACTTGTTTTTTTTCCCCTCCGGAGGACGGTGGTTTTGACGAGTGGCATGTGAACGCTTGCTTTTAGAATTGCCTGACATTAGTGCGCCGGTGTTTTTTCTGCGCTTGGGGATTGTGCGAGACGAAAGGAAGGTAACTATACTCGTATGTTCGCGTTATTTTATTTCTCGGAGTTTGCAAGGCAGCGAAGCTCACTCTGCTGACTGTCAATGGTTCCGTGAATTTAAATTGTCGAGATGAATGAATTTCGCATTTCTGAGGGGATGAGTGATCGACACGTATGAACGTTGTCGAGTTTCTGATGATTGTTTTCCCTTTGGTTTAGTATACCCATGGCAAGGGTAAATTTTAATCTTTTGTGTTTTAACGAATTATTCTAATAATCAAATTAGGCAGCAGCAGGGGATCCAGGGGGGGGCACATGCCTGGGTATGGGAGCCCCCCCCTTACGCCATGCCACTGCGAACATCCCCCACTTCCGACTTGTTTTTTTTTTTCCCTCCGGAGGACGGTGGTTTTGACGAGTGGCATGTGAACGCTTGCTTTTAGAATTGCCTGACATTAGTGCGCCGGTGTTTTTTCTGCGCTTGGGGATGGTGCGAGACGAAAGGAAGGTAACTATACTCGTATGTTCGCGTTATTTTATTTCTCGGAGTTTGCAAGACAGCGAAGCTCACTCTGCTGACTGTCAATGGTTCCGTGAATTTAAATTGTCGAGATGAATGAATTTCGCATTTCTGAGGGATGAGTGATCGACACGTATGAACGTTGTCGAGTTTCTGATGATTGTTTTCCCTTTGGTTTAGTATACCCATGGCAAGGGTAAATTTTAGTCTTTTGTGTTTTAACGAATTATTCTAATAATCAAAGTAGGCAGCAGCAGGGGATCCAGGGGGGGCACATGCCTTTGTATGGGAGCCCCCCCCCTTACGCCATGCCACTGCGAACATCCCCCACTTCCGACTTGTTTTTTTTTTCCCTCCGGAGGACGGTGGTTTTGACGAGTGGCATGTGAACGCTTGCTTTTAGAATTGCCTGACATTAGTGCGCCGGTGTTTTTTTCTGCGCTTGGGGATGGTGCGAGACGAAAGGAAGGTAACTATACTCGTATGTTCGCGTTTTTATATTTCTCGGAGTTTGCAAGGCAGCGAAGCTCACTCTGCTGACTGTCAATGGTTCCGTGAATTTAAATTGTCGAGATGAATGAATTTCGCATTTCTGAGGGGATGAGTGATCGACACGTATGAACGTTGTCGAGTTTCTGATGATTGTTTTCCCTTTGGTTTAGTATACCCATGGCAAGGGTAAATTTTAATCTTTTGTGTTTTAACGAATTATTCTAGTAATCAAAGTGTGGGGGGAGCAAGCAAATATCTTTGGAAGGTATCTTGAGCTTTCGAAGGTTTTCTTTGAATAATATTTCCTTCTTTTGAATAATTTGTATTTGTTCGTGCCATGAGTTTTGGAAGGTTTTCTTCCAGAGACATTTGCCATTTTAAAACTGTGTTTATATTGTATATTAAATTTTAATGTATGCCATCTAAGAATGCATTGTGTGATAATTCAGAGTTCATTACGTGATAATGTTTTGATTCGGTGAGTGAGTTGTGTTTTGGAAGGTTTTCTTCGAATAACATTTAATATGGCAAGCTGTTCAAATTGTATACTAAAGTTTAATGTTTGTGCGCTTCGAAACCGACAGTTCGATTGCCGCTGCAGGCCGTTCAAGAGGGTGGGAGAATTGGGGGTGGGCGAGGAAATATCTTTGGAAGGTTTTCTTCCAGAGACATTTGCCATTTTAAAACTGTGTTTAAATTGTATATTAGCCATCCTCTTGAGCTTTCGAAGGTTTTCTTTGAATAATATTTCCTTCTTTTCAATAACATTCATACTACATTTCATTATCTGCCCCGTATGCGAGAATAAGTTGTATTTGTTCGTGCCATGAGTTTTGGAAGGTTTTCTTCCAGAGACATTTGCCATTTTAAAACTGTGTTTATATTGTATATTAAATTTTAATGTATGCCATCTAAGAATGCATTGTGTGATAATTCAGAAATCATTACGTGATAATGTTTTGATTCGGTGAGTGAGTTGTGTTTTGGAAGGTTTTCTTCGAATAACATTTAATATGGCAAGCTGTTCAAATTGTATACTAAAGTTTAATGTTTGTGCGCTTCGAAACCGACAGTTCGATTGCCGCTGCAGGCCGTTCAAGAGGGTGGGAGAATTGGGGGTGGGCGAGGAAATATCTTTGGAAGGTTTTCTTCCAGAGACATTTGCCATTTTAAAACTGTGTTTAAATTGTATATTAGCCATCCTCTTGAGCTTTCGAAGGTTTTCTTTGAATAATATTTCCTTCTTTTCAATAACATTCATACTACATTTCATTATCTGCCCCGTATGCGAGAATAATTTGTATTTGTTCGTGCCATGAGTTTTGGAAGGTTTTCTTCCAGAGACATTTGCCATTTTAAAACTGTGTTTATATTGTATATTAAATTTTAATGTATGCCATCTAAGAATGCATTGTGTGATAATTCAGAAATCATTACGTGATAATGTTTTGTTTCGGTGAGTGAGTTGCGTTTTGGAAGGTTTTCTTCGAATAACATTTAATATGGCAAGCTGTTCAAATTGTATACTAAAGTTTAATGTTTGTGCGCTTCGAAACCGACAGTTCGATTGCCGCTGCAGGCCGTTCAAGAGGGTGGGAGAATTGGGGGTGGGCGAGGAAATATCTTTGGAAGGTTTTCTTCCAGAGACATTTGCCATTTTAAAACTGTGTTTAAATTGTATATTAGCCATCCTCTTGAGCTTTCGAAGGTTTTCTTTGAATAATATTTCCTTCTTTTCAATAACATTCATACTACATTTCATTATCTGCCCCGTATGCGAGAATAATTTGTATTTGTTCGTGCCATGAGTTTTGGAAGGTTTTCTTCCGGAGACATTTGCCATTTTAAAACTGTGTTTATATTGTATATTAAATTTTAATGTATGCCATCTAAGAATGCATTGTGTGATAATTCAGAAATCATTACGTGATAATGTTTTGATTCGGTGAGTGAGTTGTGTTTTGGAAGGTTTTCTTCGAATAACATTTAATATGGCAAGCTGTTCAAATTGTATACTAAAGTTTAATGTTTGTGCGCTTCGAAACCGACAGTTCGATTGCCGCTGCAGGCCGTTCAAGAGGGTGGGAGAATTGGGGGTGGGCGAGGAAATATCTTTGGAAGGTTTTCTTCCAGAGACATTTGCCATTTTAAAACTGTGTTTAAATTGTATATTAGCCATCCTCTTGAGCTTTCGAAGGTTTTCTTTGAATAATATTTCCTTCTTTTCAATAACATTCATACTACATTTCATTATCTGCCCCGTATGCGAGAATAATTTGTATTTGTTCGTGCCATGAGTTTTGGAAGGTTTTCTTCCAGAGACATTTGGCATTTTAAAACTGTGTTTATATTGTATATTAAATTTTAATGTATGCCATCTAAGAATGCATTGTGTGATAATTCAGAAATCATTACGTGATAATGTTTTGTTTCGGTGAGTGAGTTGCGTTTTGGAAGGTTTTCTTCGAATAACATTTAATATGGCAAGCTGTTCAAATTGTATACTAAAGTTTAATGTTTGTGCGCTTCGAAACCGACAGTTCGATTGCCGCTGCAGGCCGTTTAAGAGGGTGGGAGAATTGGGGGTGGGCGAGGAAATATCTTTGGAAGGTTTCCTTCCAAAGATATTTGCTGTTTTAAAAATGTGTTTAAATTGTATATTAGCCATCCTCTTGAGCTTTCGAAGGTTTTCTTTGAATAATATTTCCTTCTTTTCAATAACATTCATACTACATTTCATTATCTGCCCCGTATGCGAGAATAATTTGTATTTGTTCGTGCCATGAGTTTTGGAAGGTTTTCTTCCAGAGACATTTGCCATTTTAAAACTGTGTTTATATTGTAT